>CAEMYA010000014.1:5892848-5904845 GCA_903131615.1 Diplodus sargus | reverse complement strand
TTTTTGCTCCTTTTCTTGTATTCATGCCATTTATCTCAATGGCCTCTCGCTGCACTGTGGGAATAGCAGCAGCACTTGCGCCATGTGTGAGACAAAGAGAAAGGTCTGTTTCAACACCATCAATCCCACAATCCCACACAGTGATGAGCGAGAGATCGTCACCATCTGTGGATGTGTTTCTCATCACTTTGCCTAAAAGTAAAACTGTACCCAGCAAAAGTTAAAAGTGTGAACGTCTCAGTGTGGCGTTTGTCTAGGTGTTTTGGAGATACCTCCCACTAAAGTCTACATCGCCTTCTTTTTTTTTTTTTAAATAGCGTGGCATTTGCAGCATCCGTCCACGCGCGCGCCATTGTGTTTAGTGATTTTTTTGCGCGTTAAAAATACAAGACATTCTCTCCCCCTGCGCGTCTGTGTCACTCTGCCTCCGCTGTTGCTGTCTGTTTTGCCCTCTTTCCCTGTATTTCTCTCTTCCCTCGTTCCCTGTCCCTGGCTGCAGCGCAGCAGCCATTAGCTTTACAAATCCAGCCTTTGATCTCTGATTTGGGCGGGTGCCTGGGAGAGGAGGGGTACTGGCTTGCGTGTGTGTGAGTCTGTGCGCGCGCATACGTGTGTGTGTGTATGTGTGTGTGTGTGCGTCTCGCTGTCTATGTAGGCCATTTGAGGGCTAGCTGGCACTGCAGAGGAGGAGGGTTCACGACCGGTCCACTTCTGCCGAGGTATTACAGAGGGAGTCGATTTCCAGGGAAGAGGCCGCGATGATAATGCCGCCTCATTTGCATTTGTACTGAGCGAATAAGCTGCCTAATGGTTTAAATATAACTCACTTACCGCTCACTCCAAACTCCAGTTCTCTCCCCCTTGTACCACTGTTTCTCCAACACCCCCCCAGCCCCTCCCCGTCCTACCTTTTCCTCCTCCCCCCCCTTCACTTATCTCACCCTTCAGAGCCTCTCGTCCCATCTTATCCTCGCCTCATCTCTTCAGAGAATAACTCCCCTCCACGGCCATGTGCCCAGATATTACATTATTGAACAGAAATCACTTCTAGCTCTTTGGCGACGGTCAGGGACTCCAAATAGGTACTCGACCACTGTTATCGTACATACTAAGTGTTTCAGTCAAGGCTCATTATTTACATCTCTGAACGCTGACACCAGTGCCAGCGTTGCCAGATTGTAACTGATGATTTGTCGGATAGATTCAGCAATAAGTTGTACGACGAATACTTTAAAAATCACTGTTATCGTATGAGTGGAATCTGATTAAAGGTGCACTACGTAGTTTTGAGGAAGACATTTTAATGTCAGGTCCTCATTGACTGATGTTTTATGCCTAAACAAACTAAATACACAAACTCTCTTCGTTTGCATGACTGAATATAACTGAATAAACAAACTAACCTAAAAGGACAACACAGTTTCATACAGTTTCCTTTTTCATATTTGGTGGACCCTGCCACCTTTCTAGCCTATTTTCCTCTAAGAACAGTTTGTTTTTCTTCAGTTTTGTAAGAAATAAAACTGTCAGAGTTTGTAGGATTACCCCAATTTTGAGTTGGAATTTCTTCCCCAAAACTACATAGCGCCCCTCTAAATGTTTCCAAACACTTTTCTTAGATAACCAAAATTGTATTTCTCGTATACAGTGAATCAGTTTATCACAATCCAACAACACTATCAACAGTATCATGGCCATCAAGGCAGAGACGCAGGACGCTGACTGGCCATTATCTGATTTTTGATAACGTACCAAAACAACATTCTCTCTCTTCATCTATCCGTCCTCTCGTCCATCTGCCCATCTACCTGCCCTTTTCCTCCCCTGCCCTCCCCCCTCTCCTGAGAGGTAATGAATGGCTTCCCTCACTGCGGTGAATTCACCTGTTTCTGCTTCAGCCTTCCTCCGCCGCATTAAGTGGGGATTTATGGAGGCGGCTTCCCATTGAACAAAACCATTTCTCTTCCAGTTTGGTTTAACAGCACTCTTTATTCCCTGCAGATTTAAGGATAGGAGGCTGGGGCTGGGTGGAGGGGATGGGATGGGAGGGGAAGGAAGGGGGGCAACACCATTAAGGGCTACGGCCCTCCCAATTTCTCTCACACTTACATTGGGAAGGCAAACAGCCCTGAGCGGTCTGCTCCTAAAGAGACCTCTGTGAATAGATAGATGCCTGATGGATCAAGTGGAGTGCTAACACATGCAGGAGGACTGTCCCATTTCTGGCTCTTTTACATGGCAGGAGCTGCTGGATTTCAAATGGGACTTATAGTCGGGGCAGCTTTTATTCCTCACCTAAGAATAGAAATGTATAAATGAAATCAGAAGCACGTCTGATACACAGGGGATACAGCAGATGTAACAGCAGGCCACAGAGGCATTTGTCCCTGATAGTGAATCTATTACTGAAGCCTTTATTGAAATTGAGCCGACATGCTAGAGACCCTCTAATTTCATAACCTATAAAACTGTGATATTTTTACAATTATTCAGTGGCAGCATATTTGGGTGAATCTTTTAACTGCCGATGACTGTGTCATATGTAGCTGCATTAGCGTCTCATTACTTTGGCGATAGGGAGAAGATTCCTTAATGCCTCTCGACAGGCCATGATGTAATTACACAGTGTTTGTTGCAAGTCAACATGATAATTTGTGTTTCCAAGGGATCTGTCATACGCCCGGGACGCCGGGCGCATAAATGATTCAACCCCTCATAAATGTCCTGATTGAAAACAAGCTGTTGCCCAAACCAACTTAACTATCTTGTCATCGCGGCACCTCGTGGCCCTTAAAATACACAACTGCAAAAAAACAAAAAAAAAGAAAAGAGGGAGAAAAAAGAAGGAAAAAAAAAATCCCCTGTGAAAATTCATCACAATGTTTGGCACTGTGAGGCAGAATTATGCATGAAACCATAAGAAAAGCTTACCTTTCACTTCTCCCTCCTGTGTGTGTGTGTGTGTGTGTGTGAGAGAGAGAGAGAGAGAGAGAGATCGAGATAGGGGGAGTGCGATGTGGAGAGAGAAAGAGAGTGAGAGAGAGAGAGAGAGAGATAGTGTGTTTGGTGTATGTGGTGTATGTGTGAGACTGCTCTGCAATTCCCCAGAGGCTGCCATTGTCGAATTTACCCATTCCCACCCTCTGAGCTCGACCTAACAAGACTACACAACATCTGCATGGGGGCTGCAGAGTTTATGTACATGGTAGCAGAGGGTGTGTGTTTGCGTGAGGCGGGTGTCTGTGTGTGTGTGTGTGTGTGTGTGTGTGCGTTTGGGGGCGTTGATTTTTTTTGTTTTGGACTATCTGTTTTGAAATCTGCGCGGTGGGCAGGGTATATTAAAGGCAGAGCGAGGTGTTCCTGCGTAGCCGCCGGCTCTGCTGCACCTCTCTAGCATTCTGACTGTGACCCCAGCCTTCGGGTGTGTGTGTGTTTTCTTTCTCTTTGTACACACTCTCTAAGATGTTTCTCGCTCTCCTCCTCTTTTCTCCTCTTTTTACTCCCTCTCACTCCCCCCCCTCCCCTCCTCCCTGTGTTCCTTGCAGAACAGAGCCCCAGATACTGAAGATATTGCCCCTGGTTTATTTGGCCTGTCTCTGTCTCTCTTTTTCTCTCTTTCTCTTGCCATATATATCTCCCGATCCTCGTCTCTCATCTCCTTTCTTTTTTCCCTTTTATTTATCCTCTGCAAGTCCTCTCACTTTGCGATCAATACGGTTTTTCCGCTTGAAGCCTCGCGGCCAATCTGAGAGGAGCTGCGGGATTTTTGAAGTTGGGATGCTAAACATGTTAAACAGCAAAGATGTTTTGAAAAATTTGGGATCATCGGAGAGATGTTAAACGTCTGAATTTGTTTTTCCCAGTTCCCAGCTGCATACTGTACGTGCATCAGACGTTATGGCCTTTTATCGTCTATCTTTGATCTCGCTGTAGCGTTTTATATCATATTTCTGATTCCCGCATTTGAATCTATTAGCGGATCACTAAATCAGGGATGTAGCAGTTATCGTTACAAAATGAACATGTGATATGCATATTTATGTGTTCATAAATCTACTTCGAAAATCAGTTTGCTTCATTTGAAACCAACACCGCATCGCCACGTCTTCCTGCTGTATTTGAGCGTTTGCATGATTCCCGCATCGTTAAAATCTTGAAAAGAAAAAGTTCAGTTCATAGTTTGACTAACTAGTGCTTTAATTGCATCAAGTTACCATCTGCAAGCTCTCTTTTGTCGTTCTGAGGCAATACTTGGCTTTTGGGTGTGGCATGTTCAATTCCTCCATATCTCTTTGTGTATCTTGATCAATACAGTCGACCTTGAAAGGTGAATTTCCCTCTTAGGGAGGCCTAACAGAGTATAATAATTCAAAATCAATAACATTTTACAGCAAACACCACAATTATTTTTAAAAATTATATTATTTTTTTTCCTCATAGACCTAGCCGCAAATCTAATCTAATGTCAGTTTGATGCAATTTATTATATCAATACATAATTTTTTATTTGTAAATAATTCTCTGGATAGTGCTTATCGTCAAGGCTTTGTCTAACCTTCCGTTCTTTCCAAACCACATAATTTTAAACAACATTAAAAAGTTCTTATGACAAGACATGTAATATTCAGTCTGCTGGGACTGGCACACTCATACACGGACAAAACCAACGCAGACAGACTGACCAGAGTGTTCATGCACATCTGCTGCGTATGTTTGAGCCATGCTAGCTGTGTGGTTCAATGGATGGTAATGTCATGTGCGCTGGTCAGTTAACCATTAATTGTCCCCAGAGGATGAATTCTACGCCACTATGTGATCTATTGACTCTTACTCTAACGAGAGGTTATCGTGTGGTTATGAGTGGAATGTCTTGTATGGGATGGATTGCCATGAAATTTGGCACAAATGTTCAAATTAAAGGTTCTATATTATTATATATCATTTTTGGGTTCGCACTTTTATTTTGGGAGTGCTAGAAAATCTTCATATATTTCATTGTCTCCATCTCTTTAAGGCCTACCTTTCTGAAAAACATGGTGTATTCTAATTGGTCAGCTCTCACAGGCCTGAGCAGGTCCTGTCCACTATGTTTCTGCATCAGCTGTAGTTGTGACATCACAACCTTAAAGAAGTCCTCAAGGGTCGTTTAAGAGGGCAGTTTCTGAACACCAATTAGTGAACTGAGCATTTTGATTCTGTCACCATATTTTTCACATTTTTTTTATATCTATATAGAACCCCAACCTGATTTAGAATTGAAAAGGACAGGAAATCTCTCTTTCTTCAATGTGGGACCTTACATTTAACCGAAGCTTCCCATGTAACACCATGACAGGTCAAAGTTTTGATTTTCTAATCCTTTGGTATATAACCCTCAACCTGCCACTGATATAAGAATCCACAGCCATCCTAAAGCTTCTACGATGGCTGTGGATTCTTACATCAGTGCTCTGAAGACTGCACATTGAGGCATTCTCAAAAATGCCAAGTGTTTTAAGTCAAGTGTTAGCATCTCTTTGGAGTTGGACAGTTGTTTTCTTGATCAGAATATCACTGAGCACATCCACACCTGTATTTGCTGTGTCTTCCTGACCTTGATATTTACCCAACATAACCAGAGTCAACCTTTATATACACTATAAAGAAGAGTTTGTATCCACTAACCTCTCACTCCCTCTATCAGTCCCTCCTCTCCTCTCGCTCCTTTCTCTTTGTTCTCCATTTTGTGCACCTGCTCCTCTCGCTCCTACTGTCGGATGGACTGGCGGAAGGCTGCTACATCCCTGATGACTGTCATCATCATCATCGTCTGTCTGTCCGACCGGCGTTGACGAGCCAGAAAGGCAGCGAGCCAGACAGCAGAGCTGTGGAAACAAATGCAAACTGCCCCGTGCACCCCCTGTTTGCATCCAAATGTCGGGCGAATTTTATGCAAACTTTTGAAATGTCACCAAAAAATAGAATGTGAATTAGGGGTGTTTTCATCACTTGGAGTTGGGAGTGAATAAACTGGCTTCATGAATGAGTAAAAACACAACCACTGGCCTTTCAATAATTAACGAGTATCGGGCAAGTTGCTGTCGCTCTGCAGGGACGGATAATGTTTGTCACCTTTCATGTTTTCATCCAAAGACGGCAAAATTGCAGTTGTAGCTTCACTAATATCTAACGATTAGACTGACTTACACACCAAAGCAGTTTTGATGAACGGACATTTTTCAACCAACATTTTATACAAGCAATGTTTGACCTTTGCATTGACAAAAGCATTTAAACATTTTTTTCAAGTATGTTTAAAAGGGGGAGTATTTAGTTTTGGAGAAGAATTTAAAAATCTGAATTTTAATATTTACAATATTAATGAGGTAATAATACAAACTCAGAAATATATATATTTTCCACAACTGAATAAGGAAGCTGTTTAAAGCTAGACAGGTGGCAGGGTCTGCCAAATAAAAACAAAGAAAAACTGTATGAAGTTCTGTTGTCCTTTAAGGTCAGTTTGTTTATTTAGTGTATCCAGTCTGTTACTAAGTTTGTTTATGCATTGATCAGCCAATGAAGGTCTTTCTTTTCTGAACATGTCTTACCCAGAAAAGACATATCTGTAGTGCTCCTTTAAACATCTTAAACTGGAAAAAAACAAAAAAACAAACAAACAAGGAAACAAGGAAAGTAAATCACCTCTTGGATGGAGTTACTAAACTAAAAACTCTTCACGTAAACCTGCACGTGCAGATGTTTGTACAGTATATCCTTTGTGTGTGTGTGTGTGTGTGTGTGTGTGTGTGTGTGTGTTTGTGCCGCACACTCCCACATCCAGACTATTTATATGCACACTTTTTCCTGACGGACCACATGAGACAGGAGAGAGAGAGGGGTAAACATCAAACCTCTTCTCCGGTGGTCGTCAATACAACGCTCCTACAGCGATTGTAGACATTATTAAACATGGTGTTTTTAAAGTGTGACACAGTGAGTGATGTAGTGAGGAACAAAGAGAGGAGAGTGAAGGAATGAGGATGGGAGGGGGTGGGGGTGTGTCGGGGGGTGGGGATGGAGGCAGACGGGACCGCAGAGTGACGGCAGAGAGGGAGAGAGAGAGATATTCAGGCATCACTGCTTTTCCTCCAGGTGTCTTTGGCCTGCATGATTTCATCTGCGAGGCCATAATAAACTTCCTTAATGAAATAAGTAATTAACATATTATAATTGTGCAGCGGATGATTTTGACAGAGATCATTTTCCATATCTAATGCTATGCTAATTTAATCTGTTCCCCTCCTCTGCCCGACACGACCCTTTCTGTGATTAAGTTTCATGGCATCTCACTTTCGCTTTTCCTCACCTCTCCTTCTTCTTGCACCCCCCCCACCACCACCACCACCCCTCGCCCCCTCTTTTCCCCTCCTTCCCCCTTTACTTCCTTTCTCCGTCTCTCTCTCCCTCTCTCTTTCCGCAGTGATGGATTGACTTCTCGGCGGAGGTTCAGGGCCTTGTTGTTGTGGAGTTGCAGGCGGAGGGACGTGCACAGATGGCGGGGGAACTGGAGGCTGGGGGTGGAGGGTGGAGGCCTGGATCTGTATGTGTGGTCTGATCTCGCTCGTTCCTCCGCCTCCTCTGCATGGAAAAAAAAAAGGAGAGCACGGAGCAGGAAGCGTAGGAGGTGGGAGTAACAGCGCTGATTGAAATATAGCCATGGGCTGGTGGTCATGTGGACTTTGTGCCTCCCTTGTTTTTAGGCCTGAGTTTACCTTATAGTTTGGAAGAAGTCCGATGTAAACCCTGTATGTTCAGGAAGGTTTTGTGATAAAGAGGAGAAGAACTCACAGTCACAAAAAGAAAGAAACACACCAATACACGACTATTCTTAGTAGCCTTTAGTGGATTATTGGCCTTACGTTATACCACTTTGTTGCCGCAGACCGCAGTCTCAGTTCAATTTTCTTTCAGAGACAGTCCTCTGAGTACAGGCATATGTCATTAAATTAGAAAAGCCTTGATGGGCAGACCCAAAAATCATATTTTTAGCCATCACTAGTGGCATGGCTCCAGGGGTGGCAATGTCAGTCCATCAGTGCACCACTTTAGTCCAGACTGAAAGACCTCGAGAACAATTGGGTGGATTACTATGCAATTTCTGTCCAGACAGTCATGATCCCCACTTGATGAGTCCATCTGACTTTTCATTTCTTTTGGCACCCACAACTGGTCAAACTTTTAGGGTGTTTTCAGACATAGCATAGTTCGCCTTTTTCGTTCAAGTTAAAGAATTTGATTCAACCCTTAATTTGCCCCTCGGTTCATTTGTGTTTACACGGCAACATTCAAGAACCGTCCAAAAGTTGTAAACAAATGTCATGCCGTTCTTTCACTTGTCAAAATTTTACCAGGAAGATTTTAATCAAAACTTTCTTAATGTGTTTATTATACAGCAGTTGCCAAAATGAAAGGTTGGCAGTTAGCATTTCTGCAAACCACTGATTTGCTCAAATTTGACCCTGTTATAGCACCATACTGTCATTTACAAAACATGCCCTATCATGTTCACATTACATGTTTAAGACCTTTGAACTTTTTCTAAGGTGGGATGGAGTCACTGGTGAGAGCACTGCCAAGCCAATGACCACAGTTCGATCATGTTTCAACATTAGTAAGTGTGACACCATCGGACAATTGCGTTCAAGCTGTGTTTATGGGAGCAAAGCTGGGTGTTTTTAACAAGACATCGGGAAACCTCCAGCCGTGTTTGCGTTGCGTTGCGTTTTGTGTTGCGTTGCCAAAACAGGCAACAGGTTCCTAATGCTAACCAACTGTTTGTTGTGCCTAAACCTAACCAGAGCACAAGCATAACACATTGTGAAGTTGCAACATAAAGAAATGCAAAGTTTGCACATATCTTTAGTAGCAGAAAACTACATTGCCTAAATTTATTTTGGTGGAGACCACCACATTAGCCAATCTAGGCCCCATATCCACTTGTGAGCGCTTTAATATTTGCACAAACGAACCAAACCTGGAGCTCAACACTACAAGTTAGGAAACAACTGCTACAAATGAGCTAGGTGTGAGTAAACCATTAGATAAATGTATTTTGAATCTCTAAACTATTGAGGACTCTTCATTAAACCTACAGTGACACCGTTATGAAGTCAAAATCTCAGTTCGTCCGGCAGCTTTGTTTATAACCAAATTCCCATCAGCCTCGGCTGTAATAAGTAAGAATATTTGCATGCTAATATGTAAATAAACTATCATGGTGAACATTATACCGCCTAAACATCGACGTCTTTACATCGTCAATGTGAGTATGTTAGCATTATAGCATTAGCTGTGCCTTACTACTGCTTCAGACCATCTAGCATGGTTGTAGATCTGTTTTGTAGCAGATGTTCCTGAATAAAGGAGGAGGAAAAAAGCAAGATAAGACACTGATAACTTCACTCCTCAGTTATCATGGTAGAAAACTTGAAAAATGTTTTCCAGTCACAACCACAGGAGCTCAGTGATTCAATTTCATAAAAAAATGGTTTGTTAATGCCATTTGTGCAACAATCTGTGGAAACAAAAGTCAAGTAAATACAGGTTTTCATTGGACAAACAGCAAACGATCAACAGGCTAGCACTAAATACATAATGATCTCCTCTGTGAGAGTGGACACAGAAATGGAGGGAGGAGGTTCAAGGGGACAGGGGGTGGATGGGAAGAGTGGGAGGCGAGGGACGAGTGAAATCAGCCAGCTGTGGTTTGATCCGTCCCATGTGATGGCAGGCCCCCCTCTCTCACACTGACTCTTTAACTATCCCGCTCTCCTTTTTTTTTTCTTAACTCTCCCAGTCCCTAAAGTCTCTCTCCCCTGGCTTCTCTGAGCAGAAGGAGGCACCCACTGGGGCCTCTCCATTTTCTGTCACCCATGAAATGATGCGTACAACACAGCCACTACTCTGCTTCCTGAACCCCCTTCCCTTTCCCCTTAATCCACATCTCTAGCATATAGAGTAGACTATTCCCCTCCCCACCCTAAAACACACAAGCTGTACATATATACCTCCCCTATCTAGTATTCAGTGGTGTGGACTGGAGCACAGAGGAGCTTCCACGAGTGTCAGTTCATGAGGGAAGACAAACCAAAAGTTTTTAATATATTTTTTCGGCAAACACATGGTCGGAAGATTGGATCTGAATGCTGTCCAAACATGAATGGTTTAAATTTCATACTGTTGCGTTTCTTCAATGGAGTCTTCGGTGATGTGCCAGTGCTGGAAAGCGTCTGGCAGCGTCGATTCTCATGCTGGGATAGGTTAAAACACTTGTTTGTAATTATTTAAACCAATCCCAGGCATCTTGGGCAGTAGTAAACTCATGATGCAGTTACGATCCTCCTGCCGAGGAGTGTCGGGTGGAACATGTGTTGCACATGGGGAGGCAAGCCCTGGCATCCTAGGTATAATCTGTAGAATATGACCAGAGCTCGAAGGTAGCTCCAAACACATAGGGGGCAGCATATCACCAGTGTAACTGACATCCCCCGCCCTCTGCTGGCAGTCCTTGGCTGTAGCTAATTAGTTCAAGGCTCAGTTAGCCCAGGAGCTGGAGTTTTATTTTATTTTGCTCATGTTGAGTTTGAATGAAATGTTTTACGATACATTAACGAGCCAATTCAGCTCATATAAGTTTGGCAAAAGACAGAAACTTAAATTCAGAAGGTATACAGGTTGCATTTTTCCATTTAGTTAGGACAATAGAAATAAGAGAATTTAACTTCTTGATATTCTGTGAGTTTATTTTGTGAGTTTATTATGCTCACAGCTGGCATATACAGTATCTGCCAGCTGAAACTACAGAGGATACCGGACCTCTCGCTGGTACAGAGTGGTATCGCAGGACAACTGGTTAGCATGCTAACTTCAGTAGACATATCTGCAACACAGTACATAGACGTCTTTGACATAACGTCTCCACACGCTGTTTATAATGTCCGTTCCTTTTAAGTGTGTAAAATTAAAATTCTGGCCATATCTTACAAATTGTTTCGTTAAAATGGTTAAATCCAATCCAAATGTGATGGTATTTAGGTTCACCTTTAGTGCTCAGTTTAGTGTTAGGCTAACTTGCCATTTTCAGCATGTAGATTGCTTTGACATCCCTGGCCTTCATTTCCCATAGCAACATGGATTTTGAAAACAATACCATGCAGATAGTAGATAAGAGAGAAATAATGCCTGAAAAAGACATCCAATGGCAGGTTTACACCCATAGTCTACATATGGTGAGTCAGCATAATCTGCTTATCTATTACACTTAAATGTCACTTTAATTAATGGCCAGGTGTAAAAGTGATCTCTACCATACCTTGAGATAACTTGGCAGTATGACAAGGACCTCTACGGAGAACTTAACCTAGAAAACCTTTTTGAAATTCTATACAAACAAAATGTCTATCTGATGCAACACAGTCAGTGATTAAAACTATTTGTAGCGTTCGACGACATGTCCTGTAAGAGGATCCCCTCCATGCCTGTGTTAAAAAAAAAGTGGCAGTACAAAGGAATGGTGAGTAGGGCAAACAAAGGGAAAGAAAGGTAAATAATGTATAAGCAGTATTTTGTAAAACAATTTTCCCCATTCTAAGTTAAGCACACAAGAACAAGTGAGATGTATAAATATTGTAGTACGCGGAGGCTTTGTCTGCCTGAATACTCAGCGTTTTCAATGACTGTGTGTGTGTGTGTGTGTGTGCGCGTGTGTGTCAGAGAGAGAGAGAGAGAGAGAGGTCAGGTGGGGCAAACAGAGGATGAGTAATGTGAAAGAGCTCAGATGGAAACGTGGCCGCTAACAATGAATGAGTGACAGGACACATGCCACTGGGTAATGAGAGGTTCGCACCTGCATGTTACCTCTTTCTTTCAGATACCAAGGGACCCCTCACACACACACAAACATGCACACACACACACACACACACACACACACACACACACAGCTCCCTATCCTCT
>CAEMYA010000014.1:5881127-5892803 GCA_903131615.1 Diplodus sargus | reverse complement strand
ACACACACACACACACACACACACACACACACACACACACACACAGCTCCCTATCCTCTGACCGACCACCGCCTCCACCCCCGGAGCGCCCAGTGAAGGTTAAAACCTCCCTCAATGACAACTCCTCCACTGTGCCCGGGACATGGCGGTAATAACAAGGCAGCAGTAAACACAAAGTCAAGCACCGATGATGCAATCACCCTTTGGGCCAATCAGTAACTTCTTATACAAATGCGAAAAGGTCAAAGCTTCAAGTATACAAGATTTTAGATATAGATCATGTTCTACAAGGGTTGACTGTTACAGCCGAACAATACACAGGATTGTGAGGATAAGGATGTGAGCAACACACGATTCTTTTGTTTCCCCAAGACAGTTTTTCCAAGTCCTACCCAACTGTGCTGGGGTCGGCCTTGTTCTGCCAGGATGTCTATAATTTGTAGAATATGGCCAGAATTCAAAGGTAGCTCCTATAACATACCAGAGAGTAACCGACAACTCCGACTTGCTCAATTAGTTGTGAAGCCAAAATCTTACAACTGGTAAGAATTTTTACACTAACGGTTATGCTGTTAGCATGCTAACTCCAGTAGACATCTCCGCAACACAGTTCATAGACGTCTTTGCCATGACGTCAACACTGTTGTGTCTTCGCATTCTGTTGATCATGTTAGTTATTCTTTTGCAAACATTTTAAATGAAAATGTGGTCCATATTTTAAAATGGCTCCTTCAATTGCAGCACATGGAAGTTGTAACATTCACTGGCATGAACCCTGGCAGTACAGCAGCCAGTGACTTCTAACATTTACTGACACTTACTTTTTTGATTGTCATTACTGATCTAATTTACTAAAATGTGATTTACATGTTTATGGAAAGTTCTTAGACAGAAAGCCTTTTGGAGAGTAGGGATTGAGTGCTGTGTGAAACCAAATGTTGACTTTTGTTTTAAATTTTAGTTATGGTTTGGTTAGGTTTAGGGCAACAAAAATACTTGGTTAGGTTTAGGGAAAAGATCGTGCCGTGAGTTTAATCTGAATCGTAGAGTAGACCTCTGGGTTAAAATAGTCCCTTTCACACCTGCCTGGAGGAGAGGAGTGCTAGCCAATCACAGCGCAGTGGTACAGGACTAGGCTAAACTGTTTTGTGGGAAAATAATAATGCAAGCGCGGCAAGTGATATGCCAGTCAACCTTGTAGTAATGGAATATGTGATCAGTGGTTTAACTGAATGTCATTTAACGTGCAGTGCCGTCTGTACAGGAACGAACACATTCCTTCCTCCACCCACTCTGAATGGACGACATGCCTGTCATCACAAAGACGTCGCTAGTTAGATGAGACACTGGTAAGGTGAAGCCCAAGAGCCCCTTTTCAAAAGTAACGTGTTCACACAATATGACTAAAGTACTTGATGTCATTTAACAGCACAACCTGACCTCTTGGCCATGCCCACAGATGCAGTTTAATAAAAAAAAGAAGAAAAAAAAGTTGGTCTTCACCTCACCAGATGATTTCCAGTGACTCTAAGCAGTGTGAAAGATTTCACAATAAAACGTACACAAATAGAAACGGCCCTATTCAAGACCTGGTAGTATTTCCTCTATGAGCGTGTCAAGCTGAGCACTGAATACTGTATTTTCCCCTCTTTGAAATATCTTCCTGCCACACAAACGACCTTAACAAACAACAGGTCCTCAAATAAAAAAAAAAAAACAGCTGTAAAAACCAAAATCGATCATGTCTGTTTTCACATCCTCTACCCTCTCTTTTTCCGTCGCAGCGACCTCTTCCCTCCGTCTCTGAGACAGTGGCATCGCAGGGACCGAATGGTAATCGAGGGCTGTCACCTCAAGTCAAAGGAAAACATTATCCAGCGAGTCACTCTGTACACCTCAAGGACAAGAGAGAGGAAGTGTGTGTGGGAGAGAAAAAAGGACTGTGCATGGCTCTCAGTGGAATTCAACTCAGGCTGAATTTGCATGAAAAGGTACAAACTATGTGTCAATTAAAACAATCAGCACATAGCTGCTAAGAAAAGGCATAGGTGAACTTGAACAATATAATCAGACAGGAGGTAACCATAATGTTTATGGGCATATAAGTACATTATAAACATGTTAAAAGGATGTTATGTGTAAGTTGAGCCACAAAGAATTGTCTCTGGCAATAAAAAGCAACATCGGTGCTCTCCAACATTTTCTCATGTTGGACTGACGGCAGCCTCGACAATAAAGCAAAGTGAAAACAAACTGTTCTGACGAGTTGTTCACTAGTTTGTATTATATTGCTGGAAGGTTAATTAACAAATACACCGATATTTCTCTTTTTTCAGTATAACTCTCATATAACCCTGTCCTTGACAACCATTATGCCGCTCATTATCCCCTCCTCCTTTAGCAAGGTAGCTAGCCAGCTAGAGCCTATTCATACAGTCCACAGTGTAGCAATTTGAAAGCTAAGCGTCGGGTGTATGTTAACATTCGTTCTGTGTTTCCGTATACGATGGTGTGGTGGTGGTTTGAGTCTGTTGAGTGATGACTTCACACAAGGCCAAAATGCAAATAAACAACGTCCCCTTTATTCACTTGCCTGTGACACTTAGTTTATTTTATCAGTTTATTATTATTAATGAAAAATAATAATTGGAGTGTAACATAACAACATTTTGAACCAAACTGGTATGTTCAGAGTTCCCTGCCAGCAAATATAAAATAACTTTGTCAGTCTGTGTTTTTAAACTTAATTGACAATTGTGTTTGATGTATATAAAAAATACTCTTATAATTTTAATGTACTTTTACAGCAGTTATATTAAGAAAGGTGTTCAATATTTTGAAAGAGATTTTCCTGTATTTTACAGAATACAGAATATTCTGTTTTCTATATTTTACAGAATACAGAATATTCTCGTTTCTAAAAACATACATATATATATATATATTTATATTGACAGTGTATACAGCGACTCATGTCACCTGTTACACAATGGTATAAAGGAAAGGCAGAGGCTAGCTGGTTAGCATGCTAACTTTAGGAGGTGTATATGCAATCTTTGACGTAATATCAAAACTGTTATTTCTTAGTGCAGCAGCTGGATAGTCAAACTCAAATGTTGTCAAACAAATAAGTGAGAAAAGAATATTATTTCTGGCTGTGCATGATACCTAAATATAGTTTTTATCCTTTCTTTGCACCCCCTCCCAGCCGTTCACCCTACACCCAAAACCACGTCTCAGTGAGCCTCTTCTCTTTATCTCTGTCTCACTGTTTCTCTTTGGCTCGGCTCTGATGTTCATAGGGAGATCTCAACATCCCTAAATCATCATCAGAATGAGAAAGGAGTCCCAGGGCTAATGCAATGCAGATATGTTGTCTTTTGTGTCGGAATATGAGAAAAGGAATTTATGTGAGGCGCTCGGTGAGTCAGAATTCATTTCTTGCTCGAGCTTTTGCCCTGCAGTCAAATGTAAACTGACTGCAGACTCAGCTGGCTGACTGAGTGAGGACACACACAGACAAGAGCGCGCACCCGAACACGCACACAGCCAGGCACACACACATACACACACACACACACACACACACACTCACACTCACACACAGAGGCGTGCAAACTCAGCCCACTCAATAAACACGCATGAACTCCCTCAACACTCAGCAAATCCATACACTCATGTTCACCCCAATAGAGTGTGTCTGTGTGCTCAGAGTGGCCTCTTCATCCTTGAGTGACAGGTGTACATGGGTGGCACAATGGCCGCCAATATTGTCAAGCGACCATGGTAACAATGGCCAGTCTCCGGGGAAATGTGGAGCCTTGCAATCGCCGGCCGTCAGACATGAAAAGAGAACATTTCAGGTGGCGGCGGGGAGGGGGAAAAAAAAGGAGGAAAAAAAAACATTTTGAGGGTTTGTGCTAATCAACATTGCCGGCGGCAAGCGCTTTGATAGGGAAAATGGATTCTGATCCTTGATTATAATATAGGGCACAATCTGAAACAGCTCAACGCGCACATGGAGACGGAATAAGCAGGCTGACAACCAAGAGCCTCTCCTTGACCATTACATACACCATTGTGATCATTTTTCATATCTGAGGAACAAACACGAGCACTGGAAGCAATACATCCCCAACGTACACCTATTAAACATCTGATTTTGTAGGAAACGCGGAGCACGTGAACATCCTTTGGTGAACAGCAACAAAGGAAAGGTCTGGCTTCAAACAATGCGATGCTGTTTACGATTGTGCTGACACCGAGCCACGATGAACCGCGCTGATGATGTAGACCGCTGAAAGGGACAGCTAACAATCCGTGGGTGTTTGTGTGTAATGTGTGTGAGAGAGACAGACACAGAGACAGGAGGGAGCGAGAGGGAGAGGGAGACAGAGAGTGATGTACTCTTATCAGTCTTCCCAGTCCTCAGCAGCAGCAGATAAACAGAAGTGTGAAGGGCAGTTGCGCTGCAGGGGGCTGATTGACATGGCTGGCGCCCAAAGAATTACACACACACAAACGCTCGCGCACACACGCGCACGCATTTGCCTTTCGCTGTCTTCGCTCGTCTAAATATCCACAAATGCATCATCTATTGACTGTGAGGAGCAAATTCGGTGTTACTGCTGTCCAAGTAAAAAATGACAGGACTGAGTGTATGATTTGGGCGAATTAGTTTAATTTCAATCAATCCAGCGATAATATGTCATTGGCCAGTTGCCTGTGGTGTGTTGTTGTGAATAGTGGCAAACAAAGGAGACTGTAATTTAGACCAAAATCGTTTTGTATGGGGAGTGTTTATCTGCAAAACCAAAACACAGGTTATGAATTTGTATGAACATGGTGGGAGAACTAATTAAAGGTGCACTATGTTGTTTTTGGGGAAGACATTTTAATTAGAGGAGACAGAGATCTTTATCGATGGATTTTTTTAAATGCCTAAACAAACTAGATAAACAAACTCCCGTTGTTTTCATGAGTGAATAAACAAACTGACCTCAAAGGACAACGCAGCTTCAAACTGTTTTACTTTGTTTATATGTGGCGGACCCTGCCACTTTTCGAGCTTCAAACAGTGCCTCTTTTCCAAAACTACATAGTGCCCCTTTAATAGCTGCAGAATCCAGTATTATGAGCAACCAAAAGATACCAAATCAGGAAATGTAATCTTAAAACAATTAAAAAACTTGCCTCCACTGTCACACAGCGAAAAAAAAACAAGACCGAATTCGCCCTGACTGAAGCTTCGGCCGTGTTCAATGTGATCTCCAATCCAGGAGCAGCACAGTGACCGCTTTGAACAGAAAGTGATTTGTCCTTTTTTAAGATTCCTTTATCCGAATGATTTTAGGGGCTCTGAAGGCTTGAAATGATCCAGTGTTTCACAAGAAACAAGCAATAGTTATCAAAGAGACAGAAAAGCCCATAAAACTTTTCCGCCTTTAATCATCTTCTTATCCTCTTGAATCATCTTATCTGACGACCCACTGGGGGGCTCCCAGGTTGGGAACCGCTGATCTTGACAATTAGCAGCATAACAGAAGCAAAAAATGTCCAAACTCTCGTCTCCCTTTTATCTTTTAAGGTTTTGAAAGAGCAGCGCTCTCTTCTTGTTTTGTGTCAGGAAGCAGTAGATGTGGCACAGAGGCCCGGTGAAGCCACAGTGGTCCCGTTCCTCCATGGCTGTCATGAAAATATCTCAAAATCAATGCCCTCACGCGATATTTGTGTTAAAGTGTGACGCGTACTTTACCCATTTCATTTGTGATGTGTCGCAAATGAAATCAATCACAGAAATGCGGGCTAATTCGAGCTACACTATGTGTGTGTGGGTGAGTGAAGATAAACACCACCTCAG
This sequence comes from Diplodus sargus, assembly GCA_903131615.1. Classification (NCBI taxonomy): domain Eukaryota; kingdom Metazoa; phylum Chordata; class Actinopteri; order Spariformes; family Sparidae; genus Diplodus; species Diplodus sargus. The sequence continues at coordinate 5,886,943 of CAEMYA010000014.1, read as the reverse complement.
CGGCGGCAGCTGAAAGCAAATAGGGGATTAAAGCAGAGGGGAGGAAAAAAGAAGTGGCCCATGTCTCGGGGAGGACAGGGGAGAATGGAAAATGACGGGGAGAGCGTTGATGGACAGCCAGGATCACATCGCGCGTGTGCGCGTACACCTTTGCATGTGCCACCCTGCGTGTGTTCAGCATGCTCATGCATATTGGTTTTCATTTATGAACCTGTGTGTGTGTTTGTGTCTGTGCATGTCTGTGTGTGTGTGTGTGTGTGTGTGTGTGTGTGTTTGTGGTTTTGCTTCTTTTTCTTTTTTTTCAGTGTGTTAGCAGATTATTGAGCAGGCATGCCCCGTGGCTCCATGCTGTTCCACACCAAACAGTGAAACCAATACCTTTTTGTCGCTGATAAAACTGGATGGCCAGAGATAGGCATGCATATTATCACACACACGCACACACTCAGTCAAAGCTACTGTATGTGTGTGTGTGTGTGTGTGTGTGTGTGTGTGTGAATGAATTGAGCTTGCAGGGGTTTTGCTTTGTGTGTGTTGTCTGTGCATGTGTGTGAGTAATTCACTCCTACAAAGACACCATACACTCTCGCTCCTACTCTTTGCACTTCCCCAGAGACAAAGTCCCAATTTCTCCATTGCCTGCAGTCAGACAGAAAGATGTGAGGGGGGAGGCCGGCGGGGGGGAGGGGGGGGAGTAAGGAGAGGTAGCGAAAAAGAAAACCCAGATGCTATCAGCCCTCAGAGAGTCACCAGGGTCATTGTCATGTGTCAGTCAGTGTAACACAACTCTCCCTGATAAGCCGGCCCGATTGCGGCGATTGGCCGCGATGGGTGACAGCGCGATACCGTTCTGTGCCGGCGCTCCTGACGAGACACGAAATTAACCCCCAGCGCTTTGCCGATAAACATCTAAAATGGTTTCGGGACCCCAGGGGCTAATGGGAAGAGACGGGAAGCTATCAAAATATCAAATGTGCGTGACAAGCGGCACAAGGACCAGGTCTGTCAAACCCTCGCCTCTCCGAGTGTGATTTAACTCCGTGTCTCCCACAAAGCCTGGCAGCACAGCGCTGAGAAATGAGTTGCGCGTCGCCCCTGTCTGTGCACGGCGAACTCATATTCTAATAGACATATTTATTTAGGCAACCTGATGTGAGGTTCCAGGTTTTAATTAGGTAAACAGCTCGTTGGGAGGAATCAATGCGGATTCGTTAATGAGGGTCGGCTCAGGCTAATAGCTGAGGCCGCTCCTGTTTCACTCAGCGTTTGGAATTCTCATGAAAAAGAGTGAATGCAGCCATCTTTTCCTGTCGAGTGCTGGTCGGGTAACAGATAGCTCTATCTCGAGAGGAGTGTGTGGAGTGTGTACCTGCGTGTTTGTGTGTGTGTTTTTGGGTTCACGTCCTTGGCGGCATGTTTGAAGGACGGGAGAGCAAGTGGTAGCGGACAGAGGGGCCTGTGTGTGTGTGTCGTGTGTCTCAGCTGGGTGACATGTGAAGGTGATGGGTGTCACCGGTGTCCCTGTCGTCTGAGGGCATGTCTCCGACTGCTGGCTCTGACACCAGCCTGACTGACTTATGATCAGGATTTATCATCTTGATTTATGATGAGCCTGTTTTGTCCCTCTAACAACCAGGAAGATGGCCTGCCTTGTGTGCGTGTGTGCGTGTGTGTGTGTGTGTGTGTGGCGGGGGGAGCTTTGGAGCTGGCCAAGGTGCATGAATGAGTATCTCCTCTGCAAACATAAATGATTTTAAAGAATCACTTCACCCAAAAATAGAAATTCAGGCGTTATACTTACCTCCATGCAGATGGAAAGTTGGGTGAAGTTTTGCAGTCCACAGATCATTTCTTGGGTATCATAGCAAAACAGTGTCACAGTATTCTTCTTAACAATTGGAGTGGATACTGCAGAAAACTACTGAAAAATTACATAACATGAATCTTGCACCTTGTCCAGCATTATTCATGGTCTTAAAAATGGATGTAAAATGTTCAAATTAATTTGGGATAACAGGCTCAACATTTGAAACATGCTACCAACCCACCTACACAACAAATTCACCAAAAAACAAAATTCTGTCAACAGCTTCTCATCTCCATGCTGCTGGATAGTAGGGTGAAGGTTCAGATTCCAGGAAACATTTCTGTCTAACACTAATCTCCCTCAGCAACTACGAGCCACTGTTCTTTGTTTGAGCTGCATCTAGTGTGAATGTCTGTCACGATGAATGTGAAGCAGGGTGTCACAGAAAGTGAAAATGATGCTCCGGTGTTTCCCCAGATGAGTAAAAGGTTAGGATACATATCTAGGGATGGAGTGCTAATTGAAATGATTTATTTAAATGTTTCAAAACTGTGAACACAAGGCCCGGACGGCGCGCGCGAGGCATGCGGCGCGTCACCGCAGCGAGCTATGAGTCATTTTGCCTTCATATTGTGCTGTAACAGGCAAGCAGAGTCTTGACTACTAAATGCCGGGCGCAGGGACATGGGGGCTATTTAGTAAACATCTTTCAATCCCACGCCAGCCGGCCGGCCGAGCAGCCGGGCAGCCTCTTAGCCCCCCCCCCATGTTGGGATGCAGAGAAACAGGCCGTGTACAGACCCGGGGGATGGAGGGATGAGAGGGGAAAGAAAAGGAGGAGGAGGAGGGGGGGGAGAGGAGACAGAGAAAGAGAGAAGGAGGGCACTGGAACACATCCACAGATTAACCCTCGTGGAGGAGATGGAAAATAGAGCGGAACTGAACATACGCGTGTGTGTGTGTGTGTGTGGAGAGATGGAGAGAGGTTGAACTGCGACACTCAGAAGCGTGAGGGCAAGACAACACAGAGGTGTCCATTTTATGTCCCCGCCATGCAGCGGACAGCAACAAATACACACCTTTAATTCCTCAATGCGACCCTTCCGCCCTGCCATCCCCGCACCCCTCCTTCCCCTCCAACAGCCACCGCTAATCCTCTCCTTCACACTCCCAAATAAAAGCAGCGGTGAGGTGAGGACAGGGCAGAAATGGAGGCGAGGGCCGTTGTGTCGTGTCCCGCCTTCATCCGTAGATATGGTATAGAGTTCAGACGCACAGGGAGGTGTTGTTTGAATGGCGGGAACATGTGTCTGTGTGTGTGTGTTTATTCACCACTTTGCGCGATCGCTAAATCTGTTCACACCCTCACGTCCGGGGACAAAAATCCGGTAACATTTTATTTTAGGGTTCAGATTTAAGTGAGGGTTTAGGTTTGGATTATGACTAGATTCAATTTAAGGTCAGGCTGGGGGTCAAGTATGTAGAGGTTAAGCCTCCAGAGAAAAGAATGGCAGTTAGGGCAATGTCCTCACAAGTATACAGTGTTGGAGTGCCCTTATAAGTAGACTAAGTTTCACACTATAAACACAGAGCTGTACAAACTGTTCTTACTTCACTATCGGTGAGAAATGTGCACTTCATTATTCCTTGGAGATGAAGGATTTTGTCTTTTGTACTCTGATTTGTACCATAATCTGTTTGGTATTTTGTTTAAGTGTTGTTATTACTCAACATACTGTACTGTAAGCAAAACATGGATCATTATTATCACTCCCACGGTGTATGCTAAACTTGGTGCGGATCATACTGTGATCAAACTGTGTGCGGTGAAGTGTTAGCGCAGAGCACACCTTCTCGACTTAGTTGAACGTGTAGCTGATTATCACTCACAGCAGAAGTTCCTCGTAGTCTTTGGAAAAGAAGACATTATAAGGCATAACAAAAAACGACTACCTTTAAACAACAGAGGTGGGACTTTCGACAGTAAGGAGACAGGAAGAATTGTGATGCTTGTGTGAGAACAATCTTCAAAATGAGGTAGCACTAGAAAGGTTTCTAGAGTGAAACAGACTTCTCTGGACCTTCCTCCCCTCAAACATTGCTTGTTTATATGCTACTTTAAAGAGGTCATATTATGCTTTACTGGTATTTGCCTTTCCTTTATTGTGTTATGCCGCACTTTTGTGCAAGTTAAAATGTCTGCAAAGTAAAAAAAGCCCAAAGTCAACACCAAAGGGAGTTACTCTCTGCTACAGAAAAACACTGCTCCTGCACCGCCCGTCGAGCCTTTACTTCAGTAACTTATGTGCGTCACTATGTAACAGGCTTTATATAAACATATATATTTATGTATATATTATAAAATATATATACAACAGTCAGTCAGCAGACATACAGTTTCTACTGTGACCAGCTGTAGGAGTGTAATTTTGGATCACACTACCTTGCACGGCATGACCGGCCCTACTCTGCCTCTGATTGGCTACATCCTGTCTGTCAAGTAACGTGCATGTGCAACTCTCACCAAAGACTGAAGGGAGGCAAGTTATCTCACACTGTAGCGAGAACAGAGTGTTAAAGACAAAGTGTGAAAAGTTGTGCTGCAGCAATACACCATTTCAGAAAAATAATGTATTTGTTTTTTTATGTATCTAAGTATGTATGTAAACGTATTTTACTAGGACCCCAAATAAAAGTATGAATCAGAAAATTGTCAAAATATGACCTCTAATCTTTCGAAATTGTCTTTGAATTTCACATTTTCTTTTGCCATTACAACTACTTTAAGCATGAGTATCTTTGTACCTTTACAATCTTTGCATCGAAAAAGAACAAAAAACAAATAACTGCTGCTGCTCTGAGTCGGCTGTACATTTTGCTTCTGGATATGACAACACCAGTGACCAAAAGATGATGGTACCAATGCAGATTTGGAACAATGACCAATGATTGCTTTTCTAGATAACAACATAGATAACAAATCATTTATTAGTCGTTATATAACAGAGTTTTCAAATGTTAATTGTTAATTCGTGCTACTCACCAAGTAAAATTATATAAAATGAATAAGTCATACATTAAAATAGTAGTTTTTATGGTGGAGGATGAATTGTAGAGCCTCACAGCCTGAAGAAATAAGTCGCTCTGTAGTCTGGTGGTACGGCAGTGGATACTTCTGTATCTCTAGCCAAAAGGCAGCAGGGTGAACAGACTGTGACTGGGATATCTGTTATCTTTTAGTATCCTTTGGAATCTGAGCTGGCATTTCCCCTCACCAATGTCACTGATGCGATCTGTAGATGGGTACCAATGATGTTGGGTGGTGTTAATCACCCGCTGTAGAGCCTTCTTGTCCTCGGTCAAGCACCATGCCAGTTTGTGATGTTTCCAGTCAAGACACTTTCTATAGCTCCTCTATAACAAGAACTTTGTCTTCTTTTGGATTGTTACTTTATCAGACTGCATCCAGACCAACATTTCTATGGGTTTATATATTCTTAAATACCATCAAGACCAGTTTTAATTAGACCTTCTTTTTTATTTATATTGAAATGAAAATTGAAAAAAAAAAAAGAAATGAACATCCTCGGGTAATTTCATGGGGTCCTATTTTACCAGTAACAAAGAGAGCAGTATCCGTTTGCATCCTTAACATCATAAAGGACTTAATGACATAAAAATGCAATAAAACTATTGTTACTAGATTACTCTGTTTCATGTATTGTCCTAATATTTGCAATCTCAATGCTTTGTCAAAATTGTTTCTTCAGACTATGGGCAATTATGTTCTAATATACTTTCAGCAGATAACTATGTTTACGTCTCTCAACAAGTTATGACATCCTCCCGCAGTCATCAAATTATCGTTTGCCACATTGTTCAAAATTGCGTAAGGGTTTATATATATATATTTATACCATCATTCCTCAAACATAGTGACTGTTTCCTCGCCTTTGATACGATGGTGCCGCTGGTATTGTACATCACATGTTCCCCCGCTGTGTCGAAA
>CAEMYA010000014.1:5860422-5871215 GCA_903131615.1 Diplodus sargus | reverse complement strand
AAAAAAAAAAAAAAAAAAGAGAGAGAGAGAGAGAGAGAGATTCCAATAAAGTCTTGGGTTGAACGAGAGGGTGCGCCCATTCAGAAAACAAAATAAATAAAAAATAACCAGGATAAAAAAGTAGCAGGTAGAATAAAAGGGCGGCGAAAACACAAACACAGGTCTGACAGAGGCAGGAGAGGTGATGATAAGCAATAGGTAATGTTTTTCTTCTCCAATTCCCTTTGAGGTAACATCCAACAATTTGAAGGTTCAATGGGCAAGATTACAGTTCTGCTAGAGATGAGTTAAAAATACAGGGTGAGTTGTAACACTGTCGGCCGTGAATGAATGACACACACACACACACACACACACACACACACACACACACACACACAGATACATGAGTGTGCTGCAGTGGCGTGCTCCGTGCTCGCTGTTATTGGCTGTTTTCAGCTGTAGCACGGATGAAAAGAGTCAGCATTACAGCTGTCAATTCAGATGGAGATCAGGTGGTGGGAATGAATGAGGAGACAGCAGATAGTGGCTCTCGGTTTGTCTACACACACACACACACACACACAGAAGACATTAACGTGTGCATGAATGCATGCATGCAAAGGCATTTGCAGATGCTAACCCTCAAAAAATAAATCCCCTTTTTCAGCCAAAGCATTCTGCTGTCACTCACTGATATTTACTGATCGCTGTTGTTCCTCGGACTCTTTCAGCCCGATGAAAACAATGGCGGCTGCGAAAGGGAGAGATTTTTTTTTTTTTCTCGCCATCCCGCACCTGAAGTAAACTAAATCTCTCACTTTTTGGGCAGAGCGGATATCTGCCAATATTTCGCACTCCTTTTTTCATGTTTTTTCCCCGCAACTGATACGACTCAAAGTATTCGACGTGCAAAACGGACAAAAAAGAGAAGAAATTTCCCAAAGAGAGTAATTAATTTCCTGGCACCTCGGTTCGGGAGCTTGTAGGGCAAGCGAAACAATGAGCGCACGAAACAACACTCGGCTGTTGCTGTCGGCTTCGACGCTAACAGACAGATGCCAATCTAGCTCTCCTCTCTTTCTCTCTCTCTCTCTCTCTCTCTCTCTCCCCCTGCTAGACATGTGTGCTAGTTGGCTGAGAGACATTAGCATTTGTTTTACCCCCTCGTCCCATGTGCTAGAGCCTCAGGCACAACAGCCAAAGAGACACCGCCGCCGCCGCCGCCACCACCACCTCCCAATATCTCATCTCATCTCTCAGTATGTGCGAGTGTGAACGCGAGACAGAGAGTGTGCTCTCACTCAGTCACAGAGAGAAAAAGAAAAAAAACCACACTCACTTTGGCTATTGATACGTGCTGAAAGATCCGACAGAGAGAGATTGATTCCCCTCTGATTTGATCAGACATTAGATGAATTTTTACGTTTCGCGTAAGAGAATTCACAAAGTCTACATTTTTCTGCTCTGATCTGGCAGCGCCGTTCTAACGGGCTGCAATGCCAACAAGGACTTCAAGTGCGAGTGTGTTGGAGTCAGTGCATGTCCGCACCGTGGTGTGCATGTGCTAGTGCGCCCCCTAGCTCCCAGCCGAGGCCCATCCCCGCCTCTTCTCCTCCTCCTGCTGTTCCTCTCTTGCCCTACATATCAGTCCCGGAGAGAATAGACCCGTCTAACACCCGGCTTCACAGAGACGCTGTTTTGTCATGTTTTATATCATTCTACTAATGGCAAGAAAAGCAGGTCCTCTGACTAAAGACTGCGGTATCCCTGAAGATCTCTGGTAACAAATGCTCTCTGCAAAAAAAAAAGAAGAAGAAGAAGAAGAGAAAAAAAAATAAAAAAGAACGTGACGACTCGCCTTAACTGAGCGCTCTGTTCTGAACCAGTGAAAAAAACGCTTGTTTTGTAAACAGTCTGAGAATGGCTGTGTTCTTTTTTTTTTATCCGTATTTGTAATAAAGGAGGAAAAAAACAACTGACAGACGAGAGAGAGAAGAGATGGGAGAGGAGATGGGAGGAAGACGGAGAGATAGAGAGAGAGAGAGAGAGAGATCCAACAGATGGTGGATTTGGCGAGGCCTCTGCCATGCAGTTTATGTAAAAGCCTGTCTGGAAAGAGCACAGACCCCGAAGCATCTCTCACATATTGAGGAGTCACAATCATGGCCTGGCTGCAAAGTGAGACGCCCCTAATGTTGGTCATTACCGAAATACTACTGATTTTCTTCTTCTTTATTTTTTTAATTTCACGATTAAATGTTTTTCCTAGTAGAAGTATCAGACTTTGAATTTTCTTCATGATCATGAAACATATACCATATATATTAATGTACTGCACAGTTGTTTTAAAGAGGCATCAGATGCTTGTTCATTTACACACACAAACGGAGCAGAGACCAGGAATTGACCAGTATGTGACTATTTAATTAGATCTATCAGTTTGTATTATTAATAATTAATAATTAGTTAACAGGGAATTAACGCATGTACACATGCACACACACTGTCCCTACTGGGGAAAAGTGACTGCGATAGGGGCAGAAACTGAAGATTATTTTCTGTGTTGATTCATCCGAACCTTGTTTTTTTTTTGTTTTTTTAAATCAATCAATTAAAATGCCTAAAATGTGTAACAAAGATGCCGATCAAACCTCCCCAGAGCCCACGGTGACATCCTGAAGGTGCACTATGTAGTATTGGAGCTCAGAATTTTAATATTTGCAATATTAATGTGGTAATTGAATAATCAAGCTGTTCTCAGAAAAAAATTAAGGTCCCACAAAATTGTTTGAAGCTAGAAAGGTGGCAGGGTCCGACAAATGTAAAACAGCATGAAACCGTGTTGTCCTCTAAGGTCCGTTTCATTATTCAGTTAATTCAGTCATGAAAACGAAGAGTTTGTTTGTTTAGTTTCTTTAAAATCACTCCATGAAGGGATTTCGCTTTTGATTTAAATTTAAACTAACCTTTAACCTTTAAACTAGGTAGTGCACCTTTAAAGTGTCTTGTTGTGTGCGACCATCGGTCAGAGCCCAAAGATACCTAGTTTGAAATGACACGTGACAAAGAGAGGCAGCATATCTTCTAATTTTTCACGTTTTGCATGAAAAACAATCGCAACTATGAAGCGATTATCAAAATGGCCAGTGAGTATATCTCTGTTGACCATCTACGCCGTAAATGAAAATATACTGCCATCTTATTCAACATGAATTCAAATGTTGCCAAGAGTCTAAGCCCCCAAAATGTCGCCATCTTATTGTTTTCACTTTGATGCAATCATTTAGGCGAACGCTGGCGTGTACAGTGTTGCCGATGACAAAATGTTTGGCGCGGGGTGGGCGGACACACATCCGCCCACACACACCCACGCTCACAGCCCCAAAATGACCTATTTGTGAGCATGTGTGACCTGCGACTGTCGATCAGTGCAAATTTGTGAGGCAATGAAGCATGCAGGAGAGTCCCGTCAGAGCAGAGGCTAGACATCACCCCCCCCATCCCCTCCATCCAGAGGAAATGGTGTGCGTGTGTGTGTGTGTGTGTGTGTGTGGTGGAGGGGGCGGGGGGTTGGAAAAAGGCACGGCGAATGTAAAGCGGGCGAGGGGAACTGAGGATGGAAGAAGGGCAAGCGAGGAAGAGGAGAACTCACAGCGAGTGAAGCTCGTCTAACGGTGGTGATTTAATGTCATCCGCCGGCTCGCTAAAGCCCCCCCTCTATCCCTGAAATGTTGAAAAAAAAAGGACTTCTATTCAAGCCGGCATATTTTTATTCCTCCTCTTCTCTCTCATTTCACATGGGCTGCAGATGCCTTAATTGTGCTCGCTCTTCAAGGCAGCCTTTTCGCTTGCTCTTGATAAGTCTTTGATATTCTGTGCTTCACTAATTGTAGTCGCTGCAGTACATCTATCTTTTTTCAATTTCCTGATAATTAGCCTCTAACTCTTTCATCTGTCTTTTCAAGTGCACTAAATCTCCTTCTCTAATGAAAGTTACACTGAACCCAACAAGGTTGACGGCTGGTAAAGAAAAAAGAAAAAGAAACACTGACGTCTCCCTCCCACCCTCCCGTCCTCTCCCCTCTCTTCCACCCTCTCCCTCTCCCTCTCTCGCCGTGGGCAGGCCCTGTCCTTGCGTCTCTAACGCGAAAAATATTCAACCGAAAGAACACAGGAGCCGTTTAATAAGAACATGCTTCAAAATGACTCCGGTTTAATGGATGGGAGATGTGAGGTGAGCGGAAGAGCTAACCTGGAGCGATCCGCTAAAAAGATCAAAAAAACTCTGAAATCACTCAAAGCCACCGCCGCCGCACTCCCAAAAGACCACCGTCCTATCGAGAGGCGCGGAGTAATGAGCTGGATTGAAATATAACCCGTGGTGTGGGCAGGGGTGGTGGTGGGGGGGGGATATGTTATGTATATGATAACATATTAACACAACATCATCGGAGTGTGACAGCCTAGTTTGTACTCCAAAGCCCACCCCTCAACTCCTGCTCCGCCGGAATTTATTCTTCCTGCATATTCAAAACCCCGAATCAAGAGCGGGAGGATGAAACGCCGGCGAGGCAGACGGTGATAAAGGCTATTTGAAGTACAAGGAGTGTTGCGCTAATAGTTTTATGTCTTTTGATTCAGTGTTTCCATGCTGGAAAATGTGTTATTGAGAGCATTACCGAGAGAAATGCAAACACGGGGCCGGGCGTGAGGAGGGGGGGGGAAGCCGGAGAGGAGGAGGAGGAGGAGAGGAAAAAAAACAGGCATCAAAATTGATTTTTCAATCATGCTTGCTGTTTCAAGAGGGCGTCACATGTTCTAATGACCTCATCCCTCTTGTAGTGATGTGAGTTATTTCACACCGGGCCATTTTAAACTAAGAGGAGTAAGGTGGGTGTGTGGGTGGAGGTGGAGGTAGGTGGGGGGGTTGGGTGGGAGGGGGGCGGTTAGTGCTGCCGCTAAGTAGGGCTCAAAGCGGTGAGGGGTGGTAAAGAGGAGAGGTGGGGTGGGCTAAGGGAATGGTTAACAGGGTCATTTAGATTGGATGGGAGATCGATACTGAGAGGTAGAGAGGAGGTGCATCTCTGTCACTGTGATGTGTGGCTTCTGTGTGATTGTTCTGCAGATTACGTACAAGGGAGGGGAAAAAGAAAAGGGAGGTGCTGTCTCTCTTCCCTCGCTCTCTTTGCGTGCGTGTGTGTGTGTGCTGTGAACAATCATGTCACCGTCCTCCAGTGATTTAAAACACATTTCATGTTTTTTGTTTGATATTCCATCCCCGCAGAGGAGGAAATGAAATGCAATGTGCAGTGAATGTTAAGCTTATCGGTTTTTCTTTAAAGATTTATCTCTTTTTTTTTCTTTTTTTTTGGAGGGGGGGGGGTGAAAAAAGTCAGTGACACTGAGATGATTACATGTGACCAATCTACTCATTCATCTAAAGGAGATACGATGATAAGATGCTAATTAAATCATGCTTTTGGAAAGTGCATATGTCATTAGACGTGACAAGTCAGCAGAGGAGCCGTCTCGTGACTGGGGGGGGGGTCGCCGGTCCAAAGCCGGAGTTAGACAGAGTGGGAAAAATGCTCCTTCTGCACTGTAAACTCTGCAGTGGTGCCTCAAAATATTTGAACCTCCCAAGCTCTGACAGAAGTGTACAAGAAAAGAAGAGTAGTTAAATGTGTAACAGATCTGCAGTGTGCAGCAGTAGGAACAGGTAATAAGAGTGTGTGGAAATCTTGGGAGTCTCTGATTTTATGCTCACGTATTTATTAACACATTTTCTCATCAACATGTTAGTGTGTGTGTGTGTGTGTGTGTGTGTGTGTGATGTGCGTGTGACTTCTTGTTGCATGTAGCAGTTTGCGCTCCGGTGATGCCTGCAGCCTTTCCTGCAGTGTCCTGCAGCCTTCTGGCAAACATGTGTGGCCTGGAGGTAAAGCTGTTCACACAACATCAGCAGAAGGGGAAAAAAAAGATGACATGAGAGGATCATACCAGCAGGAACATTTTTTCATGATGTAAAGGCTCAAATTTAGCCCGTTAGTGAAAAGCACCAGTGCTGATTAGCAATCTTAAAATAGCATCATGAAAATACCTTAAGAGTAAAACTTGAAAAAACCTGTCTTGTTCAAAGTTGTTTTAAACACACAGTATGTAATTTCTGCCACTAGGGGTCTCTCAGTCAAAACAAAACAATAGACGTAAGCAGCGAGGGATCATGGTATTTGTCACATGTTTCACATCAACATTTCCACAATATCTTTCATTTTCATGTTTCATGTCCTCATCAGAGAAACGGCTGTATAGGTCAAATATGAACGTAGCTTATAACGAGCAATATTTTCCTTATGTTTGTTGTCTGACAGCGACCTCTAGTGGTTGTAATAATTATTACAGCTCCAAAGGAGGAAGTAAGAAGATCCAGTTTAAAGAGCAAAAAGGCTGAATACAGAGAAGGCGGGGACTTACAAACCAGAAGTCAACAGTGAGTGATTTTAACTTACTAACATAGTGAAGTTACGTCACGTACATAAGTCACATACATAACATTTGTATGTATGATTTTAACCCAACCTACGATGTTTTCCTGAACCTGACCAAGTAGATTTAGTGCCTTAACCAAATGGTGAATTTGCGTAAACGTAGCACAACCGCGACAATATGACGTAAATCCAGCACACCTGTCGCTGGTACTGCAATGGGCACGTTGCCCTGGGAACAGTGATATGTTGTTTTGGGAGTCTCTGGCATTCGACATATTAAGTTGCTTTGATATGAGGACGTGTTGCATGTTCACATGAGCTGACCTACTGTTGGGAAGTGGAGGCGTTTGTGGTGGTGTTAGCTAGGCCAGATGGCTGCCGGGCTACATCACTGCTCTAGCCAGCATTTAACATTCCTAAACGTGAAAAGCAGAACCGCTGGATACCACTCGACATTTTCATGCCAAGTTTGCAGCCAAACAAACAGGTAAGCCAAGCCATGATCTTTTCCAAACCCTAAAGTTAACCAGACCCCACACCACACAAGTAAACCTAAAGAAACATAAAGTTGCAACCTAAAGAGATGTTTCAACATACATTATAAGTCAAGTTTCTTTATTGCCCACTTAATTTGCACTAGAGTTATTTATTTTGTACTCTCATCTGTTGGCAGCTACAGCCGCGCAATGAATTACTGTTTGACTATATCCAGCAGCAGTCATTGATTAGCATATAGAAAGGAGATCAGATTGCAATTAGCATCCTTCTTCAATTTAAGCACCACAGGCGTAATGTTTAGGCTCCGTCCGACTCCAAACTCTGAGGCTAGTTTCAATGATCAAAAAGCCAGACAGAAAGAAACAGCAACAGTGAAATCATGTAGTACCTCGCTGATCCCTGAAGGAACACTGTGTGTTCTTCGGGCCTCACGGAGGTCAGGGGTCAGGGTCAGCAGCAGAACAGCTTGTAGGGACTCAGTGTGTTGATCAAAGACCCCTCTGCAGGCAGGATGCTTGCTGACACAGCTGCTTAGATCCAGTCTGAAGGACACTCTCTGTAAACACACAGAAAGGAGGAAAACACGACTCGCTTACTGACACTAATGTTTTGGTATTTGTTCTAATTTGTTTGGTGTGGCCTCTGCTTCTTCATAGAAAAAGAGTGTCTGAGAATATCTGTCTGTTCCCGTGAAGGGGAAAAAAGAAAAGAAAAAGAGCTTAAACATTGAATACATTGCCGTCACTCCAAGCATTATAGAGAAATAAATATATGCCGCAGGATGACGTATTTTCCGAGTGTAATGCCGTCAATTCTTTGCATAACCAGCTAAATTTGTCCGGTTTATCCCCGGGTCACAAAGGAAAATCTAGATTAACTGTGGAACAGCGATGGGCATGTGAACTTTTTTGAAATGTGTTTTACTGGATGTGATCATAGAGCATCTCCTCTAACAACAGCCATGTGGCTAAAGGCTTAATCTCTTGGTAGGCCTTGTTATTTTCTCTCAGCCCCCCCATATCTCTACTAAAGTGGCTCGGCTCTTAAATCAAAATAGAGGGAGGAGGAGGAGGGGGAAGGAGAGGGGGAGTGGGGGTAACAGGAAACGCAGCTCTCATCTCTTACACTCCCGTCCCTGTTTTGAGGCCTGGGATGTGACATATTTCTGTTTTTTTTTTTTCTCTCATTGTCCTTCTGCCTGTGCTGGGATGTGGGAGGCGGATCAGATATCATTGCCTTGGGCGTTCGCCAGCGCCGCTCGTTCATCACACTGCCCTCCCTCCCTCCGGGGGCTTCTGGGAAGCGATGGACGGAGGGATGTACGGCCAGGGACGACAGGTGTTCATCTTCCAAAAAACACACCAATCAGGTGCTCACATGTTCAGCCCCATCACGATCTAGCCTTGTGTAATTCGAAACCTCTCCTCGCAGCTCATTAGTAAATCTGGATCCGAATGCTCCGCCATCTCTGTTATTTTTACAATGAAAGTGTGTTCTGGCATTAGTTGACCATTTGTTTTCATCGTTTAGTGCCGCATTTGTGGCTTTGAATTCCATCATGTTTGTCTGTACATAAACCCAACCCTGTGTTCTGTTATAATGAGGCTGTTTTGGGACTAAACTTTTAGGGACTCCGCAGGGACTCTGGCAAAGTCTCTGTATCGGATATCATTTGCAGCTGAAACTTTGTGACCTCATCATATCAGTCAGATTTCTGTGGACTGACACAGTATAATTTATTACCTCGTCAGTTATATGCAGTCATGTCAAATCATCATCACTTTAAGGGGAAGACTGGCCCCAAATGTCACCTGACTGTCGCCTGCAAACGAAGTTGTTCTTTCATTCGCTTTTACTACGAAGTGAAAAACCAACTAAATTTTTTCCAGTTGCCGCCAATACGTTACATACAACGTCCGCTGATACTTTCAAAATAAAGTCCGTCAAATTAGCAACAACACGTAATGTAACACGTAACATGGTCCAGTTAGAGTTTCAAAATAAATCGTGCTGACAAATGGTTTACATTGTATGACATACTATGACTTTTGGACTGTTGTTAACATTGTCAAACAGTCGTGGTTTGGTTAGGTTTAGGCCAAAAAAAACTTCATGGTTAGGTTTAGGGGAAATAAACTCCTTTGCTAGTTTTAGGCAAAATAAACTACTTGGTTTTGAGTTAAGCTAAAGAAAACTTGGTTAGGGTTAGGAAAAGAGCGTACTGTGATGTAACATCACAAAACGTATGTGACATAGTGTACGTAAAATCAGTTACACGATTTAAATACGTTAACTTGCTTACATTTCGTAATTTGAAAAACAAAAAACTATTGATTTCACAAACTATATGCAAACCCTGTTTTCCAGAGGCAATGTCCTGTGAATGACCAAGCCAACCACCCTAGCCAGCCTCTTATTTAGAGTCGTTCTTTTTCTATACTACACTTCAAGAAGTGATGCTGCAGGGGGCATTTACCTTGTCAAACTTTGAGGCGTCGTGCCACTTCTCAGGATGCCACTAAGTGACGTATTGGCAGTGAGAACAGGCTGATTATTTCATATCCAGATATCAAGGCAACTGTCTCAATAGATAAATAAATGATTAAAGAGAGACAAACACGTCAGGGTGAACCCGTCAGTTGCTTTCGACAGCCGTGATTGACAGTTTTCAAAACGGCTCTTCAGACATGTGAGGAAAATCTGGAAGCGTGTGTTTCATACTCGATGAGGTAACACGCTGAAATGTCTGCAAACTCCTTTAGAACATCTCTGAGAGACATGATGGAATGTGATGAACTCGTCTCAAGTTTGACACGGGGTCAAACTCTGTTTAACACACAGAGAAACTGGTGATTTCTTAGCTGACACAACGCGTGAATCGCCCACATGACGCGCTGACAGTGAGTGACACTCGCTCTCTTGCCGCCGACCGGCCGGGTTTTAATGGAAGTGTGCGTGCGCGCCGCAAAAATCTCAATGTTGCAGGGCAGCGGCTCTCCTCACGTGTCACCGTCACTCATTTCTCCGGCTTATTTTTACACACCGAGATGACATCAGCGAAGCATCAGGTAATTGCACTGTAATTAATTCATAGTCCAAGTGGTTCCTTAAAAAAAAGTGTGTTATGAAAAGTACAATGTGAAGTGTTGTGATGGCTGTCACCGCGCCGCGGGCGTACGCGACAGCTCCGAGTGATGTGAACGCCGAGCAGCTGCTGGGAAAGCGAGTAAAAAAGCAAAACGGAGCTGTGTTTGTCACGACTTGACGCGCAATTTTGGTACTCGTTTCCCGACTAAACGTGACTTTCTCTGGGCTCTTTCTGAAAAACACGATAACTGCACCTATAAACAGCGTCGGTGTCAAGCTGGACTTTTGAGGACAAATAGCGGCGTTTACTGTACGCCCCCTCCCCTCCCCCCACCGCTTTATTTGAGCTAATTTAATTTCTTTCTCAAGGGTGGGAAAACTAGCTGCCTCTTCAAACTTTCAGAGTATGTAATTTGGTGTAAAACAGTAGCACTTTAGGCGTTCTCCACCAGTGAAATTAAATGGGACCCTGCGGGGTTGTGTTGTAGGGTATTAAGTAATGTTTATTGATGTTTATTCTCCGAGGGAGCCGCGCGAAAAAAAAATCACTCTTCAGCTTTGATTAATTTCCCCCCCTTGCTCCACGTAAACGATGAAGCTGAAGCAAAATCGCTCTTTAGCCATGACTAAGAGAGACTACAAGTGGAGCATCTCTCTTTAAAAACCCCTCATGCTGTTTTATGTAAAAAATGGACTGTGACCGTGAGGACTTTTTTTTTTTTTTTTTTTTTTTTAAAA
>CAEMYA010000014.1:5830254-5853502 GCA_903131615.1 Diplodus sargus | reverse complement strand
AAAAATGTATCCAGCATTTCGCAGCCACTTCTTAAACAATGTAAGCTTATGGGCAAAAGTCTCTTTGGGCTGACAGACAAACTATTTATTGCAAGGTTTGGCCTCTATGTCAAAGCCCAGTGCTGTTATTGAGTGTTGCTTCCACAGAGTCCGCTATGTTGCACTGACATTTTTCTAAGGTAGCTCAGAAGGGACAAACCAAAGGTGGCATCTGCACTTTTTTTCATATTTGAGTACGGAGAATGAAACGAGGGGTGTTCAGTTGGTTACAATCTGCTAGAGCTATCTAAATGGTGCATACTGGACCATTAGGTCAAATTTCACAAAAGGGACTTTTACTTTAGTATTTTTATGATAGATAATTTACCTAAAAGGAAAATCTGCTTTCTGGACCACTGCAAATTTATAAGAAAACACTTAATTTAAAACAAAATTATTTCCAGATTTAAAAAATAAATAAATAAACCTTTGGACTATACTACTGATTTTGTCTTAAAATTGTCCTAAAATTACATTTATATTGTCCACTAAAATGTAATCTAATCTAATTCCTCATAACACAAAATTCATGCTAAACCAAGCATGATTTTTTATTTTTTGTTTCCATTACCTTCATGGCTTCATTTTGATAAAAAATCTTAATGGCATCGAGCATATTAAATGCCAGGAGACAAAATGTGAATCCAATGAAGATGTGAGTAAACGCAGACTTACAGTAGCTACCTCTCTGCCCCAGACTGCTGATAAACTGTTGATTTCCCCATCATCTCCATCACTGTACCCTTCCGTGGCCAATGGAAGAGGCAATCCTCTTTGCTGTCTCCTTGTGTCTCAGAAATAATAAATACACTTTTTTTTAATGGCTGACTTTATGTTGCTTTTGCAGCAGAGCTGTCGCTTGGGTAGTAACACTAAAGATGCAATCACGGCGGTCGGCGGGTGGAAGATGGACGAGTGAGCGGGACAGGTGGACAGGTGAGATAAGGAGGTTTTGTGAGAGGCAGTCAGGCCTGGATTTGTGAGGCTGTCCGCTGCCGGACGCTTAATAGCTGATGGCAAGCTGTGATTGTGATGAACATTTTAAATCTCTGGTCCGGTTTACCTTGACCTTTTTTCCTTCTTCTCTTCTGTTGTATCACATCGCTGGTAGCTCATCTGTTGTGGAATATTAGTGTCTGTGTTTCACTGTGGTCGTCACTTGGATCTTAACTGTGAGATTTATGTAATAGCGGGGCTATTTTTACAGAAATAAAAGTGTGACTTATTTTACAATCTGGCCTGTTCCTTTTACAGGAAGTCTCGCTATACTGGAGAGTTTCAGCTGCAGGTTCAGTCCATCAGAACTGTTTTTGCCACCTTTCTTTATCTGTATGTAAATACATCTTTTTTTGATATGTCCGGGGATTAAGATATCTGACTCTCATACCTCTTTTACACTGGGCACTTACACTGACACCCAAATCTGCCTGTTGTCTTCTATGTGAATGCGTACAATAATGTTTATACTTTTCCATCAATCTCTGCTTAAGCTACGCTTGTCCATTGTTCAGTCAGTGCTGAACAAGTTTTAACGTCTTCTGGATGTAGTCTGATGAGGTATGTGATCTGATCAGTTTTTCCAGCACATTCACAGTGACACACAAAGAAAAGAAAGAAAGGAAATCTCGTCCACTGTCCTGTTAAAAAAAAAGAAAAAACAGAGCCTGTCCTCCTCAGAAATGTAACCACACAAGCGGCTCATTACAACCCATATTTGGTGTTAGGTGGCGACCTCTAGTGGCGGTAGTAATTATTACAGCTGTAAAGGAGGAAGTGAGGTGGTTTGACGAGTCCACTGTTCATGTCCAGCATGACACCAAAGGTCAACAGTGAGTTCTTTTAACTTTCTAATGTAGTAAAGTAACATAACATAACATAACACACGTTAACATAGGAATGCTTGTTGCAACATAGTGAGCCAACCAAAACCATGATTCCTAAACCAAACCAAGTATTTGTCTTGCCAAAACCTAAAAAAAAAAGGATTTTGTTTGTGATGTCAAAAACTTTGAATGTAAAACAGTTCAATCTCTCCATCCCAGTCACTCTTGTTGGCCACCCCTTGTTTAATGTGTAATGTTTAAAAAAGAATCCATTTCTGTGTAGCAGCTATATCATTTTCTGCTTTTCTAAACTATCAACGATCTCACGACCACTCAGATCCATCACACGACCCACCGAGGGGTCCCGATCCTCCGGTTGGGAACCAGTGTCCGGGATAACCGACGTGGTTTCAACAGTCTGCATGATGACTATTTCTTCAAAAGAAACCAGTGCCAATGAGTCTGCCACAATCTGTAAACAGCAGTGAAATAAGCCAGCTTCCCTCCCGTCAATCACCAAATTAATCAATCAATCCACATCCAGTACATGAAAGCTTTTACATTTCCCATGATAAATGCCTGCTGTCAATTTCCTTCGGGTAGAATTCTCCAGTGCAGAGGAGGTTTTCTGTTTTACATTTATGGAAGTATCATCTGTGGTTTGTAATAGAGGAAGACAGACCAGAAACAGAGGAGGAGCTGGGTTAGAAAGCAGCTCCAGCAGCTGTGGCTGATCAGATAATGGAAAGAGCTCCACCAACAAAAACACAAACTTTGTCCGCAGAAAATCCCAGAAAGAAGACATCACAGCGTTGGACCCGGGCCACGCTGCTTGACTGAAGCGATCTCTTTGAAGTGCAGCGAATAATATATTACATTATCTTATAAATGATGATGGAAACAAACAACCGGAAACAACACAAATCTTACGCAGTGTTTGGCTACATGTAAAACAACTGCCACAAGTGGTGCACATAAGTGGTTTAAAGCCAATCTTATAAATGCATAACAAGTCCGTACATTTGCTCTCCACACCACTCAGCCGCTCGCTGTTTAGCCTCTCCGAGAGTGATCGATGCTCTCTGGCCCGCTCTGTGATGAGAGAGTCGTCCTTTTGTTTTCCATCGCTGGCGGATTTGAGCGAAGTTTGATGGATGTGGGTGGACTTGTCACACGTGGGTGTTATCTCTTTGTTGTGTGAAATGGAGACAAAAGAAGAGGAGTGGATGAGAAGACTGTGATTTTTATCTCTGAAGTGCAAAAATGTTTCTCGGCGCAACACGGGAGGGAGTGGGAGAGAGATTAGAGCTGTTGAGGAACAAAAATAGATTGATCAGATAGCACGATAAGAATAACGGAGGCCTTTGTTTGTTAATTCTCATTGTGTTTTTTTTTTTGTTTTTTTTATTCTTCTATGTTGTGTTTAACATCTCCCTGATCCTCCCCCTTTTGTTTTACCTTACATCCTGCCATTTCATGAGTGGTAAATATGGAAACGTCTGTATTTACACCTTGTAGTAATTAGGCTCCTTGCCTCCATAGATTAAAAAATAACCTAATTAGGAATATTATTGTTTTGCTTGGCGCCACACCTGCGCTGCAGCCTGCATGTGCGTCTGAGTCTGTATGGGTGGTTTGTGTGTGTGTGTGTGTCCTGGCCTCCAGGGTGGCGGTCCGCCCTGCCTGGTGTGTGCTCCCAGCTCCAGGGCCTCCGTGACTCACTGAGGGGAGCCAGACGAGGCCTCCCAGGCTGTCGGGGCCGAGCAGGGAACACACGCCCCGGATTTACCTGCACTTAATCCCCATAGAGGGGTCAGGTCTCTGCTCCTGCGAAAACTCCTCCCTCGTGTGGACGCAAACACCTGCGATCCATTTACTTCTGAGAACCAATGTTCTTAAAGAGGCCCCGCGGGAGCCCAAAAACATGTGTGGGGGAGAAACTGTTTGTTTGGTGTTTGTCTATATTTATAATAAAAGAAAGGGCTGAGCCATATGTGCGCGCACATGACTGTACATTTCAGCAGCGGAGAAAGGGAGACTTGACGAATCGCAGCAGACAGATCAAATTACTTTCATGACTTTACTCTATCATCCTGAATTTGCCTGCGCGAGTCTTCTTCTCTCCTCTAACCGTGTAACCTTTTACTCAAATCTGACAGATGTGCAAGTAATGATGCCTTCTACAAGCGAGGCCTCGCAGCCTGCAGACCCGCGTCTCCAAAGGCGCTAACACTACCTCAGGGCTCTGATAGAGATGATTTCAATTCTTCTCAGCCGCTTAATGATGGATGAACCTGCAGCTGCAGGAACATTTGACAAGCCGCTGTCAGCTGTGACAACCGGGACTGAGTGAATGAAGGAAGGAAGGTAGGAAGGAGCAGACGCGCACTTGTGCCGACAGACCACGGATGATGGCAGATGGAGCGAAGGGGGGATTGTAAAAAAGATCGCCGTTCAATCTGCGGCATTGACAATATGGTGTCAGCCCCTCGCTGGGGAGATGTGACAGGCTGGCAGGTGGGCTGTTGCTGCCTGTGTCACTGACTGGGAGATCAGGGCCGACATGCAGAGACTCCCGCAACCCAGACTCCAGGTTCTGAGGCTTATGATTTCAGCAGAGGCCGCGGTGACACATGAACCCACAGTGGCACACACGCGCTTGCGCACGCACACACTCGGCGGGTGTAAAGTTACATCGCCTATCGCTAATTACCGCCACAGAGCCGGCATTCGGAGCCGGGGCTCCAAATTACACGGCTCAACCACAACAAGGGCGATGTGCCCAGGAGTCATTTGTCAGACTAATTATTTGTCTTGGGCTTGTAATTGCAGTGAGAACAGGTACTCAGGTAATTGTGTGGTAAGCTGCAATGTTAAGTGATGCTTTCCCTCCATTTTCAGGCGAGATGAAAGGAGCAAAGACTGCAGCAGCTGAAATACGTTGTTCAATCCGGCCTCCCAGTCAGACGTCGAGTCTAAAAATATATGCCACAGATGAGTCTCAGCCTTTCGGAGTGGAGGAGAGGAGCACCTTGATGTTGGGATCATCAGCATGGGTAATGGCTCTTTCCATTACACTGGCCACTTCCCGAATATATGTAAATAATCAAGTCCCTGGTGTATGCTGCATAATAAGTTCATTAATCACAATGCACAGTCAATGAAGGTAGAATACTGTGGCTGTACAAAGTAGAATAGTTGAAATCAGTCCGGGTCTCATATCTGTGAGCAATAGTTGTGGTAATTCAAAGGAGCACATTTCCACTTTGTGCAGTATTATGCAGCTGCGTACAAATATAAACACACAGGCCACTGTCATTTGCAATGATGTTTGGCTCACTAGCACTGTCACCTATCATCATAATTATGACTGCGCTCTCTGTTATTCTTATTTTTAAATGTGTATCCCATGATTCCTCACAGGGGTTACGCAGGGCCGACTGGACATGATGTCAGGTTGAATATTATAATGAGCCAAAAATAAATAACTCATCGAGAAGTATAAACAGAGGAATTTTTGTATTTGCCCTGAATCCAATAGCGGCCCTCCCGCTGTCTGCGGAGACTTGTCTGATTTGGACAATGGTCACCCGAGTCCTCCGTGTCTCCTCCTGACGAGCAAATCAGTCTCACCACGCGACCGTCTCCGGCCATCTTGTAATGCTGCTCCTGTGCAAAACATCGCCCGGGGGCCTCCTCGTTCTTTTGTGTCAGGGAACACGCAAGCTCTTGAAAAGGATCCATAACTATCAGCGACAGCCGGGGCCGAGCGCGGCCGGCCTCATGCAGAAAAGGCCACTTCTACATGAAAAGGTAGAGACGTAGCGGAGTCCTCTACCTTCCCTTACCTTGCTCTAATGCGGTGCGTGGCCCGGTCATGTCTTGTTCATGTGCGCTGGGGCAAGAAATGCCGGCTCTATCATTAGTATCAACAGGCGCGCTGACAGACCCTCCTGATAAACAAAATGTTCTCTCTCATGAACAGAATGTGTTTGGGTGTCCGTCAGTATTCAGACACCACCTTTAGCTTCCACTCCAGGATTAAGTGTTTTTGCAGCTCAACACAGTCACCGTCTGTGTAATGTGCATGATCAGTGTGTCTGTGGAGGATGAGAATAAGGAGTAGGCGTGTGTTTTTTTCTCTTTCTTTCTCCTTTTCTCTCTCTCCTTCTCTCTTTCTTTCCCTCCACACGGAGGAGACACCACGGTGCCATCTGCTTTGCATTTGTTTAACAAAGATTTATTGTGCAGCAAGACACTAATCCAAAACACACACACACACACACACACACACACACACACACACTCTCTCTCTCTCCCTCTCACACACACACACGCGCGCGCACACATCTCGCCTTCTTCTCGTCACAGGCCGCGAAAGGGAAAAAAAAAAGTGAGGGATGTGGGATTGGAAACGCTTGGCGCTCTCTTTGTCAACTCTCACTCTGACGAGAGGAGAGAGAGCCGGCTGGCACACAGAGGTAGGAATGCCAATTATGGCCTCCTCTGCCTCCATGTGGCACACACCAACACGCCGATTTGGAGCTACAATTATAAACTTGTCATACACGTGTTTATGGTGAGGTGGAAGCATAAAAGTGCACGACTTTGAGCAAAAGAATATAAAAGATGCAATCAAAGCGGGGAAGAAATGGCTCGTCTGAAGCGCCGCGGTGACAGGATCCGTTTGTAATGTGGCGCAGAAGGTGTTACACACTTCAGCATCAAACGGGTTTCAGTAGGCACGGATTATCTTCTCCTCATAAAGGCAAAACAGGTCAAAGTGGCTCGCAGGAACAGCTCTTATCGTGTCAGCTTGGGAGGCAGGGCGATGTAGCTCGGCGTGTAACTCCTCTCCGTCCTGTCCGGGTGAACCCTCGCATCCGCTGACTCCCCCTGCCCTCTTTGTCACCTGTTTGCCAGGTAGAGAAGCAGGGTCCCGGAGGGCAGAGGCTGTACGCCCCTTCGGCTGGAAAAGGCCAACGCGGACGGTTGGTAGGGCCCCTCAGAGACGACAGAGGGGTTAGAGGGCCCCTAGGATGAGGTGGTGTAGAGCCTGTCGAGCCTCTTCTGAAACACTCGCCAGCATGTTACCCTACTCCACGAAAGGGCCGGGGGTCCCCATCTGCCAACTGGTACTACCAGGGCGTTCATCATTTAGGGGCTAAACACCGAGAGGCACAGCCGCACACACAACCGAGCCGCATATGAGCATGTGTTCTTATGTATATGAGCTTGTACAACCAAACAAACACACCCACTTACAAAAGTACACACACACACGCACGCGCGCTCAGTCAGGATGTATCCCAGAACCCCTATCCAGTGCCAGTGTTCAGTGCTGAGCCCTCCAACCTCGGGGTGAAGCCCCTGCCAGTTCACCTGCCAGGGCTGGACAAGCAGAGCACTTAGCGCCCCAGAAAGGCCACCCTCACCCCCACCCATCCACACCCACTGTGTTACTCAGGGTCAAGGAGGCTTCACCCACGCTCCCGTTCCCTCTCTGCCAAGCATTGCCCGGTGTCACCCGCGCACCGGCTCGACAGCCCACGTTCTTTAAGCTGCTCAGTTTTAACTGCTAACATTTGTAAGAGGTTACTTCCTGCAGCTTCCCATCTCATCCGCGGTGTTCTACTCTTTTGCAGTGGATTTTTATGTTGTACAGCAGCACAATAGATCCATCAATGTCTTTCGATTTTCATTTCAAGTCAACATCTTGATGTCATTAAAATCTTAGAGGATCAAAACGCAACAAGCACAAGAAAAATATTGTGGCTTGATGTTTTTGTTACTATGTGTGTGTTTTACTGTATGAAAAAAAAAAAAAGTAATCAAATTAATCTGTTTGTGTGGTAATCCGAGCCAGAATTCACCACGTTAACGGCGGTATTTATTTCCTCGAGAAAGAATTCCTCCACTTCTCGCTCTGCGCTAAATTAGCCTGTTGTTGCTGTGCGCTGCATGCTGTGCAGCACCGCATTGCTGAGGAGAAGAAGGCCCGCCGCTGAAAAGAAGAGACATGAATGGGGACCGGGACCGAGATGAAAAGACAGATATCCACCCTGGGAATGCAAGCAAACAAGAGGATGTGGCCAGTTTTTCTCATGACCCCTTTATTTGAAAAAAGAAAAAAGAAAAAGTGAAGTGAAGAAACACACACTGTTTTTCTTCTCGTCTCGGTAATAGCTGCAGCTTTGTGGATTTCATTTCCCATCAAAATTGCAATCAATCACTTTCAGCAAGCAGGATGGTTTCATGAGGAATTTGACCTGGTTAATTGGCGCTGTGTATTACAAGGCAGTTACACAAAACTGAGACTGACGAGTGCTGTTATAAGGCAACTTGCGTATGGTGTGCTGTATGTGTTATCGTGCTAAATCATGAAGAGTAAACGGATAAGTCGGATAAATATGTTCTCATGTAGAATTCATACACTCTGTAGGGGGATGTTTTGACAGAAAGCATTTATTTTACTTGACAAACTCTTACTCTGTGTGTTTTGCTTTGTCTGACTGCGTCCCCTCTTTTCCTGGAAGGCTTTGCATTTTCTTCCCTCCTTTTTACTGCCTGTGCTTTTACAATGTGCCGTTCATTTTAATCAAGCGCAAATCTATTAATTTCTTTTTTTACATTTCAGAGCTCATTTTTATACATATCTGCATTTTATTCTGAACTTTTAGTACTTAAACATTTAGGGAAATATGCATGCTTGCTTTTTGCAGAGAGTTTGATGAGAAGATTGATACCGTTGTCAAGTCGCTGTGGTCACTATGAAGATGAAGCTGAGTGAATGCTGCATAATAAGCAGCATACTCTCAAGCTTAACTGGAAACAATGGTAGTCGGTGCTGTCATCACAGTGGGTTGGCCAGGCCACCAGAAGATACGCAAGGAAGTTGCTGTGGCCAGAAAAACAAAACAACATGATTTTTCAACCCATTCTGACATCCCACATGTCAATACAGCTTGGTCAGTGGCCCTAGGCTTAGTTCTCTCCATAGTGTCACTACTTGAATAGTATTTTTAACCCATTAGTATGTTTGTAAGTATGTAAGTATGATCTTTATCTAACCTTTACCAAGTCACGACATAAATAGCATCACGACAATATATACAGTTATGTAATGTTTGTCAGCATGCTTTATTTTTAAAGCCCAGCCAGATGTTGTATACTATATGTTGTTGATAACCTAACCATGGACCTTTTATTTTGAAAGTCTAATGTTGCAAATAATTAATTTTTACACTTTAATTTTTTCTACAAATCAGTATGTAAATAAAGGAGATAGACTACTGGGTTTACTAGTGAGTTTTAGATGTGCTGGTAGGGGGATGTTGTAACTTTTGGAGAAGCCAGGCTAGCTGTTTCTTGGTTTCCAGTCTTTATGCTAAAATAAGCTAACCAGCCGCTCGTCGTAGCTTCATATTTACCGTACAAACATGAAATGTTATTGTGCTGTTGATTCTCTCATCTAAACTCTTGACAACAAATAAATCAAGTACGTACTTCCCAAAATGCCAAAGCAAGGCTTCTGTGTAGCTTGCAACGCTTAAATGAAGCCCGTTATTGTGACCATGTTAGCTAGCATGGAGAATTTTGTGAATTTTGTAACATAGTGTGAAATAGGCACAGAGAGCCTTTATGTGGGAGAGAACTTGTTCATTCAGGGAAGTTTCGCTGGTGCCTTGTAAGACATTGCTGAAAGAAGAAAGAGTACTAGGAGATTTCCTTGCCCCCTTTACAAAGCCTCAGTGGCTTTGATCCACTACGCAAAATAAATACCATTATCATCCAAAACCAAAAAAACACAAGTTTGGTGAGATTTCTTGGAGTAGCATCAGATTTGCGAAGCCAACCTGGATGGATAAAAAGCAAATGTAAAAGAGTGAATGCATCCAAAACAAATCTCAAGCCTCCATCAAAAATGTGAACCTTTCATCTTTTACTTATGCAGTTGGGTCAGGTACTATGTGTAGACTTGTTAGCTTCAGTGTGGGATTGCCGTCGGAAAGTAACTGTTGTTGTGGCAGGTGGTGCTGCACTGATGCACCACAAGATGTCAAATAGGTGCTTGTCTGGCTGGAGAGGGCCCAGCAGCCATCTTTTCTTTGTCCTTCTCTTTTATCTGCCATCCTACGGTTCTTTGATGGAGTGTGGGCAGTACACCAACCTCTCAACTCCTCAACAGACATCCTGCAGTGTTGACGAAAGGCAGATGCATTACAGTTGATGTAGTTAGACCACACTCAGCAGTGACATGTTGACATGTTAGCCGAAGTAGACGTAGGAAGAACATCCTGTGTTGGGTCTTGTTAATTACATTGGAGATGTTTGCATCCTATTTAATGGTGTTGCAGATGGAAGTCCCCCAGGAACTTGAATGACTCCACTGTGCTCACAGTAGCTCCATTTGGGCCTGTGGGTTCTTGTGGATGTCAGTCCTCACCTCCACCATCTGGATGGTATTAAGCTTAAGATTGCTGATTGCACAACAACATGGCATTCTGGCCCCCGCCGTGTGTGTTTAGGCTTACTAATTTAGAATCATTATCAAACTGAAGGAGCTTGAATGAGAGGATGAAAGGGACAGCACTGACTACTTTTGTGCAAGATTACCCTTGACTTAAACCAAGGGGTTTTTTGTTCTGCCTCAATGAAAGTTAAAAATGTCATGGCCCTTTTTTTTCCATGGATCGTGCACCAGTTGAATGATTGACAATTCTGTTCTTTATCTGGTCTGACGTCCTGGTGGCAGCATGGATCTCTTCATTTCTGGATAAAATCTCTCAGTGAATGTCTATACACTACCTGTACTTAATTTTGAAAAGAATGAGCTGCGTCCACTACTAGGGAATG
Source organism: Diplodus sargus (assembly GCA_903131615.1). NCBI lineage: Eukaryota > Metazoa > Chordata > Actinopteri > Spariformes > Sparidae > Diplodus > Diplodus sargus. Next base: position 5,842,784 of record CAEMYA010000014.1, on the reverse strand, counting down.
CTTGTTGTGTCCATGATCTCTCCATTGACATTGGGAACTGTGGTGTCCCCTGGTCGGATTGCAAGAAACCTGGATGTGACCTTCAACTACCAGCTGTCCTGTGCTGCCAACATCGTCGCAACAGCATGTGCCGATTCATGCGCAACAACATCAGGACGATACGGCCATTCCTCACCTAGAAAGTTCCCTTCCAGACTCATATCACCTCACGCCTAGAGGACATCTTGCTCCTGGCTGGTATGTCTGCATGTGCCAACCTTTGTGGCTCATCCAGAATGAAGCAGCTTGCCTGGTCTTACCCACATTCTTTCCCTCTCTCTTCACTGCAACTTCTCCAAACCCTGCACTTGATACTGCTGGCTGCTCAAATCAGCGTCAAGCCACTCGTACTTACCAATTGTCCGGCAAATGCCTCAGGCCCATGCTATGTTCAGGGCATGGTCAAGCCATACAGCCCAACCCATCCCCTCAGCTCTTCTACTACCAAACAGCCTGCTACTACCTCTCTATGAAGAGTGCTCAACTACTTCTGATCAAAATCTGGATTGTTCGCTGTCCTGGCTCCATAATAGTGGAACAAATTCCTGATTCATATCAAGACAGCAGAAACTCTACACCTCATTCAGGGAAGAATTAAAACTCTGTTCTGAATGTCTTAGACAATGATTACCACAAATATATGAGGTAATGTAATTAGCAGGTGAGAACACCTTTGTCTCTCAGTAGATGGCGAGCTACCTCTCAAATTACATGTTGAGGAACTCATGAAATAGCAAACCTAAACTTTCTGTGCAGAGACAAAGCATTTTTTTCAGATGGGCGAAAATAATTCAGTCTAAAATCCTTCCCATCCTGGATAATAGTCATTATTTATATAAAAGCTGCTCCGGATTTTCAAATTAAAACATAGCTTGATGAAGAGGGCTTTAAATGTCCACCAGTAGCCATGTCTCTGTTTTTTTGAGTACCATATTGAAAAGTTTGATAGAAACAAAACTTAAAACTTTGACATGGCGAACATTAAACGCACATAGCTGTTATTGAGAGAAGAGTAAAACATTTTCACTGTTGGATTCTTCCCAGATATTCCTGTATCGGCAAAAACATGGCTAAATGTGCGGACTGATGAGGGCATTAAATTATTTCTCTAAGCGGCCGAGGTGATTTCTTTTGTTTCTGTTGTTTCTTCTTTGAGTAAAATGACAGTTGGCAAACAATTGGTATTGTTTCTGGTTCGTGGCGTCTACTTTTCCTCCTCTGTTTGTTACAACCGTGCATAATGTAGCCTAAATCGCCAACTTCTGATTAATCTGTGTTTTGGGTATTGTAGTTTATTTGCTCCAAATAATTTGATGGGTACAAGCGGAATTCACTTGTTTTTCTTTATGTGAAATTATAAATACGGTAGTATGGTGACTATTCCTAGAGCTAAGATGGTTACATCAGAGTGATATCTGTAGATATTGAAGGTTAACTCGACCTTCTCTACCAATCTGGGGACTTTGCAGTGAACACTCTATCGCCAATCATTCAGTCTGAAACATTAAAATTAGGGTTGCGACTTTGTAAAAGATTTTTCACTGAGAAAACAAACAAAGTGGAAAGCTTCCTGTTTCCATTGCTTTGGCATACAGTGGGTTTCTTTTATCACTATTGTCTACGGGATTGTTGTTTTACAATAATTTATGTTTAAAAACTTTAAACTGTAAAACTAAATGAAACACCAATTAAAAAGCTATCATACAAAAGCATACAGAAAAAAAAAATATGAAGACAAATGCTGAGAGAAGGTGCTATTCTCTTTGGTCCACTGTCACAATAGACTTTGCTACTAAACTGCTTTGAATTTGCCAGCAAAAACATTATCCCTCTGTCTTTCTTTTACATGCCGTTTTTCGAACACAATCCAAGCCCCAGGGACAACTGAAATTGCACCAGCCTCATTTACATGACACGTATTGGTAAATCCTGAACAAAAAAACTGCCTGTTTTATTTCTTTGGAAAGTAATCCCCCTCCTGTCTGTGTGGTAACTCTGTTTTTTAACACTTAGAGGACATATTGCATTTCGGGGTGAATCAAAATATTGTTAAGTCTCCTCTTTGTACAACATCAAGATATCTGGAAAATGCATGCTAATGCTGGCTGGGTGTTAGAGACGCACAGGGGAACTCTCATTACATCTCTCCCCTCATCCATCTCACCTGAAACAATCTTTCATAAGTACACACATGGTCATATATGCTACACACGCACACACACACCCACACACACTCCTCAGAGCTAATTAAAACAACAGCAATATGGCATAGAGGAGAGAACGGGTCCAAAGGGAGACGGCCTGCAAAACATGCAGTTTCACCAACATTGTTGTTCATCATATTCACATCCATTGTTCCCACAATGCTCCTTCCTCTCGTTGTCTGCGCTCGCAAGTTCTCCATCTTCTGTTCCGAGATTAACTTTCCAATCCTTTTCCGTCTCTCCCTTCGGCTCTCCCCCTCCGCTAATTTACCCTCCAACCCGCTGCTTTTGCCATGTACAATTACAAAGGGGAGTGCTAGTTAATGCGCACTAATAATGTTCAAGCTGAGAAGGTTTGTCGGTAATAATTACTTCCTGCAGAATGAGTTATAGCAGTCACCAAATGTGTATAAGTACCCACTGTTACTCTGCCTAATTTTCAATTTCCAATGCAATGTGATTGTCTCCTGGTGAAGTAAATCATTTTGTTTTGCATGTGGAGTCTGCCACAGGTGACAATGAGGAGAGGGAAAACAAAAACATTAGTGCAGTTATGTGTCATCTCAGATTTACACTAGAATTTAAATGTTGAATTCTACATTCGTAATGGCTCTTACTTAATCACGTTGTTTCAAGTTATACAACAATTACTGAGTCGTCGAGTCTCATCACAGGTACACAAGTAAAAAATACCCTTAAAAACTGGGGAAAGAAAGAAGGGGGGGTGAAGGCTCGTCCCTTCAAAGTGGATCAAATTCCAATCTTAGATTGCCTCCTTGGATAATGTGGAAATATTAGAGAAGCCTTGATCTAAAATGGAGCATGGAAATGAAGTGGCAGAGGGAGCCCTGAGGACAGGCAGCAGACACAGCGCTGGGCCAGCCATACATACCTCTGGGAGGCTGCAAGCACAGCCTGCCTCTCCTATGTAAATGTCCCATTCCACACATTAGTCATACTGCCTTCACCGTGCACTAAAGTGTGCCTCGCCCATCAAACCCTGCCTGCCTCCATGAAGATCCCTCGAATGTTCCACAGATAAACCCCAGAGGCCCATCCTACCCCTCTGCCACCCCCACCTTCAGGACCACAGAGCGGCTGATTGGTTAGATACCCCAGGTAAATGGTGGAAACTCTAATGGGACATTTGAATGCTGATGTCAGGGTTTTTTCTGATATGGGCAAATTGATAATATCTGTGACCAAAATACCTCAACATAAGGACGCTTGTCTTTTGGCTCCCATCTAAATTTACTTAACATGTTTTTATCATAAAGTTCCCCATAAAAAAAAAAAATCACCGACTGAGTGAAACAGTGTCATAAAAAGTGACAGATATATGAGCGAACAGCAGATTGGGAAATCAGGAATCAAAATGTACCCTTGAATCTCTGTCTATTGATCACCATAACTATTGACTTTCCTGTGAGTGCTGATTCACAGTCACAGTGCCTTAAATTACAAGTTATGGACCAACTGAGCCAGGAGCAACACACCAGTCCCATTACCCTCCCGAAGCCTTATGTGCTCCACCTTATGGCTCTCAGCCCTGGCCCTTCCCACACCATAAGTCCCCGCGTCTCCCTGCTCTGTTTCTATTGTTGACTGCCGAGGTCTAAGCCAAACTGGCTAATTTATTCCACGATTAATTGGTCTCGGGCTGTATGGCTGATTAAAACCTGTAATCGCTTACAGGGGGAAAGAAGGAGACGGGGGGTTGGGGGTACTGCTGCTAACCAAATGACTCTATTAGACTGTCCGGCCAGATCTCGGAGATGAGGTGAGGCTTTCAGTCTTTATTTTTTCATCTGGTGACAGATGGCAAATGTTATACTGTTACTGGCTGTTCATTATTCACACAGTTCAAGAAACCACTGAATATTATTTATAACTTCTTGTGGTAGCATATTTTTGCTTTACCTGGTAAAACATTTAAATTCGAAGCAGGTTCATCTGAAACTACGGCACAAAAACAAAATCATTGATTTTATTTTTAAAAACTTGCCCTAATTAAAGCCGCTGTAGGCACTGTTGTTGTTATTTTAGCTAATATGTTAAGTGGTATTCCTCAGACATGGCAGCAAGCAGGAGGATCCTTTTCACTGCAAGTTCATGAGCAGAGAGGACCGCCTCTTTATGGAGTTCTCTGTCCTGATTGGATAAAGTGGACAGGGATGACCAGAAAATGTATTTTCTCTTGTACTGCATGAGCAGGGACAGGAGAGTTACTGACCACTCTGTAACAGTGGTAACTGTTGGATATTGTTGGAATGAAGAGCTAAAATAACTCTTATTTTGATACAAATGTATTACTTACAGCAGCTTTAATGTTTTTGGTTGTTTTCATGAATAGTAAGTCGGAGCGCACTCCTTCCTAGATTAATGTATCACCTGTGGACTGACTGATGAATTAACCGAAATAATTCAACACACATGCTCGGATACAACTCACACAGGTCATTTTGTTACCGCACAACTCAAAATCAGTGCTCGCAGATTAATGCTAACAACTTTATTCAGATGCTATGTCAATGTTGTGTTGACAGTTTGTTTCTGCTGCCCCCAAGTGGCCAAAAATGTCTTAACGCAGCTTTAAAATTTGTGAATTCATGAGTTACATGACATTACATACATACATGTACATGATAATGTACATGCATGTCAATGTTTCTCGTGAAAGTCATCAATCACGATGCAGGATAATGGGATTACAAATTGATGATAATTACTACTCTCACTGACTCTTGGACCTCGAGCCGGTTCGCCCTCTGACCTCAGCTTGATCGGTGTCTTTCTGGCCAGGGAGAAAGAAAAAGAGTTGAGTCAAAAATCACAGAGAGTAATGTGTAACCGCCATGATAGAGGTCTTTTTATCGTCATTAACACGGCCACTTTAATCATGCTTCCTCTGAGAAACACAGCAGGCGTTCAAGCGTCAGACCCCTCAACAGGATGCGATTGGTCGATCCCTCCCGAGGTCACTGACAGCCGTGTGCCTTGCTTACCGTCTCCTCCTTAATGGTCAGGTTGCTGGTTGTGTTGGGCAGACAGAAGTAAGGTGATTCAGCCTGATTGCTATTCTAATCAGGCTTTATATATGCTGGACTCTTGGCTCCGAACCTCCCAACCAAGTTAATGTCATTAAATAAATAATGAAAGATATGTATTATCTATCACTCCATCCAACATGGGATCATCTATGTATTATGCATTACCTTCTCTAATTTATTCATTAAGACAAAACGAAAGTCTTGTTAGCCTCATTTCTTAGACATGAGCCCAAGCCATGCTACACCTCACGCTGATACACCCCTATTTATACACAGCCACACAGGACTACAAGGCTGTTTGCAGCGTGAGCGACAAGTCCACCGGTGATTAATGGAAATATGTGAATAAAAAAAAAAGCGGTAATTAATTTATTTGGCGACGCTCTTATTTTATTTAAGGCACGGTTGTATTTTTTACAGTCAGGAAAGACGAGCACGAGGAATAACAAAGGCTAGTTAACTGTAACATTGGCAGGTTTGGAGAAGCTCTTTTTAAATTTTGAAAATGTACTTAATGAGTGAATATATATTTACTGCTAAGCATTCAGAACCTGTAATGTTATACATGCATACATATTAATGTTATTGGTGTTATGTTGCATTCTTTACACCCTTTGAGAGCCGTTGTGCAGCTGAGGTAGGTACAGGTACAGAGTACAGGGTCAGTTTGAAGCCCACCTGATATTGGATCTTTGATATATTGGCCCATATTCTGATATACACAGAATATATATAATAAGCACACTTTTTTTTTACAATAATCCCTCAAATGTTATTTATTAAAATACAATTAAATGCGGTTATTAAAAACTTGTGAAAATGACATGTTAGTAATGGAGATGAGATATTTTTCAGTTTAACAATTAACTTTATCGTCCAAAATGACATTGGAGCACCGAACTTCACAGGGAATGTAATAGTTATAACCTATCCCAAGTTTAATGTTTAGCATTATGTTCAATTAGAAAATATATATGTTTACCAGCACATTTTGAACAACACATATATATACAGATATATCTGTGATAGGCCAGTATTGTTAGTATATCGCTAGTGGATAGTAACTGCATTCATGTATGTAATTATTGTGCATCAGTGCATCAATTTGAGGTATTTGTACTTATATTTAAATTCATACTACGCCACAACACTTCTACTCCACTACATCCAGAGGAGAAGTGGAGTAACAATGTTTTACACATTTATCTGACAGAGAAAGTCTCTGGTTACTTTTTTTCATTATCATTTTTGTTTTACATCCAAAACACATGCTCTGTTTTTTAATTATAAGTATTTGTTAATTAAAGTATCCACATTGATCACATGTTGATTCTGCACTAATGATCCAATTCTTTATGTTGTATGTATTAGGCCTATAAGAGCCTAGAGGGGTACTTTTTATACTTAATGCACTCTTTTACTCATGATGTTTTTCCTTGTAGATGTAATAGCTTCTGCATTAAATGTCTTTAAAATGACATCTGTCAATGTTGAGTTGTGTACTCATCTCAAATCTTTCAACCCGGAGAAACCTGTAATTTCATTTACGGTAATGGTGCGTTTCATCCGATCACCTGTTGCTATAACTTCCGGGGAAAGACCAGATGATGTGAGATGTCTCAGAGCGAGGAAGGAAGCTGGCAAACGTGACTAAGTATGACATAAAGAAAACCTTAAACCTCGCCTGGGAACTTTTCCACCTGAGTCATATCAGGTAATTGAGAATTGACCACCTGTCAAATTCATACGCAACACAAACGGGGCAGCATAATAGCCTTGCTAATAGCCAAGGAATGTTCATACCGCAACGGGCTGCTGCTAGATAGATAGCATGCTAACATCAGAAGATATCGCAGCAACAAAATACATAGACATCATAATGTCCAAACTTTTATTCCTTCACATTCCGCTGCTGATTTTTATAAACATTTTGAATGTTATTAGCCAAAAGTCTTGCATATTGCACCTTTAACTATGAAGACATGATCATTTGCTACCTTAAAACATCATTAACCTCCATCTTTTGTTGACATCGTTTTGATTAGCAGAATTTACATACCCTGCATTGAATTAAAGATCTGGATGAACTTCCACCACTGTTGGATTGTTCATTATGGTACAGCTAGAAGACAGAGGCGCCGGTGATACTGGGTGTGTGTGTGTACATCTGTTTCTATAGAAGTGGGAGGCATCGTCTTCCTTTTTTTCCACATAAGCTGTGTTTGTGCGCGAGCCCCCCCCCCACAACCCACACCCCCTACACGCACTCCTGTTCCCACACTCCCGCTCCACAGTGCGCAAATGTCAATAAAATCCATCGCAGGTTAATCTCCCACCAATGGAAACATGAACACTTTATCCAAAGCCGCGTATGTTTCACACCCGGGGTCGATTTACTGTATGTCAGGGGCGATATTAGCATTCATATTAGCCGCTCTGCCCATGTATGATATTCGTCATTGCCAGCCCTTTAGCGCAGCAACACAGTTCAGGGATGCTTATCTCATGAGCCATAAATTAGGGGATGAATTCCCTCCGAAACATCGAAGGCGAAGGATGGAGGATGGAGTCATTGTGCTTGTGTGGTGTTTTGACACCGTAATGACACATGTTTTACAATCACCCCCGTCCCCTTTTCATTCGGAGGAGTGGACCTGTCCACTCCTGCTGGAGAGAAATGGGCCTCTCGGACATTACCACCTCCTCCCAGGGGACACATAAATGAGCGAGTGGCAATAGGAGGAGACTATAGGAAGAAGAAGAAGAAGAAGGTAGAACTGGAGTGTGTCCAAACACCGGAGGAGGGAGTGAGTGTGTGTGTGTGTGTGTGTGTGTGTGTTTGAGTATGTTTGGGGGGAGTTGATGGGGTGATGCAGAAAGGGGAAGAGAGAGAAAGAGAAAGGGTGTTTGTTTTTAATTGCAACCGGGGCTGCTGCACAAGCACAAAGGTGCATCATTACTTACCTGACAGAGCGCCACAATCACAGGCCCTTCCTAATAAATACTCGTTACTAAAAACTCGAATATAAATAAAGTGAAGGTCACATCTGAGGGAGGCGTGATCTAGTCCAGAGGTAGGTGTCTTACCCATCAACCCAGCCTTCCTTCCTTCCTTCCTTCCGTCCTCCCTCTCTCTCCCTCTCTCTCCCTCTTCTCCCCCGTTACTCCGTCTCCCTTTCTTGCTCTTTCTCTCGCGCGCTCATTACAGGAGAAGCCATGCAGCGCTGGTTAGGAGAACGTGTGATGAGCCTTGGGAGATATATCCACTGGGAGGGGAGAGAGGTAGAGAGAGACTGAAGGGGAAGGGGAATAGATAAAAAAATGCTGACTTGTCTTCAAAGGAGGCAAAAATAATTGAAATGGGGTGTGTGTGTGTGTGTGTGTGTGTGCGTGTAGGGAGGGGTTGGGTGAGGTGGGGTGAGGTGGGATGAGGTGGCGGGTGGGGGGTGCGGAGGGGGGGAGATTGAGTGGCTCCATGTTCGAGTTGGTCATTAATTGAGGAGGAATGTGAAACACTGTGTGGTCCTCCGCCGACACCCTCGCTGACACACAAGGGGAGATTGATAGAGGAAACGGCGTGATAAAGATATGAAAGGGGGGGGAAACAGATAGAGAAAGAAAGAGAGAGAGAGAGAGAGAGAGAAAGAGAGAGAGAGAGAGGGAGGGAGAGAGGAAGTGAACGGCGAAAAAACATAATAAAGTGGAGGGAACATTGTTGGGCCCCGGCTGAAACACGGAGGAGGGAGAGAGAGGAGAGAGTTCAAAGTGTGCCTAGACTGAGTCCTGTCCTCGCCGTGTCCTTCCTCGAGCCCCGAGTCACGCATCGCTCATCTTGTCACATTGAACTCCAGATGCTCCTACCCTGGAGAACGCTCCGGCCGTGGCCATTTTTCTTCATTCTCGCTAACAATTTGGTAATGAAATATTGATTTTTAGTTAGATTCATATTGATGCCATTAGCTTTGCATTGATAAATCACGTTTGGCTGCTTGTCTAGCGTGGCAGAGCAAGAGCCAGGGCGGAGAGATTACAATCAAAGCCACTGATGTGTTAATTTGATGGATATTTCCCCTCCACCACCTCTCTCTCTCTCTTTCTCTCTCTCTCTCTCACACACACACACACACACACACACCTCCTTCTTTCTTTCTTTCTTTCTTTCTTTATGTTTCACTGCGTTTCATAACATTGTGGTTTTTTTTTCTCCCCCCTTTTATTACAAAGCACCCCGTGAGGATATTTATGTCCATGTCCATTTCTCCTGAAATAGCCTTTCAGCTGGTCTGCCTGTGGCAACACTGCACAGTCTTAAAGTCATTTTCATCTCTTATGGACAAGACAAGGATATGAGGGACTGTTTCACACCCATCCAGTCAAATGAGGGAAAACAAGAGAGGGCCACGACTATTCCTGCGCTTTGGAAGAGACTCATAATTTATGAGAGGCCCCCTTTTTTTTTTTCTCCACGCGATAACCGTAATCTACGAGGGGGGAGAGATATGGATTTTTATTCAGTTTTTTCAATATTTATCGTCAGAAATATTGGCAATATATGTGAAAGCAGGCAAAAGCAGCTCTCAGGGTGCATTTTTTAAAGCCGAGACTCGTTTAAAACGCCTGAAAAGCGTTACGGCTCTCTTAAGCGCCTCACATGCTAGGTTGGGAGGATATAACATTTGAGAAACATTAGAATCATTTTCCAGATTAGGGCGGTTTTTAAATGAGTCTCCTGCCGCAGCGTCGCCTTCCAACTGCAATATGTGTCTGCACACAGTCATCTTAATGAAAGGAAATGATGGCATTCACTTTAATGACGTGGAGTTCAAGGACTGCTTATTGTTCCAGAGAAAAGCCATCTTTTTTCACGGTAATATGAGTCTTTCTTTTCCTCTTCTTTTTTTTTCTTTCTTTCTTTTTTTTTTTTTTTTTTCTCACAGCGCAATTTCATTTTGAGAAACAGACACCGAAGGTTAAATGTGCTATATAGGTTGTCAAAATACGAGAGAGGATTCGGGACGTGAAACAGATATATTGATAACTTCCCCCCCTCGCGCAGTTATCATTGTTTTCATAATGCTTCATCTCAACTTTTTTTTTTTTTTTTTTTTAATCTTTCTGGGCGATTATGCAAAACAGAATATAGTCCTAATTATCGCAGACACACGAGCAGCTCTGTTTCACTCTAGTTATGAAGCAATCTCACCGCCGATGATCAACACAACGTCTCCCCTTAACATCCAGCGCACATTTCCTCTGCTTTCCCTGCTTTTTAAAAAGAAATGAACCAATGACAATCCAATTTACAGCATGTTTACTGTGTGTGTCATAAAACAGCTCCCCGTTTACATTTGCGCTCTAATTTACTGCGCTGCGTGGAGCGAATCTCCCACATGCTACTTCTCCAAATATTTTGGTCTAAATGTGATTTTGTTTGATAGAATGACAATAACTGGTATTAAAGGGAGGCGGATGATTCCCAGACGTCTGGGGTGCTCTGACATTTACTCGAAACACAATTAAACCCCAGAGTTATGGCTTCTTTAGGGTTCCACGCTTTCCCTTTGATCCCGTAGTGCCCCCGTCTCCTGTCGTGGATTATAGGGCCAAACGGGCTATTTGGGGAAAGGCCAGTCGGGTCCAAATGGGGCTGGTGCAGGAACACAGGCACCGCTGGCCTCGGGGAGGGCTTCGATATGACTGCAACAAATCTAACAGTTGAACTGGCTGCCCTCCAGTTTGGCTCCAACCCTTTTGACGCTCAGCGTCAGTCTCTGAAATAATGTTGAAAATAATACAATGTACTCGGAGCTAATGATGACCTACGAGGAGGCATTTCTGCTTTGGAACCGAAGTTCTGTTTTGGCTTCAAACAAGTGTCATCCTGTCCGTTATGATGGTCGGCATAATTCGGCCCTGGCCCGATTCCCATCGCTCCAAACTTCCATCAAGTCCAAGATGCTGTCTGTGCTCCTCATTGATTTGGCTTAGAGTCCCCACCTCTCTGGAGAAATACCCCCAGCTCAGGAGGATTTACTATTGATCCCCACTTCCTGCGGGGTGATATACCTTCAGCCGCGCGCACATTCCTGTCGCGGGCTCACCGACAAGGTGTGCGGCGCAGATACACAGAGAATATTATGACAGAGCAGATAGACTGTGAGAGAAAAGTTTCTCCCTGAGAGGCCACTCTGGGAGAGCTGACCCCTCATTCAACTAAGAGTGAGACGCCTCAATTTAGATTCCGCATGCGCTGATCGATGAGTCTTTATGTTGCACTGCCCTTTACAGTAGTGTACTACCAAGCTCTTTATTACTTTAATGCCTTTCCAGTGATGTCATCCTGAGGTCATGCTCAGACACTGGGGCTGTCAGTGGCGTTTTTTGATTGGCAGAGGCACCGTCGAGGCTCAGCCAATGGCGGCGCGCTGTGGCAGCTGGTTGTCATGAGAATGGGTAGGCAGGGGAGGGGCTTCGTTAGCGCCTCAGCCATGCAATGGAATCGATATCGAGCCCCCGAGGCATCGCTGTGCTCCCTCGGCCAGCCGGCAGAGAGGAGAGGGGAAGACAGCAATGCTCACACTCACTCCACAGCTCCAATACTACAGCTCACAGCCGCTAAATGAGTGGGAGAGGGAGGGAGAGAGGGGGGGAGGCGGGAGTGGGGGGGGCGGCGGTGAGGGGGTCTGAGGAGAGAAGACAGAGCAGTCAAACATTTCAGGGCCCGCCATTCCAGAGTAATGAAGCATAGCAAGAGAATATACCTCTGCAACATTTGATAAAGATGGGCTGACACACCAGTCCAAATAGGTTCCTCTGTACGCCGGCACATGTCTATCCATCACCGCTCCGCATTACAGACAGGAAGAAAGGAGAGGAGGGGGGGGGGCATAGGAGGGGAGGGGGGTGCAAATAGACAGCAAAAGGAGAGTAAAAATTGACTGACAGTGGGAGAACAGGTGGGGAGGCAAAGGGTGGATAGAGAGAGGTAGGGCGAGGGAGCCGGCGTATCCTTGGCAGCTGGTGGATCCTATCAAGGCCGATTGGTTGGTGAATGAGGCTCGGGAGGCCCGTGTCCTTGTACCCACCGGTTTGTTTTCCTGCTCGCTCCCTCACTCCGCTCCTGCAGCGAAAGACAATAAAGAAGCAAATGAGTAAACGTTGCACATTTTACGTCCTCATCATCCCTGCACTCTGTCTCTCCATCTGTTACTCCCTCACCAGCGCCGTTAAAAAAAAA
>CAEMYA010000014.1:5799024-5815329 GCA_903131615.1 Diplodus sargus | reverse complement strand
TTTTTCTCCGAACCCCTTACAATTTATGCAGGCTCTCCAGCCGTAAAAACACACATTTCTGCCTTCTGATGTCTCACACGCTCGCTCCTGATGAGAGGACTGGATGAATGAATGAGCCGAGAGCTGAAAGTAATTATGGCGGTTAAAAACAATTAGACATAAATATTACAACTTGGTATAAAAAAAAATGAAGAAAAAAAATCACGAGGACTTGTGTGCGCACACGTGTGTGTGTGTATGGCGTGCATGCATACGCACAGCAGAAAAAGTAAAAAAAAAAATTAAAAAAAACAGAGAGAGGGAGAGAGATAGAGATGTTCACCTTCGAAGGGTCACTCTCCTCTTCCTGGCTCATTAAAAACAGCCCCATTAGCAGTGTTCCTTCAGAGCCTGACTGCCGACAGATATGCGTGTGTGAGTGTGTGAGAGTGCATGTGAGTGCGCGAGGGTGCATGTGTGTGCATGCGTGCGTGTGTGTACACTGGATGGCGAAGACATGCAGCGTTTTGGAGGCCTCTGGGCTGCCGAAGAATACATTAAACAGCAAAGAGCCCCTCTCCTCTTCCTGACTGACTCCTGCTGGGACTACTTAGCATTTCTGGGGTGAAAACTTCTCCAGCAAGGTTGTCAAACACTATATACAAATTACAGCCGAGCTAAATTGCTCCTGTATATAGTTATTTAACTTTTGTGGCGGCCCGCGCGTGTGTGTGTGTGTTTTCCTGAGCGCTCGTGTTTGTCTTGGCCTGATGAAGGCTGTATTCCCTCGGCACACTGACGGGCAATGTCGCCGGGAGGGAGGGGGGGGAGCTTGCGAATTCGTAAAAATTGCAAAAGCGACGTTCAAAGCTGCAAATCCCACAAGAGTCCAAAACAACTTCAACAATTGTTTGCTCATGAAAATTCGAGCAGTTCTAATGTGTTTTTGGGTCACAGATGGCGAGAGACAGTAAAAATATCTCATTTCTTTGCGCTCGTTGTATCACGATCCGGAGAGGATTAAGATGAAAAATTAAAAATTTAATTAAATGCTAATCACAGTCAGTTCACTGGCAAGTTTGTCCTTGTTGACCCATTAAGTTAATGGCGGAGGTTTGATTGGCAAAGGCCTGATCTCAGATCAGCAATGAACGTCTCCAAGCTACCCTTCTCCGTCTGATCTGTCCTGGAAGTGCAATCAGAGGTATTAAGGTGTCTCCGCTCTGCAATGTGAGGACGACTGTGTGACTTTGGATTCATCAGTGGTAGAAGAAGTACTTCAATGTTTTGCCTGAGTAAGAGGAGAAATAAAGCAATATGGGCAAAGTTATAATCTGCGTTCTAAATTAAGACAACTGAAAGTCATATGAGCAGCGATAACTTTGAGTGTCAAACTTGTCATGATGCAGAGAAGTGGCCCCCATGAGCGAGGTAATAGTTAATACTAATGTGCCAATGTGTAAGAGTCATTTTTACAGCTGTAGGTGGTTATGGAGCCGCCTTTGATTATTTTAGTCAGCAGTTGAATCCAGTGTTCAAATTAGAGGTGGGACCCCCTTCAGAGGGTCACAGGGTAACTCCAAGAACAGTCGTGAGATGATCAATGGGCAGAACAGATGAAGAAACAAAGAATTACAGCGCAGGTTTTGTCTACATTTTTGGATTTCATTCCAATCTTCTGGTCACTATTAGTAAAATACTGGATATCTTCATGGCAACATTCAAAAATTAACTTACATATGTGATTGAGTGTTAATGGTTTTTCTTTAATTATAGTTTTTTGTTTTTGGAACAATGTCTAATAGTGAATTGTAATATATTACTCTGCATTTTCTTTCATTAGCATTTCAAGTTTGATTTGTGTGCTGCAAATTTTAAAAGTTTACTTTATTTAAAAAAAATAAAAATGTCAGGAAACCGATTAACTCAGAGTGACAAAGTACAGTGGAATAATAATTACGAGTTGTGAAAAGTTTTTAGCTCGCACAACTTAAACTCATTTGTCTATTTTACTTGGTAAAATTGAGTTCTTGATTGTCACAGTGTAACAACAGAGATTAGGCATTAATAAAGTCCAACTACAGCGACTGCTGTACACTTGTATCATCTGACTGGTACTCATTTCCCTCCTGCTCTTTTTGTGAATGAAAGTCAACTGTGACAAAACAGCTTCAAATAAACAAAGACTCACAATGAAATGTACAAGTCAAATACACTAGGAACTCCAGGACACTTTTACACAAGAACCAGACGTTGTGTCAAGTTTAGTTATGACGATTACATTTGATATTGATTATTATTACACCAATATATTTAGGGGATATTTTGTTAAAAATGTTAGCATTTATTGTTATTGTAATAAGCATCAATAATGAGCAGTGAATGCTTTATAAACCATTTATTAAGTAAAGGTTTATAAACATCAGCTGCAACTTTACACTAAAACATTACTTAATAAATGGTTTGTAAAGCATTTTTATTGCTTGCTAACAGTGAAGCAACTATCAATTGATTATGAATTCACCATTTAATAATGATGCTCATTACGATGTGCTCTGTGTGGTGCAGACAGTAACTCTCAGGAATACACGTCCTGGACTTTTTAATGGAATTCCAGATTGAAACCTTCGTCCGCACTGCAGGTTAGAGGAGGGATAGCGGGTGGTGAACCGCACAGCAGCGCGGGTGAGACAATGGGGGATGAAATGTATTCGGTGTCAGGACAGTAACACCGACGAGTGTGCACGTGTGCGAGCGTGTGCACGTTGGAAGTGTCTTGTAAGAGTGATAACGGATGGCCCTCGCCACTCACCAGGCACCGGTCATCCATTAAAGCTGAACCAGGATTCAAATACCCGACCCATCAGAGGTGCCAATAACGAGCAGCTCCATAGAAAATTACAGGGGAATTTAAGTATGCTGCCTAATGGCATTGGCACCGACACTTTGCCAATACACATTTAGCGGTGTGGTGGTGCGGCTGGCCCGGGGTGCCGGAGGAGACTGACACATCTCTCTTGAGTCTGTCCAGGCGGGAGATTGGCCTGTCTGTCAGCGGCCAGGTCCCTGCCATTACCCATGATCACCCCCAGCTCCTCTTACCCTTTTAACCCCCCACCCCTGCACTAAAACACCCTCTCTTCTCCCCTTTGTGTCCACGACAGTCCACCTTGTTTCCCTCCGTTACCGCCACCTCTGTCCTCCATACTTGTGTTACCGGCGCGTTGTAAACAAAGGAAGGCGTTTAAACTCTGCCCTCCAGTCGATGATCCTAATGAGACAAAACAACCGGCTAAATAAAAATCAGATGAACATGAAGAAAGGGATTAATTAATGGAGCTTTTGCCTTTTTGAAGACGCCTCCTCACGAGGCTTTAATTGCTCGAGCAACATTTAACACAGTTTCTTTGGGTTTACATGTAACGTTTAGATGTTTCAATGCTGGTCACAAATGACACGGCTAATGGGGCAGCGTTGAGCTGCTCCCCTGGGTCGTTCGAAAGTTGAATGAATCATTTAATGTTAACATGTTCAACGAATACCTGTCTGTCCTTTTTTGGGGAAATATGTTATGTGCCAATGCTAACTGTTTCTTTCAGTTTGATTCGATTTATCGAGTCGGTCAGAATGGGGAAAACATTTGAATAAACGTATATACATCAATTCAATTTCTTATTTTTTTGTTTCAAGTTTTTACTTTACATTAGTTACAGTAAACTCAGTAGGATTTAGCATGATGCAGTGAGCTTCTCCACAATGAAAAAAGGTTAAAGCTCACTTCACTCTTAATCAGACTCGACTTTTGGATAAGTACATGTGCACGTACAGGGAATATGACTTTGCTTTTACACTGCTATCAGTGTCAGTTCTACACAAAGAGACATACAGCAATAAACAAGGACAGCGGGAACTGAACAAATAAGTGGCAGGTCATACTAAAGCATGCTGCGTGGTTCAGGACTTATTGTATATTAACATGCAAAGAAAGTAGGTCAATATGTAGCATGTTAAAAACACTGCAAAAGTATACACCATATGTTTTCATACAAGTCAAATGTTCTGCATAGTAGTGCAAAGAAGTAAATAAATAATTAATGGATGCACATGTGTGCATAGTGTGGATGGATTATGTACATTATATGCATGTATATGTCTCTGTAGTCTGGTGGGAAAAAAACACGCACAATACAGAATCAGCGCAAAGTCAAAAACAAACAAACCCTGAAAACAAATTTCACAGAAAAATGCTTGTCATCCACTCGGAGCTGCTCCAGGCCTGTAGAGGGAGTGCTCTCCACCCGCTGCAAGAACCAGAGCTTTAAAACAGCAGGACTGTTGCAGCTCAACAGCGACACACTTCCGGCCACAGTTTGGTAATGTTTAGGCAAAGATAAAAAATAATTAGTTAGGTTTAGGGTAACAATGGAGCTTGGGTTGCTTCTGTAACTTCTGTTGCAAATGTATCTACTTTACCTAAGTGACTTACCTCGAGTTATATACGTAAATTCACATGAATTTACGTATATAACTCAAGGTAAGTCACAGCCTAACAAAAAAAAACTTCAATATAGGTCATAATGACCTTCTTGAATTTTAGACCTATTGTTCCACAAAATGGTCTGTAATGGAAGTAAGTGGGTTTTTTGGTGTTAGAGGCTTATTGACATTCTACGACGGATTCGACTGCTCATCTCATCAGAGCGATGGTCTGAGGGGAGTCCTATCACACTAATAGTTTTTACAGTGTATTACCATGAGTTTACGACGTTAACACTCATCACTCCCCTTCATTTGTCCCATTTCACCCTCAAATGTAATTTTTTGCCAATAAATCACCGTCAAATTCTAAACATTCTCAGCTGGAGCGGCTGGTTTTGAAACCACCTTCATCGCACGCCCGCCATAGGATCAGTTGACCTCCCTGTAGAAACACATGGGAAAAGCCCAGCGCCCTTGAACAAGGTTGGGGGCCGTCGCTAATTACCAGCGAGGAGGGCGGCGGCCTGGCGGAGACCGTCGTTTGATAGGAACACAATGCTCATTTTTCCTGCAATAATCTCCCTCCATGTACAGATCTAAGCAAAGCGATGATAATAAAAAATGCCAGCATTTCTTCTGAGCCCGTTATCCTCCGTGATTTGGCTTTGTTGGAGGAGAACTATAGAGATTCAGGCGTCTGACGGGAGAAGAAGAGATGAAGGGTATCGGACAGCATTTGTTTCAACAAGAGGGGCTGAGGGTGATAGAGCAGGCGTTGAGCCAGAAAAGAGATGACCCCCCCCACACACACACTTTTTCTTAATCTGCAGCGATGCTCATGTCAATTGGTAAAGAGGGTGTGACCGATAGAATAGATTCCCAACTTAAAGGCTTTATAGCACGGCACCCGACCACCCCCACCCCTCCCTCTCCTTCTTTAATTCTCCTTCCTTGTTGTCTTCTTGCAAAGGGGCAGAGAAAAGTAAAGTGTAGAAAAAGGGCGACTGAAAGATTTCTGCCAAAAGTGTAACGTGAAATTTAAGCTGCACGCAGCAGCCACCAGCATTAGCTGGTTAAGTATCAGCAGCAGAGGAGAGGTAATGAATGTAGAAGGGGAGACATATGAAATGTCATTAATGTTAATTCTAATCACTTTTTGGCTATTAAGCACAAATTAGTGAAGGCGATGTTAAATGTCATGGTCTGTCCTGGGATTCATATAAGAGAGGGTGGGGGCCACAGAATAGGTTCTCATTTACATACTTAAGATCCAACTTAATTCTCACAAGGGGTGATGGAAAACGGAGCCGAAGCCGTAAACCGACGCCGATGACACGCAGGCGCGGGCAAAAAACACAAACCTTTTCTGGCGGCTGATTCTTCATTGTTCGCGCTCAAGGTTATTTTCTTGAGCTTGTCGTCGAACGTCATTCCCTTGAATAATTCCGCTCAGGCTTTTCCTCCCTCTGGCCTTTTAAGGTTTGCGCTATTTAAGACCAATCATGTCAATGTGGAAAAGGATTAATCCTGCTTAGAAAATATATTACACGACTGGAATGTATGTTAACATCCCCCCCGATTCTGTCTCTGGATATAGACTTTAGTTCGTCGGAGCAGGAGATAGTTGAGGTAAATAATCATGCGGGCGAGATATCAAGAGGAGTTCATTGTCAAGTTCACTCAGATACTAACTGGGGCTTGTTTTCATGTAGGTACTCCGTATCTGTCACAGGCTCCGATCGTGGAAAAAAAAAATCAAGGCAGCGAACAATGCGGCAGTTTAGAAGCAAGTCGAGCCAAAGCCCCACAAAAACCATGTCATGTAATTCATTGCGATAGATAGATTAACCTCAGTGCACCGCAGAGGCCTCTGCATTCTTGTCCACATTGTTCTAATGGCAGCCCACGGTCTTTGGGAATATCCTGCTTTTTTTTTCTTCTTTTTTTTTTTGCTGCTCTCTCTTTCTTTCCTCTGTGGCTACAGTTGACTGTGGGAGAGTAAATAACATTTGATATGCATAAACAGCCCCTTCCTATTCATTACTGTCAGAGCGTTGGAGTGCAGGAGGCGGAGGTCAGCATGTGAAGGTCCTCCTCAGGCAGGAGAAACGCCTGTGGTAGCTGTCACTCCTCCACCACCCCACCACCTCCCTCCGCCCTTCCTCTACCACCGCCACAACTCAACCCCCAGCCCTCCCTCCATCACCTCCTCTTCCTCTCCCCCCCCCTCTCCCTCACTCCCCTATTAGCACAGGCTCCGGGTCATAACCTTTTCGTGGCATTTTGCGATTCCACAACCCTTTGATTAGTGCAATATTTACATATTCCACAGTGGAGAGGGCGTTCTTGTGTCGCAGACACTTGAAGTGTTGTAAATGCGTTTGGCCTTTTGCCTGGGAAATGCGGAGGAGTCGGACTCTCTGGTGGTAACTGTAGTCAAGGCTGCCGCGCTGATATGCGCCGTAGTGTGTTTTAAGTATATTTACCCCCTCCGCCGCCCACACTGCCGCAGCCGTAGCACATGTACAAGTGCCATTTGGTCTGTGATTTGGCCCTTGTCCTCCTGAGGAAGGCCGTTTAGCAGCCATTAGAGAGGGATAGTGCTCCCTAGTGGCAGATATAGATCATGCCCTCTGACTCGGACGCCACACAGCAGAGCTACAGAGGGGTACGAGCAAAGAGGAATAGAGGAAGATACTCCAGAGGGATGGCTACAGTTCAGTCTTCCAGGCAGGAATAGAACGAGAGATAGCAGAGAAACATGAAAGAAAGGCAAGCTTCAGAGCCACACTTCACAGTGTTGTATAACGGGGGTAAAATGACTCAGGTGGATTTTTTCTTTCAAATGATGTTGATGGCTTAAAGGTGCATTCCGAGCTTTTGGGGAAACAAACAAACAAGAGAAGCGAACGAGAGAAGAGGGGCATCAAAACAGCAATCATGGGGGGGCTGCCATTCTTAAAAGTAATACATTTTCAAATTATACAGCAACAGGTTTCAAACAACTGGATGTCAGCCAGACAGTTTTACTGACTTATTTTTTATTCATTTGTTGATGAAAAGTGTGAGGAGAGAAAATTAATTCAGTGTAAATGGACCAATTTTGTCTTGCTAGCGGTGTTGGTTGGTCCACCACTTCGGCCGAGGCTCAAATATCTCTGCTTTTATTAGATCAATTGGCATGACATTGGTAGAAATAAAAAAGAAAGAAAGACAGAAAGACAGAAAAAAGGAAATTCCCATTGGCTTCAGTTGTACGTCTGGTTGTTTTGTGCAAATTAGCATGAATAATATTAGCATGTGAACAAGCTGAACTAAGATAGTGAACATTGTTGCTACACATTATACCTGATAAACACATGTTACTACATGTTAGCATTGCTTCTATGAGCCTGTTAGCATGCTGCTGTTGGCATTTAGCTTAAAGCACTGCTGTGCCTCAGTACAGCTTCACAGAACAGCTAGCATAGCTGTGGGCTCTTATTCTAAACCTCACACTGTCTCTCATGTTTCTACAGTAGCCCAGAAAGGACAAACACGGGCTCAAGCTTTAACATTTTTTTGGCTTTTAAGCAGGCACCACAGGGGAGGGTGAAATGAGGGGTGTTCAGTTGGTTGCAATCTGAAATACACTAGATGCGACTAAATCCTACACACTGGACCTTTGAAGAACCGCTGACCCCGCCAAACTCTTCAAACACTGCTGCCTACCTACCCAAATTGTGATCCCAAAGCATCAGTATTTAATGCGTTTGGAATGAAACTCAAACATCAACTTTTCATGCAAATTGGACTTTTAAGTTAAAAGGTCATGCGAAATGTTGTGCCACTACACCTAAAGACAGGATGGCCCCATTCAAAGGCAAGGTGAAAAGCAGTCATAGAAACTTGGTCGAGACATATCAGTTATTAAAACAGATAACGGTTCAAATTTTTGTACTGTCTCTCCATGAGTTACTCTTGCGTGCTGCACTGATTTGAACAACATGAGAAGTGATGAAAGTATTTGTGCGATGAATAAAAAGAGCGGAGCTGGAGAGTTTAAATGCTGCCTGCTTCCTCACCTCAGTGCTGCGGGAAGTGGGCTCGCTTGTCAGATTCGGTTTTGTTCAGTTGCAAAAATTGTCAGACGTAAGGCCCCTCGGTTCCAACGTCAAAAGCTGCTCGACAATTAAAAAAGGTGTTTCTTTTGAAGCCCACTGATAAATTTATTGTTCCACGGATGTACAAATATTGCGTTAGACGTTCAAACCCTGTTAAGAACACGGTTCTGAGTGAAACCCCTCATCAGAATCATTAGGATGGTCACAAAGTTCTGTCTCAAAGACTTGGCAGCTGCACATAGATGAGCTATTAGATGCCCTCAAAAAGACTATAACACTGTAAATTCTCTGTGCAATGGTAAAAACAAGTCATCTGTAGACCCCCCGTGGTAACACCTCTGTCAAAGACATCCGAAAGAGAACAACAACAGCCTTCCATTGCGGCATAAAGATGTGAAATTTTTAAAAAAAAGGATATTCCGCTGTGTTCTCCACCACACCTATCCATCAAATGTGAGTCAGCCTGACATTCAGCGTATTTTCCACCTCAGTCAGTCACTCAGTCAGTCAGTCAGCTTCTCCGCTGTGTGACAGAAAGAAGAGATGTCAGCGAACAGGTTTTTCGGGGAGCTCAGGGCCGTCACGTCTGCCTTCGCAGTGACTGATGAGGTTGGGAAGAGTGACGGGCAGCTGCAGTCTTTTCTCAGCCCGCGGGCCTGCCTGGCATTAACGTTATGTGCCATGTTCTCAGAGGGAACCTGTCACTCAGCCGTCGCTCAAGCCGACAGACAGATGGTGCACATAGACACGGAACATGAAAGAGACTGGCAAAGTAGCAACGAATCCCTAGGTGGTCCCTCGCAGTTGAAGGGTGAGGGTTTCTCATCACCGTTGCTTGGCAGCTCGACTTCAACCGCACGGCCACACATGGACATCAAGGTGCCAACGGGCCCGGACCAACATCAAAGACGCTATCCATCAAACATGTCACACGCTATGAAAGAGAACAGCTTGCGGTGTGGCTTAGGCCTGATCTGTTTTCACCTCATCTCCATGAATCATGACCACATTCTCTTTCTTCTCCAGGTAATGGAGCCAAATCAGGGCCGCCAACGTCTTACAAAATAGACGCCACTACAAACAGCAAACTGTAATCAAAAAGGTTAGGATCGGAGAGTTCTGTCGAGCTGTGTGGGTCGGATCGTTTGCAGTAAATTTGACCGCGCGAGAGAAAAGGTGCGCAAGATTCTCGTTGTGTGAGTGAAGCTGAAGATATGACTACATCTGTGGTCTGAGAAGAGAAAAGCACTGATGGCAACTATGTTGTTAGGGTGGAAATACTTCCTGGGGAGCCTGTGCAACATAACGAGTGACTAAAACGGCAGATAGGGGAAATTTATTAGAGTGAACGGCGCCCAAAGAGCGATCACACCCACCTTTTCATCCATTCCACTAAGCTGATGCGAGTCCGAGCATACTTTATTGTAAAGGAATCCTGGACACTGGATATGTTCATCATACCAGTTAGATTGAGTGCATGTGACGTGCGGGTTTCGTGCAATTGATATACTACAACACACAATGGGACAATGTGAGAGGGGTCACTCCTGATGATGATCCTAGAAGTATGACCTAATCTGCAGTTCTACTCGGCTTCATAGCACATTTCATTTGTTTGGCCCATAGTGTCATTTTTAGGCAACTATGCTGGCAAAACAGTTCTGACCCGTTGAGGCGTGGACAGAAGACCACTGGGGTTTCCTGAGGTGTCTGGCATGGGGGTATTGGCAGTGGTTCCTTTCTGTACTGTGGGTTGCTGGATGGGGTCTCTGTGGATTGGACTTGCTCCAGCACATCCCGCAGATCCTGATCGGATTCTGACCCGGGTTATTTCAGGCCAGGTCGACACACTGAGCTCTTTGTCACGTTCCTTGGGCCATTCCTGGATGTTTCTTGTGGTGTGGCAGGCTGACAGTGTTTGGATGGGCGGTACCCTATGAATGCCAGGGCCCAAGGCTGCCCAGTAGAACACTGCATGCTATACACTTCACCTGTAATGTCGTGGCTTACAGTTTGTATTCATCTAAGCTGCAGGAAATGTTTCTTTGTGAATGCTGAATATATTTGCCAACATGTTTACCATATCAGCTCACACGGTGATGAATTGTCACTGCCGTGTTCTTTACTTGTTTCAACTGCCCCCAGGAGTCCCAAAGATCAGTTATACAGCCATACAACTAGGCTGCTAGAGGATATACAAACTAAGCTTCTATAAGTCTATAACCATAGGTTAAGCTGATACTTACTAACCACCTGACTGTAGGTGACTGTGATAAAAAATCCCTGATGAATTTGGAGTGATATACAGTAGAGTCAGTAACATCTAATGACGGTTGGCAACTACTGCAAGAAAAGGTCATATGAGTAACACAAAGTAATACAAAATACGCTCAGTTTTTTTATCCCGTCAATACTCAGAGACAGCATCCCTGCGTGGTTCTTTGAAAATGTCGAACCAGCAGTTTGAGTCACAAGCAAAAAAGGGAAATTTGAAAAACTGTGAATGTGTGAAGCTTTTTCATCTAAACTCGGACGTGTTCAGTCGCAGCCGCCGAGGAAAACTTTAAAACAAACAGGCAAAAAAAAAGCAGATGAAACGGCGCCAACAGGTGCCATTTTGTGTGTCTTTATTGTGGACATGACATTACATCTTTTTGAAATGATGTACAAAAGTGTAACAGAACTGAGAATGGCTCAGACGAGGTAGAGCTTTCACATCGGCTTGCTGGCATGAAAACTACACAGTATAAAAACAAAAACAACCCAGAAAAAAAAAAATCAAATTAAACAAACGCTCCTGTCTGCCTCTGTCCTCTTATCCTTTTTGAAGTGATAATAAATACAGATATCAACCAAATACATTTGGAATAATAATGTCTTCTAGGGTAAATTAATCATGAAGTTCAGAACGAGAAAAACAATAAAATAATAAAAATACGGACACAAATAATACAACTTAAGAGGCATGATAGAAACCCAACCAAAGAGAAAATAAAAACACCTGCCAGCCCCTCTGGGAGGGCAGCCGCGACTAGCTACTGAACAAATCCTACAGTTTAGCAAAGAGAAGGACTAAAAACACACTCTTACATCTTTATGAAAAAAAAAAAAAGCACTGCTGCACCTAGCATTATCAAACTTTCCATGAGGAAAAACACAGCCGCCACAGAACAAATCATTTGTCTTTAAAAATCTATGGAATTACAGAATAACAGAAAAAAAAACAGCCTCTAAACCAGAGCTGACATTGAAGTGTGTTAGCCGGCACCATTAAAAAGACATTCTCAAAGAAACCTTAGCAAGAACTGGACAAAATGAGAACAGTTAAAGCAGTAACCTAGTCTAAGTGCACTAGTAATGCCATTTGGTTTCTACCGCTGTATATAAGGGTTTGGTAAGAGTGGATTACAGATATACACTTTATATTACATACACTCACTCCTGCTTCATAGTTATTTTTTTTCTAAGTCACACTTCGGAGTACAAATTCATAACTGAGGAGTTAATCTTAAAGGGAATTCTGTACAACATTGGTATTAGTACTACACTACCTCGAAGGCTAGAGTATCCGTTTCAAGTATTTTCACTACCCACACCTTCAATATACACGCTCGTGTCATATTAGGCATATTCAAGCGCACGGTATCGTATGCAAAACTCGACAGCCCACTGGCGTATCATATCAACCATTTCATCGTCACGTAAGAACTACTGAGGTCTTCAAATACATGGGAAGTACAGTGCTCTGAATGCTCCGTAGTCTTTATCCGCTTTAGATTCTGATTTTATGCGCACGGGAGTGTCTCCGCAAAAAATCCACAGCCGGAGATGCTTTGAACTACCTTTTCCTTTTGTTTTCTTCTTCCCCCCCCACCCAACGTGGCTTTTTTTCAATCGCAGAGAATACAAAAAAAAACCAAGACCAGGACACAAAGAAAACATCCCCTCCCAGCACGGAACAGTCCCCGCTTCATACCAGCCAATAAACTTCAATCGGGCTTTCATTGCAAAAGGAGGTAGGCCGGTGCACAAAGCATCCAGAAGGAGGCCGGAGCACACAGAAGTTAGTCAACCTCTTTATGCAGTATGGAGAGGTTTCGTAACGAATGCACACACACACACACACACACACACACACACACACAAATGAATGCATGCTCTCTCTCTCTCTCTCTCTCTCTCACACACACACACACACACACACACACACACACCTACCTGTGTTAAGGCTGTGACGGCTCTACAAATTCAATAGGCTCTGAAAGGTTTCCATCTCATATATTCAGGCCTGAACTCTCTGGAAGCCTGACCTCCTGACCTCCAGCTGCTCTCTCTTTCTCTCTCTCTCTGTCTCTTTCTATCTGACCTCCTCACCCTTCTCTCCCAGAATGCAAATCTTCACCATCATCGTTCGAAGAATTTAGACTGACAGCATGGGAGGTTGGCTGATTAGTCTGCTTAAATGTTTTTGGAAACAAAAATTAGCTCTGTGTCTCTTATTTGTTTGTTCTGTTATGTTCGGGACATGGGTGCTAAAATAATAATGTCAAAACATATGTCTGTTTCAAACCTGCCAGTTTTAAAGGTTGGGATGTTTGGGCATCCAAGTTTTTCACGGGGCTAGAGCTAGCAAAAACTTAGCTTAGCTTAGCACAAAGAGCTCTGAATTTCCTGCCAGTGTTAAGGAAACAGTTCAGGTAAATTCTGGGAATTAAGTATATTCACTTTCTTGCAGGGAATTAGATGAGAAGATTGATATCACTCTTGTGTCCGTCTATTAGAAATGAGGCTACAGCAAGCGGTTTGTTAACTTAGCTTAGCACAATGACTGGAAACAGGAAAACAGCCAGTTGTCTCTGAAATTTGGAACAGTTTCAATGGAACAGTTAAGGGAATTTGGGGAATTGAGTTTGTCATGAGGTTAGCGCTAACAACCAGTTGGGAAACATGGGAAAACAGCTAGCCTGACTCTGAATATCCCGCCAGTTTTAATGGAGTGGTTTAGGAAATTTGGGGAATTAAGTTTATTCACATTCTTTCAGAGAGAAAGATGAGATGATTGATACAGCTCTCGAGTCTGTATGTTAAACATGAAGCTACAGCTAGCAGCTTGTTAGCTTAGCGAGCCACAAAAAGTGGAAACTGGGGTAAAGCAATTAACCTGGCTCTAGACACCACTTCTCTTATTTGGGTAATCTTTCGAGGCTCAACAGGTGAAACCTTTTACTTACCTAACCCGGAGTTTGGCGACAAATGGTCATAATAAATGATGTCCTGGCAGCAGTTTCAAGGCTTTTCGAGGCATTAGCTAAGTGTGCTAAGCAACAATAACAGTGTTACTTGTGTTTGCTTGCGAAATTTGCAGAAAGGGGTCTTCGCAAATGAATGATACACCGCACTGACTGCTCTAAAAAGGAGCATTAGCGCCCTGGCACCATGGAAAACCCTGGTTCCAGAAGTCACGCCCATAATTTGCGCCCCTAATGTGTGCAAGGTATCAAGGGGGCTATATAGGGGTGGATAGAAGACGTATCTGGTTAAGTATGGTACCAACGTTTTCATCGCATACTCAAGACAGTGTTGTCCTTCAGCAATATAAAGTAAGATGCATCCATGCAGGCCAACACCGGCAGTACCATATTCTCTTTCGCAGTTGAAGTTGGAGCCTCCTCTGCCGAGCGACCGCCTTCCCCCATCATTTCCACTGTTTTGGAGTCAGTCTGATTCAAAGTCAGAGGTGTCGGAAACACTCCCTAATATGAAGGAGTTATGGAGGAAAACTGCCTCCACTCAGTCCCTTCCTCTTAAATGGACAATAATTGAATGGCCATAAAAACGGTACGCTCGTTTATATTGGCTATTAAAAACGTGCACTCTTTTTAATGAGCACTAAAGCAGACACCCCCATTAGCCGTCTCTCTCTCTCTCTCTCTCTCTCTCTCTCTCCTTCTAATCATCAGCTACACCGCCTCAGAGTGGTCACTGCACCGCTAACATCACACTCAAGAGTGGAGGGAAGTGAGTTTAGCACGCACACGCGCACACACACACACAGATGCAAGTCTTCATCTTCGCGACCCAGAGGAAACAAACTCGCACCCTGTCAGCTGACTGTTGATGCATCGCAGAGCGTCGTCCCTCTCATCTCATCTCTGATGAGTGGTGTCCTGAGGAATGCACAAACTCTTATACAATAAAGCTTGACAACAAAAAAGGGAAAGGGGGCGACTACAGCAGCCATGCAATGCCACAGTCCTTGATTCAAACGCTAGCATTCAAGTTCAGTTGATCCGCTCCTTTTCATTAAAAAAAGGAAGAAAAAAAGAAAAAAAACGTTGCTTTTTCTCGCACTAGCTGCACTAGGCAACTTTACTCGTCGGCACCTCCAAAATGGCAGCAAGAGGCAACTCCTTGAATTTTGAGGGATCAGATCATTTAAGGTGATGTAAACTACACGCAATCTGCTAAATATTTTCGCTGACCCCTCGTGATTGAGGAGGCAAGAGAAGCAAAAGAGCGATCGTCAGCTTCTCGCGGCCTCCCTGACACCTGAATTTCACCCGGATCTTCTCTCTATTTACACACAAGACTCTTTTCTGCTGCAGCCCCCGTTGCGTGATGTTAGCACAGCTGTACTAGCTAAGAAGAAAGAAAACAACAAGAGCCTTCAACATACAACGTTTTTTCATTAAAGGATGATAGGTGGCGAGGCGAGGCTCAAAAGGTCGAGCGCGAGTCCTGCTCCCAGTCCTCTTGATTTGAGTTTTTTTTTTCAGGTTGTCTGATTTCCCTGACTAGTCTGGTCCCGAGTCCAAGTCCCGGTCTACTGTTGTTGTTGTTGTTGTGGCGTCGGCGGGTGTTTGGCAGCCAGCGCTCCTCGCTCCTCCTGGCTCAGCAACAAGACCCTCGTGTCTGGGTACTGGCTGTTGTCAAAAGGCATATGGTGGACACTCTGGACGTGCGTCTTTAGGTTCCCTTTCTGAGAGGCTCGGTATGGGCAGAGCTGGCAGCAGAATGGCCTCTCCCCTGAGGAACACACAAGCACACACACACACACACACACACACACACACACACACAATACACACGTTAAAGTTGAAAGGTCAGACGGAGGCCATGCAGAAGGATTATGAGAGGAGAAGACGTTTTTGGAGAATTTGGATAAACACAATGAGACACAACGATGTAAACCAGGGACGAGACTCGCTGCGGTGGGAACAGGAAGAAAAAAAAAGGGGGGGAGAAACAAGCGAACACGCAGACAAACATAAACCAAGACACATGACGGCATTCAGCTAGAAAAAGGGGGAAACATTGTGCGGCATTCACATTCAATTTTTTACACCTAATTTCATTTAAGAAGCGAAACCTGCCTCTGACCCAGATGGACAAACTTCCCTTCATTTTCCTGCCATCTGCCATCCGCTGTCTGAACAGTCCTACTTTTGTCTCCATGTATTTCTCTCAATGACCCCCCCACACACGCGCGCTTTAACACACCCCACACACACCCTACACTCTCTTCTAATTAGACTGACCTACAATGGCGCACACACACACACCTCGGCAAAAATTGTAAAAAAATAAAAATAATAATAATAATAAATGAATAAATAAGAGACGAATAAGCAACACACACCTGAACAAAACAAATGAGATTGCCATTTAATTGCACCTAATTATCATTTTGATAAATGGAAGAGTATCAAAGCGGGAAAACAAATGACTCCCCGCGCCCCTCCCC
>CAEMYA010000014.1:5775985-5789512 GCA_903131615.1 Diplodus sargus | reverse complement strand
AAAAAAAAAAAAAAAAAAGGAAAACACGTACACATGCACACACTCGCCTTTTGCATTTAAAAACATGAGCACATATGGACACACATGCACAGACACACACGCTGCCCCAGATACAGCCTTTTATCACATTGCACAAACACGCAAGCCCAGGCACACGCCCGTGTGTGTATGTGTGTGTGTGTGTGTGTGCGCCCATTTAATGGATCCCTTCTTCATTATTCAAAACCTTGTCAGAATCATTCAGAATATGTGTCTGTCAATCATGTTCTGCCAGATGGCAAGTTAGTATGAGAGAGAGAGAGAGAGAGAGTCGGTGTGTGTTAGGGAGGATAAATAGGTCCACCTGACTGAATATAGTTCACAAAACCCTGATTCCATAAAAGTTAGGGCACTGAACGTAATAATTTGATAATATTTTTTTTTTTACATACACTCAACTGAAAACTGGACAAACACAATATATTTAATGTTCTACCCCACCTTTGTAAATATTTGTTTATTCTGCATCAATGCCAGCAACTAGTTTTAATCAGCTTGGGTTAGAGGCAACAAAGACTGGGAAAGATAGAAAATGCTCCAAAAAAACACCTGTCTGGACTCGACAGGCAAACAAGTTCATTGGTAGGTGATAGGATCACGATTGGGTATGAAAGGAGCATCCTTCAAAGGGTCAGGAACACGTTCTGTAAACTGTTCATTTGCAAATGTTTGCGTTCCCTTTGCATTGATGTTCTCACCTTTTTTGGAATCATGATTTTACTACATTAGAGGGTTAAAGTTTTACACATTAGTGTGGCGTGTTTACAGGTCTTGTGAAAAAAGTAGTGTAAAGTCTTTTGTGGCTCCAGAGGAAGATGCATGTACCCTGTTAAATTGCCTTTGGTGATGTCACTCAGCAGCCAAGTTGCATTGTGGGTAAGGTTAACAATGCATTTTAAAAACAAATGATCAAAATCGATAGAAGAGAACCAGAGAAATCCTTTTTTGTATTCTAAACATTCCTCTTCCTTTTATCAACCTGGAGCCTACATTACCCACAATGCAACATAGCCATGGAGCGACATCACTGGATGCAATGTGTCAGATTATTATCAGATGTAACGATACCCTTGGATTTGTGTGACCGTTGGTGACTTTTCCCCAGTTTAATTCAACTCATAACAGCTCAAAACACAATGCTCAGTCACCGGGAAACATTTCTCCTCAACTCCTGACATTTGGCATTTGTTCCAAAGCAAAGACCCTCTGGGCATTTTGTATGTGAGCTGATGAGGGACTTTTCCAAGAAATGGCATTAAAAGCCTGCAGTATGTCAATCATTCAAAAAATGGAACAAGGATCGCTCCCTACCTGTGGGATCCAGCATTGCATTGGCAGCACCCCAGCGGTGATAGAGGTTAGCCAGTTCATGGGGGCTGTAGTTTTTGAGGAAGCTGAGGATGTCGGATGGCATCTCCGGCGTCTCTGCGATTGGCTCCTGCTTCGCATCTCCACGGGCCTCTGAAGGCAAAGAAGAAGAGGAGGGAGAGGAATTCAGCAGAGTGCCTCCATGTGCCTGGGAGGCTCCGTAGTTGAGTCCTGCTGTGGAGCTGTGGGTGATGGCGCTGGGCCTCGTAGCGTTAGCCCGGCTCTGGCTGTGGGAGTTGGGGAGCGGCTGATGAGGGGAACCCCGTGCTCGGCTGTACTCTGCGAGGCCGTGTTTGCTGGACAGCATGAAGCCCAGGCCCTCTTGAGGCATCATGTAGCGGTCAGCGATCCGGGATGCTGTAGCAGAGCTGGGGCTTGGGGCTGAGGAACGTGAGAGGGCACTGCTCTTCTCCAGGGAGCTGGAGGAAGACAATGTGCCTCCCCGGGGGTAAATATCTGCTTTGGGTCTGAAGCGGGGCTGCTGACTCTGGTCCTCCACGGGTCTGACGCTGCTGCTGCTGCTGCTGCTGCTGCTGGTGCTGCAGCTGGTGCTGCCGCTGGTGCTGCTGCTGCTCGGCCGGACGGGGACTCTCCCAGCTTGGTTGCCTGAGGTTGATGAAGAGCCCCTGGAGAATGACGAGGAGGGAGTAGAGGAGGATGATGATGGTATGGCTGCATGGCTAGCTGGCTTGTTCTTCTTGATAACCTCGCTGGAGTGGGTCGGGGGCCGGGTGCGTTGAGCCCGCATCAGTGGAGGCAGCGGTGGACACTCCTTTCCCTCCAGAACCGGCGGGGGACCAGTGCGTCTCCTCGAGGATAGTAAGCTGTCCCTGGAGCTCTTGGAGCTGTTCTTCAGGGCCCATTTAGGAGCAAGATTGGAGCTACTGCTGTTGATGCGGTGAGCCACAGTCTGGTGCATCCAGAGCACCTCCGGGTAGCGGGTGGAGTGAGAGCAAAAGGAGCACTTGTGGCTGGGGAGGCTCTTCCTGTCCAGGCTGAAGGAGGCTACACCCCTGCAGCCCTCAGATCTAACGCACAGATCCACAGGGGTCATGCTTGGATCCAGCGGGGAGGAGTGAGCCAAGCGGTAAGCAGGAGGGGACGCAGAGCTGTTCAACCCCTGGAGAAGGGCTTTCTTCAACTTGGGATAACCACTGGGGGTGCCCCTGTCTGCACTGGAGCTGGGGCTGGGAATGGGACTGGGTCTATCTTCGGGGGCAGCTGGGTGTTGGACACGCACATGAGTCAAATAAGTCTTCAACTCTGTGGTGACAAAGTCGCAGAGGCTGCAGATGTAGGGTTTGTCATCTGTGGGGAAAAGAGACGACAACATAACGGTCAATCACTGCCTAGAAATCATGTGGATTGCACTCTTCTCTACTACCAGCTGTGAGTCTGAGCTCATTACACCTGTTCCAGATTCATATTGTTCCATCCAGATGTAATTCTGGTGAACGGCCACCAGGCTGCAGTGTTGGGCAGTGTTTTCCACATCTCCTCTTTACATTTTACCAGCGAACGTGTCCTTTAGTACAACTATTACTTCTAATATCAAAACAAATCTAAACAATACATAATGATATCATATCAGATATGGTTTCATGGAGTTGATATTTGTCCACTGGGACCCTATAATTGATAGCATTTCTCTGTAGGTTATGATGCTCAAGTGTTAAAATGACATCAGAAGAGGTTTTGATTCATCTCTACAATAATTGTTGGGATGTGTTAGAGTCCATATGATGTAAAGAAAAACAATGTTGTATCACAAATGACCACAGAGCTGAATCAAGAGCTTTATAGAATACATGTGTAATTACCAATACTTAAGGTAAATTACACTATAATTAAGTTCACTGTAAGTATAGTTGAGTGTATTTAGACAGAGATTTATAAATCTGTTTATTGATACCTCAGTATGTTATCATCAGATACTTTAACACTAAATGTGGTTCGTTTTTTGTGAGGCTTTGGTGCTGTGACTGCACTGGAGGCACATGTGTTAACTGTACTGAGTCAATGTTGCCGATTCCTTAAGTGCAGCTCTATAATTCCCCCACAAGGTGGCGTTTGTGACCTGTCTTTCACTTGAAGGGAATTTTTACTATTGTCATTGGAAAACATATCTTCAGTGTTAAATGTCAGGAATGTAGAAAATAAGAATACAAATAAAAATTGTAATTTTGGTAGTAGAAGTAGCTAGTTGTGTTCACAGCGGATGTAGAAGGTTTATAAAATGAAAGGAATCAAAAAGGGAAAATCCCATTATTGGAATTCATAAACCATGACATGAGACGCACATGCAGTACATACACACACCGAGGTCCAGCACATTACTTTCAGTGAGAAGCACATTATGGTACTCTCCACTACCCCCTCCTCTTTTTCACAATAACACCAGTAACATGCCATCTGTTTTTCATTTGGCTTCCTGTTGGCAAGACTGGCCAACACACACAGCTCCGACTCTGCCAGGGTGAAGCCTCAGGGCTGGGCAGTTCAGTAGAGAAGGTGGAAAGAATGATGCATCTTCTTTATTGGTCTTTCATTAATCAATTATACCAGTTAGGGTCAAATGAAATGACGAAAGTAATTGAATATCGCGACTGTCAGTAGGTTTTCCTGCAGAATATTCTTATTCCCCTAAAATCGTAGGTGATTTAGACAAAATGGTGTCATTGTACTGACTGACTGTCACTGCAGCAAATCTTGTTTTGTAAAGGAAGGAGGAGTAAACGAGATACAGACTGTATCCTTGAAACTAACACAGCCACTATCTAACCTATCCATGAAGCCAGGCCACTGAAACCTACAAAAGCAACCTCAATTTCACACTTGCATTGAGCTGTTGAAAAGAATGCACAGACGTCAGCTCTCACCAGGAGCGAAACTGGACAGAAAAATGCAGAGTGCGAAGCTTTAATAGCAGCTGTGTGAATGTTTTTATTTGTACCTACGCTTGCACAATAACGACCATAAAGGAAAATGCTACCAATCCCTAACTACCTACACTAAACATACATTATACACCTGTCCTGTTAGCATGCGCACATAGGCTGTCACCTCTTATTTGCATTCCCAAAAAGTAGCTAAATGGCTGTAAAGGACATCGGTGTTTGCGACTAGGCTGTCCTCTGAGTGTCTCTTTCCCCATTGCCTGCATCCCTCTCCATCAGGAGGTGACTCTATAAATAACCAATCCCTCAGACATCAGGCAGCCTGGCTGGCTCAATGGTAAGAAGAGTGGATGAGAGACAGTGGGAGTGTCACAGGAGGCAACCATAGAGATTAGGAAAGAGTCAGAGGGGACCGAGAGGAAAGCTACAGAGCAAAGGGATGGTTTGTTGGATGGATTTAAGCCGTTTGGTAAATGCTGAATCTGTAAAACATTTTTTTTTTTTTTAATTGGCTTTGTCAAAAATTTGAATAACATCCATCAAAAATCATTGCTCTCATCTATTTCAGGTTTTATATTAGATGTATTACATACACGTGTATAATAATGCATGCATAAAGCTAAAAAGATCTTGTGTCCTGATTGCAATTCCTGAAACCAGACACCAGGATGCAAATGTTTTGGGAGAGAGTGATTACTATACAGTGCATTTAATACTCTAAAGGAAGCTAACCACACCTTAAACTGCTCGAGTATGGCCCTGTTAGGATGTTTCATAACCTATAATTACCTGTTATACAACAACAAACATAAGTGAGGAGTGAGAGGAAACATGCAGACAGATTTTCATGAGAAGGACATGAAAAGGAGAGCAAAGAACATATTCACACACAGATAAGGGGGGTGAGGGGAGTTTCCTGAGACAGGAAGACCTGAAATAGCGCACAGCTCGATCAGGCCTGAAGAAATGTTGCAGCTATTTTTGAATGTCTGTACTAACAGGGAGGGATGAGAGCAATCACTACAATTCTTAGCTATCCCCTATCCTTACCAGTACAAATGGTGTTTTCAGGGAGTTTGAATGGTTAAATGACAAAGGCCAGAGAGCTGTGGAGCAGGAATCCTTCCCTTTACCATATTTCACTCCTGATTATGGGTGTTTTGCCCTTGCATGGGTAGTTTTCCTTTTTTTTGCTCTGCAGTGTTTATTGGTTGTGGAGGTGAAAAAATGATAGGCATTCCAAAAATGCCCTCTCCTCTGCTGACATGCCACTGAAGAGAACAAACGTTTCACTTAACGTTAGCTTTATTGCTCTGTGATACAAATTAATTGCACTCTTGTAAACAGAGTTTTCAATTGCCGTTAAAGTTTATTGACTATAGTTGATAGTATGTTTGTGCAACACTCCATAAAAGAGCTGGAGGCTGATGTAATTTTGACATTTTTCCACATGGGGGCTCCAGCTCCCACTCCAGAGAGCCTGGTGAGCTGAGGAGCTGCACCTACACAAAGCACATTTCATCAACAGATGTTTACTACAGAGTGACAGAGTCAGAGGCCTCGAGTGGGTGGCTTGAAAGGGACTACAGTCATTTGTGCCACTAAAAATCCTTCAGAGTGTGTCTCTACTGGCGAACTTATGTGAATACTGTTCATTTACTTTTACAGCAGTTACATTTTCCTATATGCTGGAAAGTTGAGCCAGTATCTTAGAATAGACAAGTATGATACTGAGATGGCAATGGTGGTCACAAGCAACGCCCGAAGCAGTAACAAAGAAACAATTAATTGATTAGGTGTCAATTGTATTTCAATCACCTATTTTGATAATCTATTCATCATTTCAAGTTTTTTTAAAAACTAAAATGGCCAAATCTGTTCCTTTAGACCTCTTTCTCTGATAGCTGATTGTTGAGTATCATTCCCAACTCGTCAAATAATGACAATTTGGCTTAGGCCAGCCCAACCTACCAACCCAAAGCGTCAGTATTTGACGAGCTGGGAATGAGACTCAACACTCAACCATCTAAGAAATTAGAACTTTGACCGTAATCACTACAACAATTTTAACTTAATTTATGCTGAATATGCAACAGTAACTTTCGGGATCACTAAGATTTACTAACAATCGAACTTAAGCTCCTTGATTGCTCCTTTAAGTAAGGATGGTCATTTAAAATCAAAGTGAAAGAAAAAAAGAACAAACAAGATGAAACATTTAGAAAAGGGCTGAAGTTTCTGACTTACCTGGTATCTCTCCAGAGTTTGCGGTTCCCATCTCTGAGGCCTGGTCTCCAAGGGCTGAGGCTGGTGGAGAGTCTCCATACCCTGGGGTGCTGGGCCGGCTAGGGGAGACTGACTCTGGATCACTGGTCGAGCCCCATCGGTCATCTCTTGGATTTCTCTCCTTGTCTCCCACAGATGCCCTCCCTCCATCCTTTCTGTGGACCCGCTGGTGGACGATCATCTGGTGACGACTGCGGAACACCTTCCCGCACTCGAAGCACTCGTTGGACTTGGAGGGAGCTTGCGACTGCGACGATCGCCGCCTGTCCTGGCGAGACGAAGGCCGGTACTCTGAGTCACTGAGGCTCTCTGGTGTCCGGTCCCCTGAAGAAGCCTGGCTTCCCAAACCTGAGCTGCTGCGTCGCCCTGAGCTGCGTTTTTCTTGGCCTTGCAGAACATAACGGCTGCTCTCCTTCTCGAAAACCACAGCTGCTTCAGCAAGGGCCTCCTCCCCAATACTTCCTCCCCCATAGGAGGCCTTGTAACTTGGCTCCACTGGCTCCACAACCCTTCCTTTAGTAGCTAATTGCCAGGCCTGGTAGCTGCAAACTGGATCCAGCTCTGGGATTCTTTGACCTAGCATCTTCTTCTCGATCTCCTCCTCTTCGTCCAGCGTCTTTTCCCCAACAGGTTGGAGGTTTAAGTAGTCAAGGTAACGTCTTTTAGCAGCAGGTGAGTCCTCATCATCACTGAGTCTAGATTGGTTTTGGGATTTCCTGCCAAAGCTGACACTGTGGACTTTTTCATGGGCCCTCAGGCTGTCTCTGTCGTGGAACAGGTTCCCACATTTGGAGCACATTTGATAGGTGGACGTAGGAGTGCAAGTGACAGTCTCAGGGTCCTGGGCGACATCATTGATGGTGGCTGGATGCTCGGCTGAATCTGCTTTTGATCTTGACCTGGATTTGGTGTTGTGAGTTTTCATGTGCGATTTGAGAAACCAAGCTTCTCGGAACCGTCGTCCACAGATACGACAGCAGTGGTCCAAGATCCCTGCGTGCTTCTTCATGTGTGACTTCAGAAACCAGGCCTGGGTAAAGACTTGGCCACAGGTCTCACATGGGAAGGTCCCATCGCTCAAATGGGGTTGGGGGGCTTCAGCTTCGGTGACAGCCTCTTCCTTAACAGTGGTGTCATCCTCTGTGTCTGCGGTTATGTGGACCTTTTCAATGTGGCTGAGGAGCTGGTCCTCTCGCAAAGCCTCGTAACCACACAGACGGCAACAGTAAGGCCTCTGGTCAGTAAACGACTTCTCTCTCTTCATGCTCCTCCCAGGCACTTTCCTCCGACTCTCCTCGCCACTATCCCCATTGATCACCCGGTTACAGGCTGAGCTGCTCTTGGTTGGACTTGTACCTCCATCGAGACCCTCCGAAACACTCATCTCCTCCTCCTCTGCCCCACCCTCTTCATCATCATTGGAGTGATGGCTGGAGAGCGTGCCAAGTTTGTGACTGCGAATGTGAACTTTGAGGTTGCCCTTCTGAGAAGCCCTGTGGTCGCAATAGGGGCATTTGTATGGGCGTGCACCTGTGTGGCGTCTCATATGCTGGGAGAAAGAGCTGAGGAATGGGAAGCTGCGTCCACAGATGTTGCAGTCAAATGCCCCGGGGATTTTATCATCCTCACCCTCAACCTCATTTCCAGGGTTGGCCTCGTCTCCAATTAGCTTTTCTTTCTGACCTACCGCCTGGGTCTCCATCATCTCCACACCGTCTCTGGGATTCATTGCACGAACAGAACTACCCGGTCTATCTGGCCTTTCGCAAGCTCAATAAAACTTGAAACTACTGCTATCTGCAGTTGCACATCTAGGGAAGTCTAGTGGGCCTTTGTTGGTCAGTTAAAATGCTATCTGTCTTCAATCATCCAGAGATCAAGCTGCTTACACAGCAGCTCATTTAGCACTCTCCAGTTACTGGGAGCAACACTATCTATCCATCATCATCTAGCACTGTCAGTGAATAAGTGGCTCAAACTATCTGCCTGCCACTGGCACTGTAGAAAGCAATGTATGTTGCTTTATCATTTATTTAGACACATGTAGTAAAATGTAAGCTCATTCAGGCTGAGTTTTAAGAGTCTCTTGTCAACTTTACACTCAATTCCAGGTCACCATAGCATGAGTGGACAGTAGTTTTGAGTGGTCTTTTCATCAGGGTAGCTAATCTACCACACTTCTTGTCTTCATTTTACTGGCTTCTCTCCATTGTCCTCCGTTTTTAAGCACATCAGCAGCTTCCAGGTCATACAGCATTGCCGTCGGCCTCCATGCACTGTATACCATTCACCTGAGAATGAAAGACAGAGAGAATTGGAGGACGAGGGTGAGAAAAGAGAAAAGACAAAAAGGAACATGTAAGTATTTCAAAGGCACCCTTAGTTTTCAGAAACACTCTGTTGCCGTTAGCAGACACAGCTAAGCCACAGAGGGTATTGTAGTAAGTGTAGGCCCATGTTACAAGGTAGCTCTGGACAATGTTTGTGTAGTAGCTGACACACAAGCAAACAGGGATAACTTCTCCGAGTTTGAATTGACCCACATCACTATAAATCAAGTGCAGGTGGGTTATTATCATGTATGCGGTCCATTATGTGTCTGTAGCACCGCCATGTACGTGTATGCATGTGTTGTGGTTGTGCATGAGTCGCGCAGGGCTCGGGGGCTCTGACGCCACACTGGCTGAGTCGACACTTTACACAATCAGGGTGGGTGGTGGGAGGGGGTGGCTGGTGCCTGTGTTCACATCAGCAAGATCAGCAGTGCCACCATATTCCCTCCCCGTACGGGCCTCACGCACCCGCCTCAACTGACACTATCACATGACAGGGATCTTAAGTACACAACAGGAAGTGGCTCTTCAGACAGTTTGCTTTGCTCTATTTCTCAAACTGGAGTTGAACGGGGTCAGGGATAGAGTCAAACAGAAAGAGAAAGAGAGAGGGTGATAGCAAAAGAAAGATAAAGACTTTCAAACAGTGTTGGCTAATTTCATACTGCAAGAAATGTTTCATAAATTGGACATTTGACATATTTTGTGCCTGCCGCTGTTTGAAAATCTTAAAATCCTGCTGTACCGTGTATGCACACATTAAAATCAAAACATTTCTTTTATGACCTATTATTATATCCCGCTGAACAGTCCAAATCTTTCAATAATCACATCTTCATTCTTTTCTCCCCCAGTGAGCTCACTGATAACTTCATGAAACGAGACCCGTCTGCTATAACTTTGTTGATCAAACTGACACAGTTTTTACTGGGGTATTAATTTCAGCAGATGCTGGAGCCTGCAAGTGTGGACTATATGAAATGTGACTGACAGCATTATTACAGGCTATTATATAAAGTGCCAGAGCCCATAAGCTGAGTTACTGCCAGCCTCTAATTATAAGTGGATAATTGATCATAATCACAAGAGGATAAGGTGGTGGAGGAGGGAAGTTAGCACAAGAACAATCATATGTCTTAAACTCTCGCCCTGAAAATGACTACCCTGCGCCAGAGCCACCTATCTATCTGCGATGATTTATGCTATTGAAATCAGAGCGGCCTCAGTGGTTCCCCGTGCTTCTTTCTTGAGTGCTTACTAAGCTAAGGCTTCCAGCTAACAAGCACAGCACTGTTCCAGCCAAAAGTGCAGCTGTGGCTGACATTATTTTGACACCAAATGTACTTTCGGATCCAGTCTATGATGTACAAGGGTTTATCAGTGTTGATCTAAAAAAAAAAAAATGTATCACTATTCCTGCTTGCGTTTTAAAACTCTTTCAGATTTTTAGCCATACTAGCTGTGTAGATGGCAGTGATTTCTACATCCGTTCATATTCCCCAGTGGATGAGTTCTGATAACTTTGGTGATCTTCTGACTTTTCATCTAGTGTCATAAGCAATTCAAAGTTAAGTATCTCAACAAATACTTGTTGGATTGCACAGAATTGTGTGGAGACCCCAACAGGTCCCACAGGATAATGCCTAAGAACTTTGGCGATGCCTGGTTTATCCTCTAGCACCACTATGAGGTTTACATTTTTCCGCTTTCAAGGGAAATATCTCTACAACTACTACATGGATTGCCATAACATTTTCTACATACGTACATTCTTGTTCCCCAGTGGATGAACATTTTTTGTCAATCCCTAGACTTTTTTTTTCATTGTTGCCAGCAAGTGGCTCTAGGTTTTCATTTATTCTGTGACATATCTTAACATCTACTTGATGGATTGGCACAGAATTTGACATGAACATTCATAGGTCCCACAGGATGAAGCCTAATGACTTTGGTGATGCTTGACGTATCCTCTGGTGCCTCTTCAGGGTTCACATTTGTGGTTTTAAGTGGTTTTCTTCTCAAAACAATCATCCGGTCAAAACTTCAATTTCGTTGAATATTTTGGAGAGCCCACCATTGGCCGTACTCTGGTAACAAGCACAAGTGCATAGTAGATTACCTTCACTCGCCAGCCACAACAACAATCTTTATTGAAAGAATAAAGATAAAGGGAAGTAGTCATCAACTTGATAAACCAATACAAAAAGGACCAACAAAGCTTCAGTCCATCCATCCTACGTAGTTTTCCCCTCCATCTGTTCCATCTGCTCCCTGTCTCCACATCCTAATGTTACTCATTAATACTTACCAGTTTCCTACAGCTCTGGCGCTAAAAACAGAGGATAATAATCTTATTTCCTATTAAATGGCCTTGCTGATTGGGGGTCAGGAGGGCTGGGGAGGGGTAGGGGCTATTCAACAGTAAGCCTGTCATCCACCAGACCGTCGCATGTGCAAATTGAAATGTAATGAGATTAGCCCCCAGAAGGGAAACAATGCAGGCTCCTTGCCATAGAAGCACAGGGGGGAGAAAAAATGACAAATTGGCTTAAGGAGGGAGAAAACTGTCCAGGAGAGACAGACGAGATTACTGATCATCGTAGTCATCAAAAAACAGAGAAGGGGCATCAAAGCGCTGTTAAAGGCCAAAGTGGTGATAAAAGGATGCGGTATCATCCTGAAGCTATTGCAGGAAACAATCCACTCTGTAAGTCCTGACTGTCATTGACATCCTCCAGCTAATTAACCTCTCTTTCCAACACACACACACACACACACACACACACACACACACACACACACACACACACACACACACACACTCAAGGATTAATCAGACTGGAGATAGTGTGTAGCTGAAACAGGAACTGAAATTGGCGTTTTATTTCTTAGTTTGGTGTGTTCAAATATTGTTTTTCCAATGGAAACAATAAAAAATTGTGTATTTTTTCTCCAAAAGAAAGTCTCACCCTAGCTGGGGACGTCATTACTCTGACATTAGACGGGACACTTTAGCTCCCCTAACATGAGTCACTGGGAGTGAGTGTAGGCCTACGCTCAGCTGATAATGACTGCAGTGTCAAACAAAAAACAACTGTTCTCTTTTTTTTGCCTCCTTCCCTGCACACTCAACCTCTGCTGTTCTGCTTTCTGAACGCTGAACCGTAGAGGTTAAGGTCCGGCAAGAAGAGGAAATCCACTCTTATTTTCCCATCCGTTCACAACCTTCTCAGAGCAGCCTGGCTATTTCTGTTCCCCGAGACTCCTGAGGTTCACATCTGGAGAGAATCTCGAAACAAACAGTGTCAAACTGTGCACACAAGCTAGCTGAGAACCTGCTTACAGCTGCAAGGCTTTCTGTTTTATGTTTGTTTTCACACATTAGTACTCGCAAAAAGAGTTTCACTTAAATGAGACCTCTCGTGCTTATTTCCTTTTTTTCCCTTTCTTTCAGTGTTTAATATAGGTTTTTGTGCATGTAAAAGATCTTCAAGGTTAAAAAGGCAACCGTCTGCAACTACAAAAACTCCTCTCCCACAGAAAAACATTGCTCCTGAAATGCCTTATCAGTAGTCCCGCCTTTAATCCCGTTACTTTGTGACATCACACTGTGTCACCATGTCACACATTGGCATAAATAAAGCCCAGAAGCTAGTTTGGCACATAAGAACTGATTCTATGCCGGGTTGGTGGTGCTGGCTCAAGCGTGTGTGAGCTGACCAATCAGAGTGGACTGGGAATTTGGGAGAGGGGGGCCTTAAAGTGACAGGAGCTAAAATAGAGTGTTTCAGACAGAGGGAGAAAACTGATGTGTTTTTAAGCATTACAGCAGGTAAAACTATTCTAGTAGTAACCCAAACTAAAATGATGACCCTGAAAATGAACATGATATGTCTCCTTTAAAAATGTAATCTGAAGTTTAATAACAATACCACCAAGATACAATGACTAGGCCAGGTCTGTAGAAATTTTTGTTTTGTTTCATTTCAGAAAAAGAAAAGAGTCCAGTGCTAAACAAAGTGTGATTTCTTCTTTTGACAGTCATTACTGCAATCAGCTCAGTTGCTCCCTCTGGAGGCCACAAATCCAGTTTGCAGAACACATTTGGTACTACAAATTGCAAAAGAGTAGTCAAATTTGGTTATAAACTAGAAGTACTTCAGACTGCTATTTAAAGGGCACTGTATTTAAACAAGGAGTCACAGCAACACAAAGGTGCTGAGCCTCACTGCATTTCCCCTGATAGAAAACACTGTCACCCAGCCAGGAAGCACCTTCATCATAGCAATCATCTCAGAGGCAGCCATGACACAAATCTCCTGCACCCAAGGGTGCAGAGATTGGCTTTCATAACACACTGACTCACTCACACTGTCACCTTATCACTGATAATGACTGTAGGTCGTCCTGGTGTGGGACATCCTTCAGCCGTGATGGGGTATATTTCCCCTCCCACACGGCAGCACAGAGACAAGCATTTGAGTTTTGGACAAAAAAATATACACAGTGGGGGGAAAATAAAGAGTAGACCTCTTGTTTAAATGCATACACACACTCACGCACACACGCAGGGGGAACTGAGGAATCAAGAAGCAAAACAGAGG
>CAEMYA010000014.1:5751530-5770148 GCA_903131615.1 Diplodus sargus | reverse complement strand
GTTAAAAAAAAAAAAAAAAAGAAGAAACATGAGACTTAACATGTTAACTACGGAGTATGGTAGGTGGATTTTGCTACCTCTGGACAGGGCCAGGTGAGCTGTTTCCAGCCTTTATGCTAAGCTAAGCTAACAGACTGCTTATTTACTGTGCAGATATGTGAGGGGTATTGCTCCTTTATCTACCTCTCAGCAAGAAAGCTTCAGTTCCCAAAATGTCAAACTATTACATTAAAAGAGACTTATAACTAACTAACTTCAAATTCACTGAATTCACTATTACGTCTGGCAGACATTACTTCAAGTCCCCCGTGGGATTTTTGCAGGCATATGAAAGCGATGCAACTGGAAATAAAAAATACCATGCGGTTCAATTAGGTCACCATAAACTCATTATTGACCATCAAGAGTCCCTAAAGGAATATTCTAGGAGTGTTTTTGTTTGCATGTGTGTGTGTGCTGAAACATCTGCCCAAGATTTTATAGCCAAAAATAATAATGAAAAAATAGAAGCACCACACAGGAACCGGGGCTGCTAGATGAGAATAACAACCGCTGTTCGTCTTCTATACGGGGCACAGAGTTTTTCTGTGGAGCGCGCTGACGCTACATGACACATTTCTTTCATACGCGGGCTGACAGGCATTACCCAGAGTGAGAGCTTATGCGGCTACGCGGCCGTGATGGATGGCTGTATAAAAAGAGCCGGAGAGCCCATCTGGGTCACGTCTTATCAGGCTGACTGATTCGCATTGATGAAATCATGCCGGCTTGTTAACCCACCCAGTGGAAAAACTCTAAACTAATACCGGGGAAAAAAAAAAAAAACAACAAAAAAACAAGGCAGCGGCCGAGGAGAGAGAGAGCGAGGGAGATGCATGTCAAGGAGAGCAGGGAAAAGGCAGAGCAAATAATGAGAGAGGGAGGGCAGCAGAGGGACGGTAAGTGGTAAATAGTGATGTAAAGTCACGGCGGGAGATAGATTGGGATAATAAGAGCTGAGAAAGAGAGGTGGATGTGAGGGATCGAAGGCAGGACAGGGAGCATGGAAGAGAGAGAGACGCAGGCCGCGGGCTGCACACTGCTGATAATGTCCATCATACAGGAGGACTTTTGAGGACTATTGATTACCACTGTCTGATGACAAGATGGCAACAACAAACAAATGTGTCTTTATGCTTATTAGCTCCGTCTGGTGTTTTCTCAGTTCCGACTTTCTTTAAGGAGGAATGATTGAAAAAAGTCAATACCAGACTACACGGCCTGTTATGACAGATATTCTCTGCAGTGTAACCACAGGAAATTGGCCAGGATCCACTCCCTCTCTCTCTCTCTCTCTCTCTCTCTCTCTCTCTTGTCCAGTCGTCCTACAGAGACAATCTGCTAGTATAGTTAAACTCTAACCCCCTCAGCCCCCAGTCAACCCAAGCTGTACAGCGCAAAAAAGTAGGTTTGTGTGCAGAGGTATGCACAGCACATGTGTGTACTCTGGGCCCGTGGGTGGCTGTGTGTGGGAAACGGTGAGACGATTTGACTTACTTTTTCCTCTGTTTTGACAGATGTTTTGGTTTAAAGACATTAAAAGTCAAAGAAATCTCGCACTGAAGAGCTGGAAGTTCTAACAAAAAAAGAAAAAGAAAAACGCTAATTCTCAGTGAAAACGACCGCGTCAGAGGTTTGACTGGAAAAGCGATTTCAAGAA
The DNA here is from genome assembly GCA_903131615.1 of Diplodus sargus. NCBI lineage: Eukaryota > Metazoa > Chordata > Actinopteri > Spariformes > Sparidae > Diplodus > Diplodus sargus. Next base: position 5,768,449 of record CAEMYA010000014.1, on the reverse strand, counting down.
ACTTTGGTTGCGATGTGAAACACACCTACATAGATGGCATGGAAAGGAAAAAATTAGTAAGTGAATAACATACAGGACAAATGACTGAATATTATGTTTCCAAGGGTTTCAAATGCAACAAAATAAGTGGCAGAAGCTCTGTTGTGCAGCTGAAGCAGCCCATTTCCCTGCTTCACCCTCCTCTCTGGTGCAGGTGGGTTAAAGAAAACCAGATCGCAGCATCCTGTCGGTAAACAAGCAGCATTCCTCAACCCGCCTGTTTGCAATAAACGCACTGGCACAACCTGATCTGCACCAGTTGCTGTGTTTAGACAGTAGTGGATTTACTAGATCGACATCTGGAAGCACGCAGCACCCACAGTGGCACGACTGTCAGGCTGACAACCTGCCTGGCAACGAGCTGCTTATCGTCAGTTGGGATAGTGACAGTGACGGATTGCTATCAAGGGAAAACTTCGTAGTAACTTGATAAAAGTTTTCGAACTTCCTAAATTTATATTTCAAACGAAGGAAACCGTTTTTTATTGGCTTTGTTTATATATTTATGACTGGCCAATTTTAGGATTTTACTTCCTGAAAATAATTTAGTGCCAGTGTACTGTTAGCGGTTTTGAGTGGTAAGCTTTAACAACTGTGAAATTAATTGCCATACAATTTGGTGCAGACATTGTTGTCCCCCTCTGGATTAACTGTAATAACTCTGAGGATTCCAGCGCTTTTCATTTAGCTACTTTCTTACCCAATTAGGCAACATGCCTGTTTGTCCAAAAATCCTGTGCTAATTAGCGATCATTAGCATGCTACTTAACAAATCTGATGGACATAGTTAAGACAGCGGCTATTATCGGCATCATAGCTTCTTGCGAGCGAGCACGCTAGCATGCTCATATTAGCATTCAGCTTTTCAGCAGGGCCGTGCCTTGTTGCAGCGCATTAGCATGTAGCGTGGCTGCAAAGCTCTTACAAAATAGCTACTTCAACAGTAAGTAAAATACCAACAAATACAACGTGTTTCTTGCTTGGAGTAAGTGCAAAAAAAATCTGTGAACTCCGTCTTAAACAGTTGACATTTAGAGATTTTGAATGTGTGCAGTTTTTTTTTCCCTCTCCATCAGCTCTTACGATGTGTTTACGCCACAACATTAGCCTATGGTGTGTTTTGTTCACCAATCAATCTTGTGTGAGGCTCAAAAGTCAAACCATCATCTAGCCAGGGATTCCATACACGGTGCTCATTATGACATGTACAGTACAGTACCAAGCCTGTGGCGGCTCTGTGTTTGCCACCGTTAGACACGAATAATCAATCGCTAATGGGACTGACCCTGATATTGAGGACAACTGTAGTGTAAAAAAGGCAGGCTGGCAGCTGTGAGCCAGGCTTCAATGTTCAGAGACAACGACTTGTGTAACGTACAGTGTGTGCCTCAGTCTGTAAGTCTATATGTGACACAAAGACATCTATAGTCCCTCAACATAGGAAATAGAGTTGTGAGAGAAGTTAATACCCATAAATCAGGGCAGCTCTGGAAATATGAAATAGGCTGTCATTAAAAGTAGTAGTCGCACTTGTTCAAGCACAAGCATAACACAGGCTGCATCATTCATGAGAGGCTTTTTGCATTTTGACAAGAATGAAAGTGCGGGAAATTAAAGATAATTGTCGTTACGAGTGTCAGTCCTTTTTCAAAACTGTGCAAAACGTCCAAGAAACATCAGCTCCACTCCGCACACACCACTTAATGTTGAACTATTAAATCAGCGCCGGTGACTGAGGAGAAAGCAAATGTTGCATCAAGCAGTCGTGTTTTGCGCCGCTCTGCCCCGGAGAGATCAGACGCCTCTAATGGGAGTTACCTGCACCAGCCAGGCAGCAAAACAGCCATTAAGCCAGCCAACCAGCCAACTGGCCACCGCTACAAACCGGCGGGCCTGTTACACAAGGAATAAGCGACCGCAGATTACACACACACTCACACACACACTCACAGATTACACACACACACACACACACACACACACACACACACACACACACACACACACTGTCATTCTCTCCACATCGCACCAGTGGACAGCTTTACACAACACACACCGTGCCGAGCCCAGACTCAAAGACCGCGAGATGGGTTACTAAAAATGGAGACAACTCATTCCTGGTGACACAGACATAAAGAGATGGAGTCTTCTGGTTCACTCATTCCATTTTAGTATGAATCTAAGATAAGCCAATCAAAGAGTGCCACGGGTATGAAAGGAGGAAAACACTGATTGCACTTGATAGAGTGATGATAAAAAAAAAATTAGAAAAAGGTTTGAGATTATCAGCAGCAAGGAATGTGAGCTGAACTCGTGCCAAACAGTGCGCGCATGAGATTGATCGGAAAAAACAAGATGATAATGGCGCTTTAATGCAGATCAGACAGGGCCCACTCAATGTTACGTATCTGATGCTGTTGATATCATGCAACTCAGTTGATTACTGATGTTAGCACTAATCAAAGCCTCGCTTACAGAACTCACTTTGAGGCGTTCTGAGCTGCTCGCACATTAGTAGCAGCAGAAGAGGCTGTTTCAGGATGTTGTATGAAACGCTGTCTTTTGGGGCTTTTCCACACTAACGGTCTGGAATTCCTCAAAAAGATACTGATTACTTGGCACAGAATTCTCTGCTGCTTCAACTAAAGACTTGGCAGTTGCCGCTCACCAAATTCCCAATACATACAAGTATGTATCAGATCTATCTGGGACAACGATGCCTGCGGAGCCAGCTGTCCAGGTATTTAAACCTCAGCATAGCGCCTGCTTGTGGGGCTCCAGCCTCAAACCTAGTTGTGAAAATCGATATGCATTTACAAGAACTCATATCAGTAAGTACAGCAGCCAGCTGTGGGGGTTGGGAAGTAACTGACTACACATAGCTAGGATTATGTAATCGGATAACATTTTTCAAAAATGGCAAATTTAATTAATGAGAAGTGTGTTACAGTTTTTTGAATGTAAATAGAGGTTTAAAATGCTTCTTTTTGGCATTATAAATCTTTTGAGATCCTTAAAGGTGCAATACATAAGAACTGGCCACCTGTCAAATTCATACTCAATACAAACAGGGGGCAGCATATCACCAGAGTAACCGCTAACTTCTGCTAACTGTAGCTGCCGTTAACTAGTTAGCTCAGTTAGCCGTGCAGCTAGCGGTCTGAACCTTGAACTCAGAACACTGGGGGAGTGTTGGTGTTTACACCGTTATATTAGCATGCTAACTTCAGTAGATATCCCTGCAAACCATACATAAATGACATCAGGTCAAAACTGTTATTTCTTCAGATTCTGTTGGTAATTTTACTACATTTCTAACTAAACTCTAACCCTAACCCAACTAAAGTTTTTACACATTACACCATCCAGGAACATTTTAAAAGCTCAAATTTAATGGCTGCGATCACTTTTTTAGTTTAAGGGTCACCTTTTTACAATGTTTGATTCTAAAGTAATCCAAAAGTAAAATACAGGATTACATTTTTTTGAAATCCAATCATTATACATTACACACAGCCATTTGTATTCAGTAACTGACTAGATTTCAAAGTAATCTGACTCAAATCCGTTCAATAGCCACATTAAAAGTTGGTGCACCCACAGCATCTGTTCTATGAATGCAAAGTACATCTCAGATTAAGATTTAGTGCAAAGCAACACATCTATTGGCATAAAAATGCAGAGATGTTTTTTGAAGCTCCCACCCTCCTGTCCTCTGCCTCTCTGCTTGAGACTAAGTGTGAGATTATGACTCCACAAATGGGTCAGATTGGTCTGTGTGATTTATTGGGGCTTTGTGTTTTTAGGGAAGACGGTCTTTTGTGGCCAGACTATTAATTGGGTGATTTTGTGGGGTTGGTCAGGTATAATCTGATGGGATTAGCGGCTACGCTCTTTAAATAGAGTTCTACGGCCGGGGATTAGATGATCACAGCCAGCCGACCTCAAGAGCAACAGATTTTCATCTCTCTGGTTTTAGTTTAAAGGGAAAAAACATAAGCAGTCACTGGGATGATGCAGTAGCTCATGGTTCTTTATATAGATGTTTGTGTCTGCGTGCACGACTCAAAACCTCACGGAATATTGAAATGAAAGTCTGAAGATTAATGTGAGATATCTCAATCATTTGTTTCGAGTCCTGAGCTGATAATACTGGAAAAGCTCCAGTCTTGGGATGTGTTTAGCTGAGTGAGGATGGTGCGTTTTGAGGCTGGGGGTGGAGGAGGAGGGCACTACCAGGGGCCCCTACCTTCCCTCCCCTTAACTACCCCTCCTCACATCTGGATACAATGTGGGAAACAGGGGCACTGAGGCCAGGGGGATAGCTAAAGGGAGGGCGTGAGTGTGCTGGGGGATTCTTTACAGAACATCAAGAGCCAGTGGAAAAAAGGTGGTGGTGCTGCTGGTGGTAGATGTGGGGCTGTGGGGTTGTGTGTGTTGTGGTGGTGGGATGGTGGGGAGGGCAGGAGTACTAAAAAGCTCCCTGTCTTTGGTCTCTTCTTCCCTGTGTAGTTGACTGCAAGGCCCCCGAGCAATAGACAGACAGCGAGGCAGCTGGGAACCGAGGTAGCGAAACGGCAGCCCAGGAAACACAATGTGGGAGCTCAAACCCAGACGAGGTAGAAAATCTGCTGTTTCTGCTCTTAAATATCCTGGATATAACAAGTCACCGCTCCGCGTTTAGACTGCCACGTACACTTTTAAAACGCGGTTATCGAGTTCCACTTTTAATGTGAAACCCAGGAGTCAATGGAACTCGCGGAGGTTTAGTCGCGGTGCACAAAAAAACCCCGCAGATTTACAGAAAGATTGTAAAAAAATAAAAATAAAAATAAAAATAAAAAATCGATGCAGCAGAACCAGAGATATCATCTTTTTTGATTCCTCCTGTTCCTCTTTCTTGGCCAACGCTGGCGCCTACATCACCCGCAATCACGGTTTCTTCAGGGTTTCCAAAAAAACGTCAAACAGAAAAGGTATGTAATTTCAGCCAGTAGCGGTCTCTCAATCAAAACAAAACAAAAAAACGTAAGCAGCGCGGGAACGTGGGCGATGTTCTCTTCGTTGTTAAGCAACCGCCGCTGCCAATGAATATCTGTCTACATGACTTGGTCAGAAGTGTTCACAGATGAGGTAAAAACGTATTCACATTGGGCTTAGTCTCGTCGGCCGCAGGTTTCAGGTGTGTTAAGCTAGACGTGCACGGTAGCCTCGAGCCGGCGGCCTCAAGTTGTGTCACTTGAGGCAACTTAACAGACTCCGGGGCCACTAAAGGGTTTATACAGCTTGTTTTCACACATGCAGTAGCCGTCCTCAAGACTTGTCAACAGACTCTGATGTGTAAAATCTGCACACTTTCCCTTTAATATTATGTAATACATCCGTCTTAGGGGGCAAAAAAAAAAACAAATCTCTGCAATCTGATTTCGCGACACGAACAAAGCCCAGGCTACAACAAGGGCCTCGCTTGAGTGAATAATGTTACGAACATCACTCACAGTCATAACAACGCTGAAGTGATTGAGAGGCGAGTGTTTGCGCTATTTATATCTGTGAGAGGTCTTTTCTTCGCCACTTCTCGCATGCATATGACAGAGGTGAAGGGGGGATGAAAGGAATGAAAAAAGGGGAGGAAGAGGAGGCTTCTTCTGCGTTGTTCCTCTTTTCCTGGTGGTGCCTGCGACCTGCGCTCGCGTCCGACTCACGTTCTTCCCGCACGCATGCTTGGAGATGAACTCCACCTCTGATCCACATGTGGATTTGGGGTGAGCTCATTAGCCCCTGGGCAACCCTCCCCCACTCCTCCCCCTCCTCACCTCTGTCCTCGGTGACCCTGAAGCCCGCTTCACACTGCCTAAGCTCCTCTATGCTACTCCCAGTTTCCTAATGCCCCCTCAATCCCCTTGATTGCAAAGTTAAAGGTGCACTACGTAGTTTTGGGGAATACATTTTAATAACAAGAGTTTAAATGTTTATAGTCTGATCTTGGGCATGTCGAAACAAACTAAATAAACAACCTTCAATTTTCATACTGTTTTCCTTTCTTTATATTGGTCGGACCCTGCCACCTTTTCTAGCTTCAAACAGTGTTCTAGGACCTTAATTTCCTCTGAGAACAGCTTGTTTTATTCACTTGTGTAAAATGTAATATTTCTGAGTTTGTATTAATACCTCATTAATCTTGTAAATATCTGAATTCAGCTTGAATGGCTTCTCCAAAACCACATAGTGCCCGTTTAAGTATAAAAACAAAGGTAGTAAGCCCAGTGTTATCATCACAAGCGTTGCCCTAATTTGGACTTCCTTGCACAAATGTGTGTTCACTTGCCATTCACTCTTTTGACTCTTTTAGAGACAGCCGACAGGAGTGGTCCAACTGCCCTCTGTATTTCCATATGAGTGGGTCGGCCCTGCCCGAGCAGGATTTCTTTTCTTTCCCACAGCAAGAGAACAAAAACAATAGTGACATGCAGGCACGTCAATAACAGCCTTGTACAGAAAACCCTGCTCATTTAAAAAGCAATGAAATTGCTTTTTTACATTGCAAGTATGAGTTTGCTGTAATGACTGCTGCCTTTGTATAATCCCATAATTGAGAAAAGGAATCGTATTGTACTCCTCTATAATGATCAGAAAAACAAACACTGACAGGATGAAGTCAAAACTTCCGTCCGTCCGTCCCTCTCCCAGACACACACACACATACACACACTCACTCAAACGCATCGCGGCAAGGTTAGGCTGACATCAGCGACTAACGATCAGTTCCTCTGTGCGCTGAATGATTAGCTGCAGTAGCCTGGAGACATTTCCAGCTTGTTTCCCTGAGTTGGTCAGACATGCGACATCACTGGCCTTCAATCTGCACTAACTACATCCACTCTCTGCCATTCTTTGTCCCAAAAAAAAGAGCAAAGAGACTTTTAGAGACTAATAGATAATGAAAATGATGCAGTGAATGTGGGGCAGTTATGAGCAATGGGAAAGCAGAGAGCAGCCGAATAAGTTGGACGTATTTAAAGTTGTTTTCATACTTAAATAGAGCAGCGATGGTGGTTCCTCGAGGGCGATTAGTGTGAGTGTGTGTGTGTGTGTGTGTGCGCGTGTGTGTTTGTGTGTCTGTTTAAAGGGGCGGAGCAGGTAGCAGTTCAAACATATTCGCATCAAAGTGAAACCAAAGCGAGAGAGAATGGTCGCAAAACACTTTTTAAAGTTTTAGCCCGTGTACAGTTTGCGACTGTCGTATTTCTGCCTCTGCGAAATGACTTGGAAAACAAAGATTATTCTGTTCGTTCGAGCTCCTCTGGGTGACGCTCTCTCTGCTCAACTTCTTCTCTTTGTTTCTAAAAATGCTGCGAACAAAGACAGCACTTCCTGCACATTAGAAGGAGTCAGAAGACCCTTCACTCTCTAGAATCTAAGAGTGACTTTTTCTCAGGGTGTGTTTATTAACTGGAACAGAATGGTGCATGCTAAAAAGGAGCCTCTCCTGCTTTAGGAAACAGTCCACCCAACCCCCACCCACCCGTAGTGCCCTCTGGGCTGCTGTGAGTTTGGATTAAGTTTGGGTGCCACGTCCCCTCCCTGCCGAGCCTGGCCGTCACCCCTGCAAAACACCGGCCTGTGTGGCCCATCAAATCTGAAGAAGGCCATTAGGAAGGCCACAGTTGCAGGGAGATAAACAGATTAGATGGACTGGGTGGAAAGAATGCAGAGGCAAGGGTGGAAAAAAAAACGGCTTTTTTATAAATGATGTTAGAGTTCTATGTGCTTCTTTAACCGATCTATATTACGAGTCCATGGTTTGTTGCTTTATTTGACAAACGACGATGCAGCAGGTTCTTTGTGTGACGCTGGTCGAAAGACCTCTTTATGCTGACACATCCATTTTGTAAAAGTGAACAGAACAGAACAGATCTGATAGTATCCTTTAATAAATCCCATCTTAATGCAGTCAAACAAAGGTATGAGTGGGTGCGCATGTGTGTGTGTGTGTGTGTGTGTGTGTGTGTAAGGCAGTGGATCGATAATGGTAGTCTACTACAGTGACATCTGGGCTGGACAAAGAGTGCAGCTCCTTCCCCCGGCAGCTCTCCCCATCTCTCCTTCTCTCTCTCTCTCCTTCTCTCTCTCTCCTTCTCTCTCTCCCTCTCAATCCCTGATCACAGCCACGTGGTTCTCTGGGCTATTTCTCCCGGCTAAGCTTATTTCTCTTCTTTAATCCCGCAGCAATCACGGCAACAATGCCAAAGCGCCGGTTCGCGGGCGCGGGGCAGAAATCTATTAACTATGATCATCATGTCAGCTAAACCTGATAAGCGCCCCTAATGAATCCGGCACATTCAGCTCGGGCCGCTCGGCGCTCGTGAGTGTTATTTCATCGGATCATCAATAATGTGTAAGATGGAAAATCGACATGAGCGACGGTGACGGATAACGCAGGTCGTAAAAAAAGGGCTTCCGTCTGAACCCCCGAAGAGGCGAGATTCTCCTCTTCTTTGCGTGAAAACCAGCATTCGACTCGGCTGGTGAAATCTAGTCACTGACAAGGAGCTCTTATAGCTGCTTGCATCACTGCAGGCCCGGCCGCAGCCAGTGTCCTCAGCTGATACAAACGGAGCTGCGCTGATAAATCGGGTCGATAGCCAACCCTGATTATCAGATTACCAGCCACTCAGTGTGGTCCACCTCTGATTGAAGCGATGGCTTCAGCCTCTGCGCAGTTGATGAAATTATCATTTATTACTGCAGCTTGTAGTAGTCACAGTCTAACCAGGCACACTGTCAGCGGGGGTTGTTTGCTGAATGGGAAAAAAACATGTTCAAACAGCAAGGACACACACAATACACCCACAATACAAGACACACATCTAGATATTCTGGATGCGTCCTCAACTGACAAATGCCACACTGTACATTCTTAAAAGTCCACTTTCAGAAAACCGATTGCCACGGAATTACCGAGTGAAGTTGACTGTTAAACTTAAGTTTAAAAACAAAACGAGCTAAAGACAAGTTAGATCTTTTAGTTTACCTTACCTGGTAGCTTTAAGGTTACCGGCTTCCTCGATTATGACAATGTCCCGTCAGATTTTACAGAGTAGAACCGGGCAACAAAATCAAATACAGCAAACTTTTTGACCAAATACCTCGATAGTGACATTGCGACAATATTGCTCGGATGACTAAATGTACTTTCGCAAAGAGATCATCATCGACGTGGATAAAATGACTCAGTTAGTTGAGAAAAATACATCACTTTGCTGTAATGCAGCCTTCAACACCAGGAAACGACATAGTCACAGCGAGATCCAACATCTAAAACGATATGTGTCGTCTCATATCACGATAAAGATGTCATATTGATACACTCCCCACCCCCGACACACACACGTGTGAGAGGAAGACGACCTAGGGAAACTTGAGCGCAAACACTAAAAGGCATTGCACAATTGCAGTTGTTTAAAATAGCTTCAACAAGCTTTTCTGAGAGGAAAATACAGTCCAAAGAACGCTGTTTTGAGGCCAGAAAGGTGGCAGGGTCCGCCACATATGAACAAAAACAGAATGAAATTGTGTTCTCCTTTAAGGTCAGTTAGTGTAATCAGTTTATTCAGTCATGCACACGAAAAGAGTTTGTTCGGGCATTTAAAATCAGCCAGTGAAGATCTTTCTCTTCTCTACGTGCTGCACCTTTAACACAGTTTTTATGTTAAACCACTTGATAAATACCTGACGACATTAGCTCACACTGGATAAAAATACACCGTCCCAACTTTAGCTCTGTAATAGCTGCACATTTCAGCGACTGTAATCACCTTCTCTCGTCACCGAACACATTTAAGAATCGCGCACGTCACCGGGAGCGATCTCGACGTGCGATGACTCGACATGTCTCCCGTAATCCCCGCACGCCAGGTGCACACTTTGTTTTCTTTTCTCCTGCGCGGGCGTTATTTAGTGTCCGCTCTCCTTTGCTCCAAATTGTTTTGCATTTTATTTTCCATATATATATATTTTTTTTCATTTCAATTGACCGCATTAAGCTTTAAACGTTAAACAGCGGTGGTAATAGCACTTCCACTGAAGCCTGTTGGAGCGTATAATGAACATTTAAAAAGAAAAAAGAAAAAAAAAAGAACTTGGAATGCAGCTCAGGCTAATTAGTGTGGGTTGTTTCCACGCCCACATTCAGCTGTTGTTACTTTGGGTAATGACAGGACCTGTGTGAATAATGCCGTTATCTTCCTATTAGAAAACCCCTGACGCAGGCAGAGTGCGCTGAAACATCAGCATGGAGCCATGTGAAATACCCGCGGTCAACGAAACGTGTCACCTTGTTTTCACTTTGTGGACGTGACCTGATTCAATTTCACAGTATCTCCTTATTTGCTCTAAAACATCGATTATTTATATGTTTTTTTTTTCCCTTCTCAATCAAAGCACTTTGTTCTCGTCGCTCTATGACTCGGTGTGTGTCCGCGTCGCGTGGCTTTTCACTGGGAAGTTCTGGAGTCCTCTGTTGTCTCAGAGGGGTTTCCCACCAACAGTGACAATGACCTTATGTCGAAAAAAGTGCAGTCTTTCTCATGATTGCGTTGTTTGATGGTTGCAATCGCAATGCAAAGAAAGAAATATCAGTATGCGCAACAGTTGAGCCCTGCGCAACCCCGCCACCACCACCACCACCACCACCCCCCCTCCTCACTGCCTAAAATGGCCCTGTGCCTAAATCCCCCACTCCCCCCCACACCGGCTCTAACCCCTCTCCTATCTTAATCCTCCCGATTACTACATCATTTTCTTCAGGTCTAATTTGAACAGCTATCGGGCCTCACACTTTACTACCTGGACAGTGCCGCTTGGCTTAACAGAGACCCTATTATTGATCCACAGGGTGGGGATGATGGAGGTGTGACCCAAATAAACGGATTAACTACCCACCAAAGTTTTTAAGACAATGAGCGGCCGACAATGTTTTTTTTCGGACACATCCGCATGCTGGAAATGTGTAGTGTGTCAGTAGCAGGCGATGTAAATTCCTTCTGAGTAAGCAGTGCGTTTCCCATGGAGGGGCTCATTTATAATTTAATCCAGGAGCTCTGTGTTTCTAGGCTAACAACAGAGAGATTGCCCTTTCAGAGTGGAAACCCCCACCATGCAGGAGGGAATCAATGCCGTCACCACAGAACTGACACTAGACCTCATATTAAAATGATGCGAGCGTCCAGACCACCAGCAAAGAGAGCAATCACCTTCTTTTTTCATTTTCTGTTTCATACCCAGCCTAAAAAGGAACGGCTGCTGAAATAGGTTTTTTTGCACTTGTTTGCTTTCCGTAATCCAGCCTCAATATGCCACGGAGAGTTATCTAAGCCGGCGCGGGGCAGATACATCTTCACTCTCATGCAGACAGGATTGATACAATCTAAAGCATAACAAGGGAGGACTTGAGAGAAAGAACAGGACGCTCAGGACTTCAGAATAACTGGCTCGGCATGGGGAAACATGCTGTCTTGTGACTTGATGTCTTCACTTTTTTTTTCACATTAATTCTAGTTCAAAGCCAACGTCGGCACGAGCCGTTTGGACAGAGATGGTAGAAGTGGAGTCAAAGCAGGGGAGCAGGCGCACTCCACGGAGCAGGTGCACGTGTCACAGAATGGATTCGATCCCTGACATATTTATGCACGTGTGCGACCCCAGACGTGGTGCTGGTAACCACCCACAGAGCCCTCGGCCCATGCTAACAGTTGTCAGTGTTCCAGTCCAGATGCAGGCTGCTAGCAGCACCTGATAACAAGAGTAAATACCATCTTTGGTTGTAAAAAATGTTCCGCATTATGGCAACAAGATGGGCTGAGTTCGTGAACCCAGTATATCATTCTCAAACCGGCATTAAGTATTTTTTTTGTTGGCCTCAGTAGTAACAAGCTAACAACACTGACATAACCATCACCTTTTGAGTCGATACGACAAACATGCTGACTGGCAGACAGTGGCTCATTTACACATCCAGCAGTTACGGAGCAACGTAGGCATTCATTTGGGGTCATGCTTCCAGCAACCTGATGGACGGCAGTCCAATATTTGCTCTCTTTAAGCTCTGGTGGGGTCTACATAAACACCTGATGGAAATATCTGCTGCTAAATGCTCCAGTTTAATTAGTCACTATCTTTGTCTTGAGCTAGTTGCTCAATTGATAGCCAATTGCTCAATACAACGTAAGCTAGTTGCCAACTTTAGTTACAGGGCTTTGGCAATCCCTGAGCAGGGAGCATTGGATTTCTAGATAACACAACGAGAGTATTGAGAGTGAATCAAAACACGAAAGCTCTGGGCCAGAAAACCAAAACAATTAGCTTAAAAAGCTTTACAGCTCTGCTAAATGTTCTGGTCTACGTCTACTTGCTCAAGACACGCCATCACTCTAGACAGAGTGAGCGAGTTGCTAACTTTGGTTCTGGAGTTTAGGCTAGTTCTGAGCATGTAGCATTTTCAGATGTTTAGAGCATTTTTGTGCCGGAATATAACTCTATGTGAATCAAAACACTAAAGGTGGGAGCCAAAAAAAACCAAAACAATTGCGTAAAATTTCAAAAAGATCTGTTAAATGCTCAAAGATGTTACTTTGTTTTGAGCTAAGTCTACTTGCTCAAGACAGGCCATTGCCCTGAACACTTAGCTAGCTGCTAACTTCAGTGTAAGAGTTTAGGCTAGTTCTGAGCTGGATTTTTTAAGTTTTTTGCCGGACCACGATGCTCTGAGAGCACTGAGAGTGAATCAAAACAGAAAAGTTGTAGAAAACAAAGAAAAATTAGCTAAAAATGTTCAGAAATCTCTGCAGAGCTAAAGGGAAGGGCAAAGCGGGATAACCATTCACTGTGGGTTCGTCTCTTTGAGCAACCCTTTTGTCATTGAACATAGTCATTTGACACATTGATAATAATCATGTTTTGATTATAGCTCCCTCAGTATTAACCACTGAGTAGGACAGCTTAATCAAATTCAATCAGCAAAAAAAACAGCTCAACACAAAGGTCTGCCCCTTAAACAAACATTGATATTGCTAAGCAAAACTCTTATGACAGAGTCTTTATAGTATCGAACCCCCCACTCAGTTGGTGAAGGTAAATGACTATGTCCGTGGTGAAAAGGCACAAGGCAGTAATGAGTAATGAAAACAGCCGAGTTAGTGCTGCCATTCAGTAAAGGGCCTGCTGCTGTGGAATGTGAGGCACCATTCATTCACATGGGTTAAAAATGCATTTCTGCCACCACAAAGCCCTGCCTTGTCCTCATTGTTTTTCGCCACACCAATAAAACACTTCAACATTCTGGAGGGGACAGGACAAAAAAAATGAAATTGCTAATTTTACTCCCACAGATACAGGGACAGGAATGGGATGGTGGTTTGGGGATTCGGGGTGGGATGGGGTGAGGTGGAGGCGGGGTGAGGGGGAGGCAAGCGGGGGGGGCTTTTTTTTCGCAAAACAGTCGAGTCTTTGGGACGAGATAAAGAGTCGTGGTGGAGTTGAAAGTTTGATCGTGATAAGCGCGGGGATGGAAGAAAGTAAGCACACAGGCGGCTTACAGCACACAAACAGCCCTATTGACAAAAGCCCGATGTATGCAGCATTTATTCAGCGTATGAAAAGAGGAACAATGGTGGAAGGCAGTCGGATACCAAAGAAAAAACAAAAAAGCTTCACTCGAGTCATGTGTGAGCTCTCGAGGGATCACTTTGTGAATATGAGGCATCTGCGACGGGCTCTCCCCCAAAAAAAAACAAAAAAAAACCCACAAAAAAAAAAAACCCATTCTCCTCCGCAGACTGTCATACTTCAGCCACGCTGGCTCGATTCAGCATGAATCACATCTGTAATAGTCCGCCGATAGCCACAGTGTGTCTCATTTTAAACGCAGCTCATGTTCCCATTTTGACAGCGCTCAACAAGTGATCTCAGACATGACAGTGTTCAGACGCTGACATGACATCAGCGGCTAAGAAAAAGAAAGAAAAAAAAAACACTCACTCCCACACTGAAATCTTCAGGTTTGCGGCTTTCCCTTCAACACACACGTGTACAAACAGGCATGACATAAAGTCTGCCATCACTGTCATTACACGGAGGACAATTAAAGTGCTCGGGGCAAAAGCAATTCTTTACATTTGTCCCTGAAGCTCCGCTGACTAAATGTGTTTACCTGAAAGAAACAACAAATCTATTCCTAGGTCGGAGAACAGGTGGCGCTCTTAAGGGCTATCTCTATCTAACTAGTCGATTTGGGGGAAGTCAGATCTTTCATGGTTGCTGCGCCGCGGTGCCGGGGCGTCGCATCCAGCGGTGCAACCGCACAGCGCGAGCTGCAGGCTGTGGAAGAAATGTTTAACATAATGTCTGAAATCTGACATAGAGGGGGAGACAATGTAATCCTGTCTGCAAAACAACACTGTGTGTCTCCTCCTCCCTCCCTCCCTCCCTCCCTCACCCCTCCCTGTCTTTATGTATGTGTGTGTGTGTGTGTGTGTGCGACCTGACACGGGGGATGGGGGGGGGGAATATCTTTAAACAACTAGGGAGAATAAGCAGTACACCGCAGAAAGTCGATATCGGGGGGGGTGGTGGGTTGCTGTCAAGAGGAGAAGACTCACAGCTGATGATGCCATGCATGTGAGGGAAAACAATAATAAAACACATAGCGCGTCAACAAACACACTATAACGCACCACACACAACAGGGATATTATAGTGCGCATGTGTGCTTGTGTGTGTGTGTGTGTGTGTGAGCAGGTGACTATGCAAAGTCAAAATTACAACAGATGAGACAACACCTATTTTTTTTCCCTTCATCATTTGTATTCCCAAAACTATAAACATGGAAATGAGGCAGAGCCTCTGTGTGTGTGTGTGTGTGTGTGTATGTCCCTACTGCAAACTATGTGCTTTTTACATAACTATCTCCTCTGATAACTACTCCAGCCTGCCTGCCCCTGAGGGAGCATGCCTATGACAATCCAATTATACTCCCATAAAAGGTAACTTGAATGTTAAATAGCAGCCATTGTTTACCTTTATGACTTTTTTTTTTCTTCCTTCCTTTCTCTCCTTCCTATCATCACCTGTGTCTCTGCGCGTAATTGTCGCAAGAAGGCTGCAGACAACTTCCCATCTCTCTTACGCAACTTGTCACATCACTACAGATTGCGATTGGAGAACTTATTTCGCCTGTTGGTCGCACAGCAGCAGCCTCCCCTAAACGCACCATGGGATCACTGTGGCGCTCTCTCTCTCTCTCTCTCGCTTATCAGCCAGGCATTCCTCAAAATGACCCCCCCGTCTCCGCTGCGGCACATGTACTACTTCTGCTGCCCGTTTTTTTTTTCTTTCTTTCTTTCTTTAATCGGTCTTCACTCTTAAAGGAAAACGAAGGGAGGAAAAAAGGAGTTTGTAATAGCCAAAGATTTCACTACTGGCAGCAGCTGCAGCAGTCGCACGAACGCACCCTCAACGCAACACAACAAACAATAACAGTGATAATCAGCTCACTTCCTTACCAGTTAAAACACCGAGGAAGAAGAGACGAAGAAGAGGAAGAGGAGGAAGGAGACCGGTGCAGCGCTCTCCCTCTCCACCCCCCCACCCTCAAAAAAACAAAAACACAAAAAACAAATGTAAAGAGTCCAGGTCCAGCAGCGGAGATGAGAGGAGGACGCGCTCTGTAGCGATCTCTTCCTGCGCGGCGGCTGACAATCGCGACCCGAGCCTCACCTCTGCACACTTATTATTATCTCTGGCGAAGATTTCTCTCTCCTTGTGTTGTGGAGCAGAGTACAGGTTCCTCTCTCTCTCTCTCTCTCTCTCTCTCTCTACTCGTCTCTTGTCGTTTCACTGGTGCTGCCTTCACGTGGTGTCGGAAACGCCGCGACTCAAGAGGTAAAATTGGACTAACGTGGGAATTCCAAAGTGAATTTGAATCGGTAGGATACCAGTCGGTAGCTCATTGATACAGTTTCCATTCCATTTTTATATATCTATACCTCTTTTTTTTCTTCCTTTTTAATGTTTGCACTATGTGTGTGCTCATTTATAAGGGGTCCAAGATGTGGAGCATTGACTTGTGGGAGACACCGATTAGTCATGTTGATGTTTGGCTCATTCAATGAACTAGTTATTCATGTTGATATTAGTGTTATCAACATAGTGTGATTACTCAGTCGCTTTATTAGTCGACCGAAATCAAATGGAGCAACAATATGTTTATGATGGCTGATTCATTTGATTTTTAAACATGTGTTGATTGCAGCAACAATTGGTTTTGGACTGTTCATTTGACAGGACAAGTAAAAAAAAAAAACGTTGCTCTCTGGGAAATGTGAGCTATTTTCTGACAATTTAGAGGCCTAGTCTTCTAGGTCCATGAGCAACCTCTTAGAATCTAACCTATAAGAAAGTATGCAAACTTCAGTCCGATTCATGTCCATGTATGTCTCAGATGTATTTAGCCTACTATTTGATGCGATGTCCATATAAGTCACCACATACACACACGCACATTTGTCATTATACGAAGCTCTGAAAAGTTTTGAACGGGCTGCTGATTCAGACATGATTTGTTGGTGAAGTTGGATGAACTTCCACTTCAATTTCCCGTAACTGCCTCATCTATAAGGACGTTCACTGGGACCAGAGGGAAAAAAAACAAAAAAACTCATAGACGGTCTTGTGATGAAACACATGACATCATCTGACATCCCCCAGAGTTCCAGCTGTCTCTCCCCCGTCCAAAATAATAAGGGATTTTTTTTTTGTGTGTGATCACAATCACGGAAATGACGGAGCCTATGGGAGCACTTGAACGCACCGTGAATGGAAAA
>CAEMYA010000014.1:5731497-5751462 GCA_903131615.1 Diplodus sargus | reverse complement strand
AAAAAAAAAAAGGAGAAGCAGAAAAGTTTGTCCCCGCGGTGTTGTCCCTGTCGCTGAAAGTCCGCACACGCATGCGCGCACACACATGTCACCGTGTCTTTTGTCTCATTTATGTCTCCATCGCTTCCTATCAGCGGGATCAGCTGCTGGGTTCATGTGTGGGTTCGTGTGTGTGTGTGTGTTTAGTCTAAAGTGTCCAGACAAGAGAGGAGGCGACAGTGAACGGTTGTCCACAGACAGCGCCACATGCATGTGCTATCTGTGACCGGGGCTGCGTGCGTTACTGCCACCCACATGTGCCCGCATCCAGGGGGCACGTCCACCTGTGTGTGTGTGTGTGTGTGTGTACACGTCAGGAGTAACCAGGAGAGCACGTCATTAATTCCTACTGTCTGAGCCCCCCCCAGCAGCTTTTTAGTGCCATTGTGTCCCTTTACCATAGCGAGCTCACATCCTGTAGGTGCATCGTTATTTGAGGGGTGGGGGGAGAGTTAATATGCACGGACCCCCCCCACACACACACACACGAAACACGCCACCCCTCCTCCCTCGCCACATGTTTCCGCCCCCCACCCCAAATACACACACACACACACACACACACACACACACAGATGAGTTGTGAGAGGAGCTCTGAACTGGCGCAGAGATTGAAAGCAGAAGAAAAGGGCGACGCAGCAGAGGTGCTCCAGCGGTTTCACATCCTCATATCGCTGACAAGAAAAGAGCTGCTGCTGGCCGGCACCTGTGCCTTGCTCAGCGGCAGTTGTGCCCGTGACCATTATGTAGGACACGACTTCCTAATATGGATTCCCCCCCCACCAACGCACCCAAACACACACACACACACACACACACACCATCCCTAAAGTCCACCTCCACCCCTGTGTGTCTGTCCTCCGTGTGAATAAGTCTTTCAAACAAAAACTAGAAAAAAAAGAGGAGAAAGTGTTCCTCCATCATTCAAACGCTTCCTGCTCATGAGCTGTCTAATTTTTATTTTTTTTAGTAAAAAACAAAAAACAAAAAAACGTTGTAAAATAAAAATATCCAAGCGCTTTTATTGTTGCTACAAATCTGTGTGTTTGATGCTGCTGAGATTCAAGCGTGTTAAAAGAAAATGAGTGAAGGAAGAGATGAGTGTGTATGGAAAGTTCGCTTAACCTCAGGGATGTTGTGGGAGGACATGACTCCGGTGATTCTCAGCAAAGTCCTACATTTCTGTATCTGAATAATCGACTTTTTGAGCAGCTATTTAAAAAAAATATTATTATTATTATTTTAAACCCTGACATTACCCATGATGACTCGCAAGTATCACACAACTGCTGCAAGTTGTCACACCGTCTGTGAAAAGTGGACATCATACACTCTCCCCCTTACAGCCCCTCATACACGCTTCGGGCTCTGGTTGCTTTGCGGCGATCACCGACAGCATCTGTATATATCATTATTATATTTTTTAAAATCTACCACTACACCCTCGCCTGTAACCTATTTATAAAATCAAGATCAAGACAATCGTCTTCCACCTACAGCCCCCGGTGAGAGCACATGGGCTGCCCCGGGACGCTCCGCATGCAGAGGGAAAGAGAGGAATAACGAGAGATCTGCGTACCTGCGTGATCCAAAAGAATAATCCAGGGTGACTTCAAGAAGCGCAGACAATCCTAAAGGTGAAAGCATGCTCTTTGCAGTGAACGCTGAAGTGCATGATTGAGTAGGGCGAGTCCACTCCGTCCCGCGGGGGTGCGCAGGGAGCCCTCTCCGGGAATCTTTGCGTGTCCTCGGTCGGTTTGTGTTGTGTTTTTAAATCAAACATATACAGCCAGGTGTCGGACTGTGAACGCGGTGAAAGCCACCATTAAAATGTCACCATGGCGGCTGTGCGTGTGTTGTGACAGTTTCCACACACCCCTCCAACGCGGGCGAATGGCACCTCCCGCATTAAATGGAACTATCTGCTATTGTCTCATCAGCGAAAAGTTGTTGATACTGCTAAGGACTCACAAAAAAAAAGGGGTGCCCGGAGAGTGTGAGGATGTCAGCGTTGCCCTGTAATTCGGAGCAGTGTGGAGGTTTGAAATGATGTCAGGGTGAAGCACAGGGACACGCTGATAGATGTGATGTCAGTTAACTCTTTGCCAGCGGACTGTCATTGTGTTAGAGTCATCCTGCTCGATCCACCCTGCTGCAACACCCAGGCAGCTGTTCGCGAAGAGGACAAATAATATGTGGGAATGTAGAGAAAGCTTTTCTCACTGTAATATAGAGTCTACGGAAGTTTATAAAAAAAAAAAAGGGAAACATGCAACTTAACAGTCATCCGTTAAGTCATAACCTGAATGGTTTATTGTTCTAACGAGATGCTTCCTCATTTTGAGAAGATATTTTCACTTTATCACAAAATACAAATGTGTCACATTATAAGAATAAACATTTGTTACCGTAACAATATTCTATTTATCTAGTTACGATGTGATATGTGATTGTTTTAAACTTGTTCACTGATTTTAGGTTGCCAGCTTTACACCTGGCCAGGTACTACAGATATATAAAAAAAACCTAGCCTCTTAGCTAAATCTAGCATGTTTACACTAAAAATCATTAGATGTGTTAGCCCTTAGAAATAAACTAGATGAATATTATAACAAAAGGGAAAAGACAATGTTATGACATAATATGTTTTATGTTGTATCAATTAGCTGTCACATTATATCATGAAGCCTTTTAAGTGATACAATAAATGGCATATTGTTCAAACAAGAAACGTTTTGTGAATGTTTAATACTGTGAAAATATCAGTAATCGTGTGAAGCGTCCCATCATAAGAATGATCTCTACACGTCATAGGATGATACTGATCCATTTTTTCTTTTTCTGGTGTGGCAGCATTAGGCTGCCGCACAACTCCAAGAAAAACATCACAGAATGAAAACTCTGAATAACTTGATTCCCTGGTTAAGGCATGTGCCAACCCCAATTTTTGTGAGTCATGTGGAAAATTCCTGAAAGAAATGAAACTGCAAGCGAACCTGTACATTCGTCCTATTTTCACTGGCAGAGATCGCCCTGTTTTTGTTTTTGCTCTATGTCAATAAGATTTTAAACAACATTGAATAAGATATTTCATGTTCAGTCTTTCTTTATCTTTATTATTACAATCGTTTTCTTGTCATCTGGAGGCTGCTCCAACATGTGACTGTGGTCTAACTACTTTGTTTTCAGTCAAGCAGGTTCTAAATCCTGTTCCGAACGCACTTCACAATGACAAACAAAATAACACAGCAACGGCCTAAGGTCAAGCTATGCTCAAAAATACATAATAGCTAATATCTACAAAGCAGATACAGCAACACGCGTATTGCTGCCGGCTGTGGCTCTAATATTACATCACTTACACCAGAAATACGGAAAATTAGTGGATTAACTGGACTGTTTCACACGAGCCAAGTAAACGTCAGACAAGAGGTTTTCAATTAACTTCCTCGCAGAACTGGAAAATCTAGAAGAGCATAAATGTGAAACGGCGTAGAAAATGTCAGGACAATAGTGTTATTCAGTCCTAATCAATCAGTGTGTGAGGTGAGGGCTGCTCGCCCACAGCAGCACATAGCACTCCCGAACTTTGTGCATCTTTCCAAGACGGTACAAACTGCTGTTTGAACGTACTCCAGATCATCGCTCGCTGAAGTCATGTGTAATAACTGTCACTTCACGGTGTAGCTGTGGGTGTTGTGCAGAGGTCAGGCTTGTTTGCTCAGCATGAGTGCAGTGAGAGGGAGCCATGTTGCTGACTGCTGATGTACCAGCGAGTTAAGACGCACAGACATCTTATCAGCCACGAGCCCTCGAATTGTAACGGAAGGCACAGTGCAGCTCCGCGGGGGCTCGCTGAGCATGTGCGCGCGCACGCACGCACACACGCACACACACGCGCACTGACAGATGAGTAGCGTAAGATGTGTCGCTAAATACATGCACACACAGATGAACATATAAGGGGCTGT
Organism: Diplodus sargus; assembly: GCA_903131615.1. Lineage (NCBI taxonomy): Eukaryota > Metazoa > Chordata > Actinopteri > Spariformes > Sparidae > Diplodus > Diplodus sargus. The sequence goes on along the minus strand of CAEMYA010000014.1, from coordinate 5,747,452 downwards.
TAAGTAAGTCATCGTGTCCCTGATGAAATATGATCAGATGAAACACACACATTAAAAGACACCGATAGCCCCCTCCAGCACACACACACACACACACACACATATCTACTAAAATGCAGTGATGCATTCTTGAAATGTGAGCTACTGGCGCACACAAAACACACACACACACCCATGCATGTGGACTTCCTTACATACATTTATACAAACACACACACACACACACACACTAACATATATGCAACATGGCTCCCCGAACACATAAAGGGCTAGAAAAAATGCAAAAAAATGTGATACTCCCAAAGGGTGCGCACACATTGTCACTGCTGACGCTCGTTATTTCATGCTCGGAAAAAAAAAAAAAATCTCCTCACACCCATGAATGTAATGAGGAGCACACATGCACATCAGTGATACATAGTTATAACACAATGAACAAAGCCTCCCTGCTCTCTCTCTCTCTCTCTCTCCCTGTAGTGTGTGAGTCACTGTTCAGATACTTCCTGTTATAAGAGAGCAGTCTTTAAAACAGCCTCCTCTCTCTCCATTCCTGCTTTCCAAGTCAGAGGGAATGTTAGGCCAAACACACACCAAGGTGTCCCCCACCACCACCACCACCACCACCACCACCACCCCCGCCCCCCCTCCCCTTCACGCTCTCTCTCTCCCTTCTCCTCTCTCTGAACCAGGGAAGCTTCCCTGTCGAACGCCCTTCAGTGTGCGGTGCAGGTCACCCTCTCAGCATTTTAAAACATACCTCGGTGAACCCTAACCTTTAAAAAATAAACAAAGGGGTTTTGAAAATCTTCCCACCGTACCCGGCGGTGCGCGCAGACAACAATGCAAGCTTGCATTTGCACACCATCGCACGCGCAGCTGCTCGTGCATGCGTGGCAGACACAAACGCACACCTCGGGGCGGCTCTTATAATAGCTGCCCGTGATAGCCGACATAACGATGCGCGCTGTTCGAGGCACCATCGATTTACATTACTGTATATGGTGTCCGTGCGTGTTCTGGTTCTGGTTAAACCACACTTAACAAATTAGGAAAATTAGCTGATATGAAACTGTTGTTTTGTTTTGCAGTGGAGATGAAAAAAAAAGAAGAAAGAAATTCCACATCAAAAATAATTAAAAATCAATGAATACAAGGTGTTTCTTGCTTGTAATCAGGACGAAAATGGTCTCTGACGGAAATGGCACTTTGTAGGTTACATGTCTTATGTTATGTCCAATGAGATATTTGTTACTAGAAATTAGGCAAATGCACTTGTGCGACTTTTAGTTTTTGCACTGTGCAGGGATCCGGACTTACTTTTTACACTGGCTGCACCGGTGCGCCTAAGCTTTTCATTTAGGGGCACCGACACATCATTTCTATGCACCCAACAGTAGCTTAAGTCCTAAAACAATTTCTTGTAAGCAGGAGGAGAGGTGCAGACGCATGTTTTTCTTCAATAGGATCGCAGGACACACAACAAGAAAAAGCAATAACCTCAGTTTTAGAAAAAAAGGTACGAGGTGCTTGACAAACTCAAATAAACAAATCACTCGAAAAGTTTTAACTCAGCGTCAGTGTTATAATATTTTCCTGTGTCTGACTTGGATACTGGCTATAACTTGTGACAGTATTTGCGGATTTGCTTTTTTTCACCTGACCTGCCAAATATGAGGCAAACTACTATATTAGCCACCCAACGAAAATGTGACCAAAACAGTTGCAGCCCTGTTGTGAGCACACCAACACAGCCATAAAGTAGCCCATGATCCACATTAAAATTTGAGTAACATTTCTTTTTTACACTGACTTCACCTTTGCTCATGCTGTGACCCACTTGTCTCAGCTGGCTGAGACAAGTGGGTCTCTCTTAAAATGGCACTACGGCATTTCGCTACTTGGATACGCGGCTGCACACAAGCCTTCTCCAGTGACTGACACCTTCAGCCCCCCTGTGCGCAATTAGCTTGTAGTGCATTAGCAACCGCATGCTAATTGTCAGCTGGCAAAGGAGTGCAAGGAGAACCCTCAAGGAGATACCTCGGGGAGGGCTGTGGGGTTGGAGGGAGGGTGTGTGTGTGTGTGTGTGTGTGCATTTGTTTTGCCTTACCAGCCCATGAGCAAATACAGTATCTGGGAGCAGCGGGAGGAAGCCCACTTCTTGCCGTACAACGTGAAATATTCATGCGATATCGCGTTACCTCTTTTGAATAAGGCAAATAAGGGCCTTTTTTGGAGCCTGGTGCCACACCTCTCTGAGAATTCAAGCTCGAATCGATTGTGCTTTTGAAATCTTCCCCTGGTGTTAGCTTTTGCGCACGTGTTGTGTGAAATGTCTCTTTCAGTTTCTCCAGGTGACGTTTCAATAGGGACAAAGGTTTCCAGAATGACTGTGTATGCTTTAGTGTTAAGGGGTACTGGTTTTCTTTTACAGGAAGAACTGCTGCTCCCTCACTCTCACTCTCACTCTCACTCTTTCTCTCTCTCTCTCGCTCGCTGTCTTCTCTCTATCTTGTTGACTCAATCTGAAACAGCTTTTGGATCACATCTATTTCCTGGTTACACTCCTCCCTCTTTAAAAAATTTCACATCTCTCTCTCTCCTCTCCCTCGCTCTCTATTCCTCCTCTCCTCTTTTGACCACCTTTTCCTTTTCCATCTTATCAAATTCCATAGGGTGGGGAGGGGGGAAGTGAGGGCGGATCCACCCACATGAGTAATCGTTCATGCTATTTTAGCGGCGTTGCTCTCAGCTGGGCTGCAAAACATCCACCTGCGAAAAAGAAAAAGAAGAAGAAGAAGAAGAAAAAAAGAGCTCCCAAACACAACACAAATCTTGTTGCGTCACCGGATCAACATAAAGTCAGAGAGACACTAAAAATGGCAATACATCACAGCACAAACATCGTTAAATCATGCTTATAATAGCTAATTCGCCAGCAGCAGGGAGGATAAAGATTAAGGTAAATGGCTGACTCCTGCTGTTGTTAGTTCTGGGTGTGTACCTTGTGTATGTGTGTGTGTGTATGTGTGTGTGCAAGGCGGGGAGGGGCTGTTGAAAAGTCCTCTCAGTACAAAGGGAAGGTGACTGATTGAGAAGTCCCAGGTTGTGTTCTGTTGCTAATATAGTTATGTGGTGTAATCGTGCAGTAATAACATCATAATCCCATCTGGAATGAGAAACTGTGGCCTGTGTGCTACAGTGATTGAGGCCATTTCCTGTGCGTGTGTGTGAGAGAGAGCGAGGGAGAGTGAGAGAGTGTGTGTGTGTGTGTGTGTCTGTGGCAGTGCATTTTAAGCAGCGGTGACTGCAGGAGGCAGCCTGATGGATACAGGATCATACTGCAGCGCTTACATTGTCTTCGGTCCTCCTCCTTCTCCTCGTCCTCCTTCACCCTCCCCTACTGTCTAGCTGCCTCTCAGCAGAATTATCACTCTAAAAACACACACACGCACAGACACACACACACCGGCCCTGAACACACACAGATGCCGAAGCAAGTGCAGCCCCATGCAAGCATATGCACATTCTCTGCATGAAAAACATGACACGCGCCCAAAAAAAAAGAAAAAAAAAGTGCAGCGTGTGATTGCTCCAGAACTAATGTCCCGAGAGTGCGCACAGGCAAACACACACTCAGAGGGTAGCTACATATTCCCTACAGCAAAACTACTGTCCTCTCCCTCCCTCCTTTTGCTCGCATACAGTACAAGCGCGCGCACACACACACACACACACACACACACACACAGCCACACACACACACACACTCACACTCCCCACCTCATTCAAAGGCAGCCATGCGTGTTCTGAGACAAGGTGCTGTGGGAGCAGGCAATAAGACAAAAACAGCCACCGGGGATACGCCGAGAATATCACAGCATGGGATTTCATCATTTAATCTCGTGTCGTTCTGCGAGTGTGTTGCAGTGCTCTAACAAGGATCCCGTGTCTGACTTTTACACAAGGCAAACAGGAAGTCGGGCAGGGAGCCTGTTGTCGTACCTCGCCACGCGCGCATGCATGGTTTGTTTTACCGGTGACAGCGTCCCTGCTTCACGCAGAGGGAGAGGAAGTACCTGCTCCTGTTGTAGCCCCTTTAATTCAAACACACACCGCCTCTGTCTGTCCTCAGGTTCAAAAAGAGATGGGGGGGAGGTTGACCATATATGTGTGTGTGTGTGTGTAAGTGTGGTGGGGGGGGGCAGGAAAAGGTGCTTACAGCTTGCGTATGTTGTATAATTGCTGGCCTGCTTGTGTATCAGCCTCGTTCTATACGTTGGCACACACTGCAATTTGAAGCCGCCCGCCATTGAGCTCTACATTGTGTCAGCCTTCGGCTTTGTAACCAACACTGCCTTGCACTCATGCATATGTGGTGTCCAGTGCTGCTATCTAAAAAAAAACAAAAAACTTTTTACTGCCTTCTCACTGTATCACTTCCACTTTTCGTAACAGGTAAATCAAGCCTGCCAGCATTTCTTTATGCGTACACAGGATGCATGTGCGATTACTTTTCTTCTGTTTCTTTTTCATATATACTGTAGTGTGTGTTGGGATTCAGAAATGTTGGAATTAGATGTGTTAATAAATGCTCTTCAAAAATTCCTCAATCTGATGTTTTTTGTACAGAGGTACTAAAGGTGCACTCTGTAGTTTTGGGGAAGAATGAACCAGAAGCTAGAAAAAAAAACAACTAAAACTGACTTATTTCTCATGCATAAAACAAACTAAATGAACAAACTGCCAAACATAACATAACAATTTCACGCACTGACTTATGTTTGCCACCATTCTAGCTTCGGACAGTACCCTGGAGACCTTATTTTCCTCTGAGAATTCACTTTTTGAAAAAAAGAAATATTTCTGATGTTTGTATCATTACCTTGTTAATACTGTTAAAATTCTGAGTTTGAATCTCTTCTCCAAAACTGCGTAGTGCCCCTTTAAACTGCAGCTGTGTAGTTATGAAGTCTCCTCTTTGTTAATCGAGCCAAGTTGCTAGAAACAGCCCCCCCAATGATACCTGGCATTGAAAGCTGTCATATCACCGCCGTGTTTGCCTGCATGATGATGTTGTAATTAACACGCTGCCCCGGACGTGTTGCCTGTTTGACATTGTGTCTGACATTGAATCTGGCGGTAGACAACCGCTCACAGGCATGTGATGAGTACGCCGGCTGGAGAGGCTGGTCTAGACTCCGGGCGACACACCATATGATATTGATTATCTTTTGTTTGGCTATCTCTGCAGCTCCTTGCCCTGAAGGACTTAACTAACATTATTGTCTGGCATGAGGCTCTATTACGCCAATTTAGCGAGCTCTCCGAGCGCCGCTGCCGAATGCGCTGCTGCTGAAATGTGTCGAGGTGAGATCCCATGGCGAGGCGGCGGAGCATTTCACTCTGTTCACTCGCGGGTTTCAGCTACAAGAACTTTTTAGTAGAAATAATCCAAATTGATTGAGTTAAATGTCAAGTGTGCCCTCTTAGTATCATGAACACAAAAGGATATTTAAACAGGAGATCTACGGTCAGTAATATGAATATAGAAGATCCTTTAAGATTATAAAGATACAAATAAATGACCTCTTCTTAAACTTAACCATGCATTGAGAATCTCTGGTTAGCCTGATAACTAATAAGTAGACTAGGCAGTAAAAAAGCATGTACTTTTATCGCTTCTCCTCTAGTAGTATTGTTTAGTAGTCAGTATTTAGATAAGTCTTTCGGTAATGCACTGTTTTATTTGGGAAACCGCTACAAAGTGCAACACTTGATAGTGATAAAAATAAGCACATTTTTGTTAAGTGCACATAAAAGCCATCTCTGTGTCTGCATGTAGCTGCCTTGCTTTATATTCTTTCACTTCCTGGCCTCATCATCTCAGAAAATAGTGCAAAGGTTTCAACCGGGCCCATGCACAAATCTGTTGATTCAACACAGCGGTCCGTAAATAAATGACTGATATACGTTATGTGTGAGCGCGTGTTTCTGTGTGTGTTTGAGATGATGACAGAGAAGGAAGTGTTACTGAAACCAGTTGTTTCTTTTGTTTTTTCTTCAGGTGACCCATTTTGCATGCAAGTCTCTGTATTGAGTTCACAAAAAAAGTGTATTTTAAAGATGTTGTGAAATTTGACAGTTTCGAATGTTTTATTTTAAAGGAGACCTATTAGACTTTTAAATTTTTTTTTCCTTTCCTTACGTGTTTCATATACTTTCTTGTGCATGTTAAAAGCCTTGAAAGTTAAAGAGCTCAAAGTCCGCACCAGCTGAACCTCCTCTCTCCCACAGAAAACACTGCTCCAGAAACGCCTCGTCAGTGGCCCTGCCATTGATTTCGTGACTTTGTGACATCACACGACATCAGTGTCAATCATTTGCATAATTTGATTCTAGTCTGTCACATAAGAACTAAATTAGCGGAGGGGGAGTACAATGCTGCACCACTGGACAGTATGAGAAAACTGATGTGTTATTTTAAGCATCAGAGGATGTAAAACTATCGCAGTGGTAACCCATTCTAAAATGATGAACCTGTAAATGAGCTTCATAAGTCTGCTTTTAAGAGTAGTTCCATTACTTCAAACTGTAGAACTTGTTGTTGATATTCTTTTCTCCAAAGAAAGATTTTGGACACTGGCCCAGACTGACTTAGATCATTAAGTAATGCAAACAAGCCTATTAAGCAGTTACAGTTACAGTGCAGCTCCAGCTATAACAGTACATTTGTAGTCAGGTTCACACAACCATATCCCATGCTAACAATTCACTGAAATGTACTCCAACATATTGAATGTTTATATCCCTTTCTGTTGTCACAAGTGGATTTCAGTGTTTGATTGAATAAATCCAGACAGAGCCTTAAAGTAAGCTTGGTTTAACCCCAAGACACAAAAGACAAAATTACTTTACACTTATATACTGTATTTACCTCTTTGACAACTATTTGGCGTTTAAATCACAATTGAGGTTCTTTAACGTTGTAAGGCTGCATTAAACAATGTGATGAGTTCTAAGATTTGAATATGCGAAAATACTGCAGCATCTGCTTTTCTGGTTAACATACTGTGCATTACATAAAGATACAGTGGGGTTGAGCGAATGAAGAGCATGTGTCCCATTAAGGGCAGGATGTATTTTTTTGTTGACATTTCAAAAGCACCTGAGAAAAAGCTTTAGAGCAAACACACTGACATGAGTAAATTTAGGTGACTTCCAGTGTCACCACTTTCCGGTTCAACGCGCGGCACTATTGAGAGTCCATGAAACATGATTAGAGCTGGAGGAGCTATAGAGTTCAGGCCCCGCATTAACTGCTTTGCAGACACTTACAAAATCTGAAATAGTACTATATCTAAAACCTGCTTACACACCCACTCACCGAACCCTCGTCTCAAACACTCTCGCTCTCTCACCATCATACCCACCCCCACACTCGCTCCCTCCCAGTCAGCACTGCAAAGTCGAAATTGATATTCCCACTACAACTTGTAAGTACGACTGATGATACTGCTATCAGTGCTGTTGAACTGACAGCAGTCACACTGGCCAGACAAACTGAATTAAAAAGGTCATCAAAAGAGCAGAGGAGTAAACACTGGTGTCATTGAAACCACACACCCTCTTTGAGTCACTTTCTTTCTTTTGCAAAACTCTAGTGTATAGGCTCAAAATGAGATACCAGTGTGATATCATCAGGGTTATTCAGGCTTGGCACAAATTGACTAGCGCTAGTTAAGCAACTGTTATGAGTCTCTCCTCCCTCCGCTCATGCAGCAAAAGAGAAAATACTTTTTTCTGGCATCCCTGCCCTTTTTATCCAATCAGGACAGAGAACTCCATAAAGAGGCGGTGCTGCAGGCAGAGAGTGGGAGGGAGGGGGATTGTTAACTGCAAAACGGACAGGAAGTCAGCTAAAATGACAACAACATTTACAGCAGCTTTAAGATCTACTGTCTGCAGGTAATCCTTGCACATTCTTGTTCAAAGTCAGTGAATGACATCAAAGACTGAACGGAATGTAAAAAGAAAAGACAAAGATTGTTCTTCACATCAGTCAGATCCCCTGCTACCAAACTGAACAAGGTTTCCGATCAGTAGTTATTAACCCACTTAGGGTCCTGACTCACCAGGTTGATAAGTATCTGTGGCACAAATTCCTCCACTGTTGCTGCTAGTCAGCCCTTGTTCGGCAGCTTATAGGTTGACTGAGCACACTGAATCGCAGGCAGAGCCCGTCAGTGAGAGAAATCACTCACTCATTCAAAACAGAAAAAGACATTTGTCTCTTTAATATTCATGATTTCACCCATTTCACCCAAGCGCGGCTCCTCCTTAGTTTCACCTCCACCTATTTTCCAGTGCCTTTTGCAGCTTGTGGCTGTATTAGCAAAAAGGGTGTGAAAACGCAGCGTTATCATGGTTTGTATATCTTCCTGTTTCCCTTTGTGAATAAAGATTGCCACCGCCTTGTGTTACGGAGAGATATCTCCTCCCACGCACACACGGAACGCACAAGATAGTTGGTCTTTCAGCTGTAGTGCTCGCGGTGTGTGTGTTCAAGTGCAGCTCTTTTGACTGGGACACAGGCATTGTTCGTCGTCCGAGGGGTTACCTTTTCAAAAGGAATATCCTCATTCATCCCGCTCGCCACTAACACGGGAGCATACCGTGTGACAGCCCGTTTCATGTGTGATGAAGGTGATTTCAGTCATCAGCTCGTCCGTGGCTGAGGGTTAGCTGTTGGTTGGACACCTGCACGCATGGCCGCGCTGCCTTACTGTTAGCACACTCCGGTAGTCATCATCCTCAGGTGCGAGGAGCCGAGCATTGTGAACTACTATGCAAATAAACATGTTGTGAGAAGCGACAAGGTGCCTGTCACGTGGACAATCACCCCTAAGTTCAACTGTGAAACCTGACAAATAGTTGTTTTGCACAAAACACACGTCTTGAGTCGCACTCCACTTATCTTGATCTTGCTAATTATATCCGAGGTGCGTGTGTGTGCCTGTGTACGTAACAGTGTGTTTGACTTTCCTACTTATGCCACAGACAGCTGTTGTTTGTATTGCCCCAAGTGCTCAAACCCACTTTGTAATTAGCTCTATCTGTGTTTTACTTTACTGGAGTGATGAGTGCGTGCGTGTGAGTGTTTGATGGTGGTGGTGNNNNACACACACACACACACACACACACACACACACACACACACACACACACACACACACACACACACACACACACACACACAAGCACACACACAGCCCCAGTCAGCAACAATAGCTCCGACACAGAAGCCATGTTCAAAACAGCTGACGTTGAATAGTGTTCGTTTGTGACCTCATTCCAAAAGAAGTGAGCGCGTACGGAGCGCACGTTCGCACGGGATCACACCAAAACAGTATTTATCAAAGTCTACCTGTTTACACGCACAGAAACCTGTTGAATCGAGCAGCAAGCTTGCCAACAAATCTCCTTAAACCAACGCTAGAGTCAAGAAAGTCACGTCAATTGAAATACATCTTAGTGTTTTGATTCGTTAAGAAGACTTGAATAGGAAAGTTAAAGTTGAAAAACACAGGCCTCGTATAGGAAGGTGAGGGAGGAAATCATGGCAAGGCATGCATTTTTTTTTTTTTAAGTGAGCGGGGGGATGGGTGGCTTTTTTAGATTGTCCCTCCTCCCTCTTCCTCTGTCTTTTTTCCTCTTCCCTCTCATCTTTGTTCAAGGGCTGCCTGGCTAAAACAAGCCGCCCCTGCATGCCGAGACCAAACTCATAATAAATGAGTCAAGAGTGGTCGGTTGGGATAAAAAGACAGAAAGAAAAAAAAAAGTCGGCAAGACATTGTCACTGACTGTTTACTTGACAAGTTGTGTATTATTATTGTGTGGTGGTGATGGTGGTGGTGGCGAGAGAGAGTGAAAGAGAATGTGTGTGTGTGTGTGTGTGTGTGTGCGCGCTCGCATGGGAATGAGCGGAGTTTGGTGTCAAAGGAGTGTCAGGAAAGTGAACATAAATGCATTATTATATGCACTTATTCCACATTTATTTCACTCAGCTGGAATATTCACACATGTAGCTGAAGATCAACAAGCGGAACCTTCACAGGACTTCATCCTTCATTCTGTTTTTACTTCATTTCCGGCACGAATGATGAATCACAAAAGGGACTCAGGAAGGCATTAATCGTCACCATCATCTCCCTGTTTTCCTTCGCCATACAACCGGCTCTGGCGTATCTCCTGGTTTTAATGACCGCCAATGACGCACAAACACAATTTCAAACTCCATCTATATGCTGTGGGTAGGCAGGGACACACAAAGCTCCCCTCTCTCTCTCTCCTCCTCACAAAGCCTGCATGCCTCTCATTTGTAAATCACTTAAAAAGCATGACAAATGTGCATTGGAAAGTTTCAGAGCGTCCCCCCCCCCTTTGAGAGAGTCCCTCATTCACACCCGCTTCTCCGTTACACAACTGTATTGTTACTGACTGCACATATAGCTTGGGCGTTAGGCGCATGCTCATTGTCGCTTAATTGCTATCAGTTGGGAGCAGAAACACTGATGGTGATTCGCAGTGTGCATTAGTGTTATCTTTGTTTCACTCCGGTTCAAAGCAACGGCGGCAGGTCAGTGTGATACGGCCGTTTGCATTTAGTGTTTTTTTCTTGAAGCCGCTCTGAAAGGAGTTCTTTTTTTTTTTTTTGCTCTTGTGAAATGGTTTGAGAGCGCAGAGAATGTTTCGACTGAAATCCAAAACAAAGGAGTCTTGTCCACAACACTAATCCCACAGGAGCATTTCTGCCGTATACTAGGAATTACTCAGTATTTCAATCATGTGATGGGCCATCAAGCAGAGGGGTTACAGCGTTTTCCTTGTGTGTTTGGGTCTGAATGTTGTCTAAGCTGACGGGCAACAACAGCGTTTTTGACAATTTGTGCTGTCTGTGGATGAAACATACTGTATTTCATCTCATTTTTTCCTTTCCTGTCCCCTCAAATATGTGGGGACAGGAAAGGGAGGGGCACCGTCGGGAAGAACGCCTCACAAAGGGGTCACTAATAAAAAAAAGAATGTAACCGACATTAAGTAGATTACCTCTCGCTGCAATCTCTCCCGAGGCAAACAAATGTGTCGGTCCACAGTGGAAACAAAAATCATGGTCATAGCATCTCTAAAGGTTCTTGATAGCCGCACCACCCGGCACGATGATCCAGTATCAAGAGATGGAAATGTTCTGATTGAACACTGATTACATTAGTAACAGCAGAATCAAAACAAACCTATGCTGTTAAGGTGTTAAATTTTTTTCTTACCTCCCTACTAAATGCAATTTTGAAGTAGTTGTGTAACTTTATACTTCTCCTCCTCCACATTTTAGAGGGAAATATTGTACTTTTCAGCTACAATAAATCTATTTGTTTAGCCCGACTGACATGTCAGTTGGCTGGTATTATGGGCCAGTATTGGTCTATCACAGATGTATTTTGATATCTGTATTTGTAGTACAATATGAAAACTTATTTAGGGAGAGATTATTATGCGGATACTTGGGGTAATTTCAGATGATAAATCTTACTGATAAGCTGTAAAATATCTTAATTCTGAGGTTTACAGTGTAGTTTAGTGAAGGATCTGGGTACCTCCTCCACCACTGGTGCTCATGGTACATGACTTGCAGGAAGACAGATCTTGCATTGACTGTGGCTTTGTCAAAATGTTCAACTGTTATACTGCTGGGCTGCTAGACAAGACTCATAAATGTAATTATATGATTAAAAATATTTAACAACCGCTTTCAGAACAATGCCACTTGTCAACAATGACTGAATGTATTACCGTCCGTCTAGAGACTAGACAGTTATTACAGACACGAGGCTGGATTTTGGTTCCCCGCTTCAGAGACAGCATGCTGGGCGAGTCAACCAGAGAGACAAACTCTTTAAAAAAGCTGATTTACCCTTTAAGGTTTTAGTCATAGATGGTCTTTCATCTCTGTTATGTGTTTCATTGTTACTGAGAAATGAACTTCAGTTTTCTTTAATGTCTGCCTACAGTTTATTGTCAGCGGTATTTAAAGTTGCTGCTCTCGCAGGAAGTTACACTGTAAAAATCATGCAGGACTTCAGTGGAATCTACTCATCTTTTAAATATACAAGTTTTACTTGTTTTAAAACCTACATTGTTGTTGATTTATTTATTTATTACCCTTTTTGTTTTCAGTTTGAAAAAAACATGATTGAAACTTGCCTTGTTTGTCTTCATCAAAATACTGTCAAGTTTGATGAAGGTTATGAAACTGTAAATACAAAATATTTGTTTAAACTTTAAGAGTTTGAAAGTACTGGCCGCCTCAAATTGACTGAATTTAAGGAGCAAATTAAGATCATTTTGTAAGATTAAAAACAATACACTTTTCTTGTCATTGAAAGCATGTTTTTCAATGACATCATGTTTTTCTATATTGTAAAAACAACTATGATTTATCTCAAAATGTATTAAAGACACAGTTTCTTTCACTTTCCTCAACCTATGAAAAAGCAGGGGCTCAGGAGAGTTTAATCTGTCAAACATGCATGCTGGGAAGTCTGCTAACATGCTGATCATGATCATGATCTGAAAACAAAAATTATAAATCGTGTTTTTGATTAACTTAAAATAAACACAACTCGTATATTTACATTAATTTAGTGAGAAAAGACTAGTTGATTCCAGTTGACTTTTTACAGCGTATTGTAATTTACTGGCAGCAGTTTCACATAATGTCTTTGTGCCAGTGCTTGAACAAAGGAGCTCCACAGGAGCAGCTGCAGCTGTTCTTTGTGTGAAACGAAGAACCGACTCTTCAAACTGAGAGAAGGTTCGAGGAAATCACATTTGTTTACATGTGTGAGAAAGCAGCGGTTGATCTGACTTAATATCTTGAGGTTATCGAATGTGTTTTCTCAGTTTGAGTTGATAGTTGTTGTTTCACAGAAGAGTAACTGTTCTCTCTGAACTAATCTAAACTAAACTAATTCTCAACGGTTCAACATAAGTTGAACCTACATTTTCAAGCAGTTTCACTTCCATTTTAAGAGTTGAAACAGCCCCGTATTCTTTACAGTGTATCATTTAGCGTCCAGTCTGCTGCTGTAAATACTTGACATTCTTGACATAGCAACCTTTACTATGGGTTTGCCAAACCCTTTTAATATCTCTTTGCTGGGTCATCTGTTTATGACCATGCAAGTTAATTATGGCTCTTGTAGTTTGTTACATTTTAAGGGATTTACAACCGTATGAAATAATAACACAATTATTGGTTGCCTAACAAACTGGCTGCCAAGCGATTGTTGCCATCCTCACATAGAAACCCCTGACAAAGGACTAACACACAGCCCATGGAGGAATCATGCTACACAGCCATTCACTGCTGCATGAACTCCCCAAGCACATGAGATGTGATGGTTGCTCTCGTGAGCCATAAAACACTGAGGGTCTGTGCCGTTGCTGACACTTCACCTCTTTTTAGTGTTATCTCCGTCTTAATGAGACTTTCAAACACGCGACGCTAATGGTTTGTGTGTAAAACCAGTCAAATTCTCCTCGACATGCAGCTTGCAGACTGACAGGGAAACGAGGGACTGAGATCATCTGGTCGGATCTATAAACTGTTTGAAGAGCGGCGGCACCTCTCACGCTATCACACCTGACAATTTAAACCGATGCAGCCATCAGATCTTCACAATCCGCCCATAAATATGCCGCAATGAAAAATTAATGAGGTATACTTTGTCAAAGGATCAATTATTTATCCTCGCACAAGATTTCAACACCTCCATTAAGCGTCTGGTCACTCCCCGCAGGACTGTTATCTACTCCACTTCAGCACAGTTCACACAGTGTAAGGATTTCACAACGCATTGAAGTTTCCAGCTCTCGTCCGCACCTCCCTTTTTCTTTATGCACTTTGGTATCTTTGTACCACAAAAATGCGCACGCATAATACACATATGCACACCTCTGCAAGCACCCACCCACCGCCGCCACCCTTGTGTCTCTGTATGAGACCCCTGCCTCATCCCTATTGTCATGTTAATTACCTGTTAACTTTTTTGCAGGAGCCCACCATCCATCAAAGCGTCTCCTAGCTTTTCATCTCACACAGCGCATCTCCACCTGTAATTAGGTTTGGGGCGAGGGAGAAGATGGATTTTGCCAGCACCCTGCAGAGGGAAAAGGAGACATTAGGAAGTCTCGGTGGCTGTTCTGGGACCAGCCTTTAATGGTGTCTAATTGATCTGAGCTGTCGTGGGGCCATGGCTTCATGTGGTAGGAAGCTGATTATCCGTATGTGTCATCCTCAGTGCACACGCATTAGCACAGCGCTCGGGCTCTTACAGTCTGATAAGGTGGGCGCCTGCATGTGTGTGCATACAGGTGTGTGTGCAGGCGAAGGCAACTACAATCTTTATACACTCTGCATTTGTGTGACTAACAGGAGGGGGTTGGGATCCTGTTTGTGCCCATGTCTGTATGTGCATTGCATTCAGGGCAGTCACAGATTAGCATGCACTGTATTGCTGTGCGTATATGCTGGGGGTATTTTTACAAGTGCGTATGCATGTTCAGTATTTATAGTGGCTGAGGCGAGGCTGTGCCGCGGTCAGAATAATTTAACATCCAGATGTGCGGAAGCTTGGGGGAAATCGATACTGACGAAGCAGGTGATGAGCGTACTGTCATAATGCAGTGAGGATGGAGAGGGATTAATATTTAACAGTAATCTGGACCGAGCAGATGGCTGTTGATGAAAACGTTGAGGAGCGCGAGAAGGAGTTTACATCAAAGCCTTGTAACCGCAGTAAACGGTAATAAAATAGGCTGAGATAATAATTAGGAGGAGATGATAATGATATATCTCGGTAACCCTTGGGTTGGGATGGGAAGAAGACAAAATGTTGGTGAACAAGGGTGGTCACATTTCTGTGTTGAAGAGGGAGTTAAATAGAGCATATAAACTCAACATTTTTTAATGACTGGATAGATATTTAAAAAGGTGCAATATGTAAGAATTGGCCACCTTGCAAAATCATACTCCAAACCAAAAGGGGGCCGCATATCACCCGGGTAACTGCTAACTGAAGTTGCCATTAGCTAGTTAGCTCAGTTAGCCATGCAGCTAGTGGGTCCCCCATACACACACATGTTCTTTCCTGTAAATCACTTGGACCTATCAGTGGGATATACCATATTGGATTTTTGTCAGTATCCAATATGCCAATATTTGCCAACTCATGCTGCACATATTTTTCCAAGTAGCTGCAGAAGAACCTCCTGTTGTGGAATGAACATATTATTTGCTTACTATTATCATAATGACCCACTGGCAGATGCGAACATACGATGCTTTTAAAAATGTATTGATGATATTCACTGGGCAAAATAAGCTTAATTAATTAACTGATGGGGCATAATTAAAGTGTCATCTTGCCATCCTTGCGTATCTGCAGAAATGGTTATTTCAGGCTGATTGCATTATATATTCTTAAAGCTATTACCGTCCGATTCCTGTGATCTGCTGTGAAGTATTTCCTTGGCCCCCAGTATTGAGATGCACCTTGATCTAATGCTTGTTATTGACAGCTTTGATCGCATTGGTAACTGAATTAGAAAGCACTCAGCTATTTAAAAACACAGCTTCATGACGGTCTATAATCATGAATGAATGTGGAAGGAGCGGATGTGAGGACGATGGTGTACGTGTTTACTTCCTCACGTTATGTACTGTAGGGACGTCCATGCTGCTCCGCTGACCTTCAGCATGAAATGAAAAGTGTCTGATGCCTCTGGTGTGTTTGGAGGGGCTTTTCTCTTTTTCCGAAGATGGACAGCCATGCATTATTGATTACAAAACACTTCTGCAATGCTATTTCATCTCTATAGCACAGCTGACCAGGAA
>CAEMYA010000014.1:5668935-5731486 GCA_903131615.1 Diplodus sargus | reverse complement strand
TGTTTGCCTCTTTGCCCCCTCTCTCACCTTCTCTTCACTGTAACACCCAGTGGGAGGCTAAACGGCAGATATGCAGAAACAACTCCCTTATCTCCACATCCCTCTGCACTGTGCGCTGACAGAGAATTGCGCAAGACAAAAGACAAAAGGTAGGCAGAGACAAACCGACGTGGAACAATGGGAGGGTGAAATGCAACCTAACGGTTCTAACACCGACTCTGTCACACCTAACGGCAGATATTTGACTTTATTTTTAACCTTTGTGTTAGAGCAGTTATTAAAACACACATCTGTGCGTGCGCGACATCTTCACACCTCTCTCTGCCTGCATTTTGTATATCCCATGCTCTGCTCATTGTCTCCATGATTTCTTTGTCTCACTATGCTCCACTTAGGTTATTTCGCACAACCTGCAATGCTGTCAACAACATCTCATTGTTATTCTTATTAATTCTAGCAATGTATTAAAGCGTGTCAATTACCGGCTGCAAGATGTTAAATATTCATTCGCTCACTTGTTATTTATATTCTAAATTCTTTCCTGTCTCCACTTCTGCAGCCGCAACATTTTTTCTATTCAACCAAACAGTAAAGGTTCGCTGAGTTTGATGCGTATTATAGCTTCAATTATTGCAATGAAATATACAAAATCCTCTGCATGGTCAAAAGCAGGAGACCCAGCAGTACGGAGAGTGTTGCTGAGTGTGGCCTTACCTCCCCGGTCCCCCCGTCGAGGATGGTCACAGGGGAGGACGCCCATGGCGACCACGGCTGTCAGATGCTGTTTCCATGATGCCAGAGAATGATTGGTTTCATGGATCGGGACGGTGCTCTCTGACAGCGCAGGGGGAGACTCTGCCACACCTGGGAGAAGAAACGCTGGCAGGATGTGAAATGTTAGTGAACAAGGTCATTGCGAGGGTCACTGTAAGACCCCATCAAGCCCCCCACCCCCCCCTTGTTCGTCATCGAGGAATTCACAGCCGGGCCTCGTGCTACTTATGAAAAATATCGTGTCTGAATTTATCCTTTGTTTGGAGTCTGACTTGGGCTTTGTCTCCCTCTGCGTGAAGTGGATCTGCAGACAACAATGTCCCGGTTTGAAAAAAAAGGGGGAAGAGCCAAGACAGCAAGGACACCTTTTAGTCAATGGTGTGCCTCTTCCCCGTCTCCTTAAATTGCAACTGAAGCTTCCGATTGCTAAGAAATCGAAGAATAAATCTTTAATCGCGCGGGAGTTTTTTTCACCAGATACCTCACCTGCAAAGTGCTGCAAACAAGCACCGCATTTTCAAGTCTGACTCATGTCTAGCCGGCTCTGTGGAAACGCCAGTAGCATTGATGTCAGTGCTGTTGGTGAGGCTTGTTAGCATGAATGACAAGGCTCGGGATGTGACTCAACATCAGCAGCTCCCTCTCACACTCACCACCTTTTTTTGTTTGTTTTTTTCCTCACAAAATGAGTTTAGCATGTCTCCTATAGGGGTGGGCTTCCTGACAATCCCACTCCCGGAGCCCGTGACAATTTTAATGATTGATTGCTCCACTCTTGACTGCGGTGAGAGGGAAGAGAGAAGACCACAGAGACACAAAAAAAAAAAGAAGGAGAAGAGGGAGGAAAGAGGGGCGTGGACAATCCCACAAGGTCAGAGTGATGTCCAGTCTTTTGTTTTCAGTGGTGAGATCAGTGGCCTGTGCAGCCGCGAGGGGACAGGCAGAGTAACCGGCGGCCTGGCAGGAACAGATGTTCTTACACAATGAACACGCACTTGGTTGGTTGCTTATTCACTAAAAGTCAAGGGGCTGACTTCCTCTTTTCAGAAACAAAAGAAAGACAGAGCAGAGAGCCGTGGCTTTCCACCTGTAGGCCTGTATCAGGGAAAAATGTTGCTGAGGTAATCAGGCTCTGATGCAGTATGATTTACGTCCCGCTAAAGATACGTCCATACAACAGATGGCCGTCTATTTATGGGCATGATTACATGGTAAAGTTGCACATAAACCTAGTGTGTGTGTGTGTGTGTGTGTTTTTGGGTATGTGTATGTGGGATTTTTCAAGATCTTTGAGCAGTCAAGCACTCGTTTTTTCTTTTTGAAAAGAGTCAGTGACGGCACTCTTTTCTTTGCTCAGACAAGTTTACTACTGCTTCCAGCTCTTTTTACATTTCAGTCCAAATTGGACATAAAGTGTGTACAGGAGGAATTTTTCTTGATATTTGAGTAACACTTTTTTAAAATAAAAGGCATCATTCATAAATGGTAAATTAATAGAAAATTCAACAAATACTTTATTATTTTTCAGGTATCTGTATTTGACTTCAGTATTTACTTCTCCTTACATTTTAATGTAAATGTCTGCTTTCTAATCCTTGCATTTTCAAAACACGCTCGTCACTTAAGTTTTTAATGCACATGGGGGGAATTATCAATTATTTAACAGGCTTGACCAACACAAAATGAAGGTACAGGATGTCCTGGGAGTTAGACTATTTTTGTGGTACGTTTACAAACAGCTCGGACAAATCCTACTGATTCTACCTTTAAGTTTAATAGTTTTTTATTTACATTAATATGAGGTGTGGTTCAGTCACCTTTGCACAGAAAAAGCCAGTAGAAATGTCCTCCAGAGGAATACTTTTTGCTTTTATACTTTGAGTACATTTCAGAGCCTGGACTTTTCAACATATGTACTGTATGTGCGTACATTCGCCGGCTCTGACTTTAGGTCATAATAACTTCACTGTCAACAAACCATGAAATTCTTTATAAACAACTTACCATCAGTGTTCATTAAAAAAAATTGCAGCTGATGTTGATGATACTTAAACTTACTGTAAATGCTTTATAAATACTGTGTGGTTTATATATAAACACTATTTGGATGGACATTATAAAGATGCAACTGGTGTTTATAAACCTTCACAGTTACTTAATAAATGGTTTGTTGAGCATTACCGTTTTGGTGTCAACTAAGCTTTAACTACAAATCCACTTGGCATTTATGATGGGTGGTTATTATATTATGTGTTACATATATTTCTCACTATTCTAAGCATTACACTACACTACCGCATGTATACACTTCATGCAACTATAAAACAATACTAAGTAAACACCTGTTTAGCGAGTAGTATCACACATGCTCTGAATGGAGTACTCGCTGTCAATTATCAACTAGTTCACCAAGAAATTGCATCAGCAGTTTCAGTTGTAGAATAACGTGAAATGGAAAGCTGTTTTTCCAGTGCACCTGTGTATAAATTGATAACAGTACAAACAGTAACCAGTGGCTCCATTAGATGGAATATAAAGGTCTCAACAAATGTCAATTTATGGTAATGAGCCAGGACTAAATGATAATTCAGGTCTCTCTCGAACATGCACACACTGTAGACTGTCTGAAAAGCATTACAACTTAGTAGAATAATAATGGAATAAAGAGCAGGACTCATTGGTTATCTGCCACACTTCCTGTAGTTCTGTTTTTAAGTGTTCCTCTAATGAGACATTTTCCTTACTTTTCTATTTCTAACATCTAAAAGCTCATCGTATCACGCGAGTGTCATGACCACATGGGACCTATGCAATCCATGAACCCATACCTAAAACTAGTTCACACAGCGTTGGACATGCATACTCTGTCGTTATTCCTTTATTTGAACATGAAGCCATGCACTTCATAATGTGCTGTATTCCATATATAGAGTTCCTATTTGTGTCACTGGAAGACATAAATTCTTTTGACTTCCTGTCATTGTGCACGCATGAAAGAGATGTCAGCGATACCAGCATCCGATTACAAACAAGGGGACCAGCATTTAAAAAGGAGAGGGTTGGATTGCTTCACATGTATTCACCGCACAGTTAGCACATTCAGATCGTAAAGAGGTCCGAGTGAAAAAAGCAGCCTTTCAGGAAGTTGAGATCAGTGAGCGCAGTCCTAAACAGACAGCACAGTCAGCTTGTCGGCATCTCCGGGATTATTGGCCAGAAATGACCAAAGCAAATCATAACTCATTGCCTCCCTCTGCTGGTGCTAATGGACAATAAAGTCATTTTACGACATGCCTCAAACCCTCCTGAAAAATCGATATGATATTATCCGTGTCCATGGCACTCGATTGTGAGCGCAAAACTCACAAATCAGGCTTTATGATATTTTTATGTCCGATACTCCGAAGTGACTTAAACCATGTCAAGGGAGAGTTTAGAGTCACCTCTTCATGCAGTATTTTATGGTATTGTTTTTTTGTTTTTGTTTTTTGGCATCAGTAATAATCCATCTCTATATGTATTATGTGTCATTGGAAATCAGTCTGAGTTTCATATACTTTTTGGTGTATTCTCAACTTAAGGACCACCTGAACCTTTCATTATTTTTGCTCTCTGGGAATACAGTGGTGTTTTTATTTTACTCAGAAAAGTTACCTTCTCCCTCATGAAAAAATTACCGGTACTTGATCATTCTAACGCTTGTGACATTTGTCTTTAATCCAGTTCCCTGACTGTGTATGTGTGCGTATGTGCATGTATTTCTGTCTTTGCGTGGAAGATATTTTGCTCTAAACCAGATTTGTATGTTTACGGTTTGGCCAGTCTTTACAACTCCAAAGGGCTTGTTGACGGTTAAGACTTGGTTTTAGGGTTAGGGTTACAACTAGGCTTATTTAGCTCTGATGGTTGAATTAGGTTGGACCAGAGAGGGGGGTGGGTTGCTGGGTAAAGACAATATCTATAGGATCAACCCATCCTTTTTTCAATATGTCTATCTTGCCTGATGATTGCTATTTTGGAGTGAGACTTGTACTGTAGGCTACTTAACACAAAAGAAAAAGATTTTTTTTTTTTTTAAAAAGCATCAATTTTTGACAGTTAATGGATGGTTGTATGTTGGTAATTGAAGTAAAATGAGATATGGACCGATTTTGAGTCCCTAGTTAAACAGAAATATATTCAGAAATATAAACAGCATACATTTCGACATATGGTACACAGCGAGGGTAATAACGCAGTGCCCGGCTGTAGGGCCTTATTATGTTAATTATCAAAAAATAAATTAGTGTTGCATATTGCTACAAGATTTACTGTGAGTCATATTACAACAAAACAAAAAACAATAGCGTCTTGTGGGCCCCTGAGGGTCTGCCAACAATATAGTTAACTAACAGTTCAGGCTACAGCTACAATCTCTATCCATGAGAGCTGGGCAATATATCTATATTACATCATTATAGTGATAGGAGACTATAGTGATATGGCATTACTGTTATCTTTTCCTTGTTTTAAAGGCTGCATTACAGTAAAGGGATGTGATTATTCTGGAATAACCAGACTGTTCTACCTGTTTTAATAATTGCCTTTACCTTTAAAATATTGCCACAATACCAATATCAAGGTATTTGGTCAAACATAGTGTGATATTTGTTTTAGTCACCCATTCCTAGCACAATTGTGCTTTTCAGGAGATTTTACAAATATCAAATATTCAGTATGTTGTGTATCATGATCTAGTTGATCTAAAATATCCCTATATCATTTCAAGGCCACATTGCTACAACTGCTCTACCATAAATTCTGCCTTTACAGAGATGACGATACTCAGTTTTGATTGACACTGTCATTTACTTTCAGACGGTGTCAACAAAAATGTTTTAAAAAATATATCATCATCTTGTGAAAGTCATGGCAGAGTTGTATTACATTAAACTGCATGGTCCGTGAGTGTACAGTATTTCTGGTACAGTGTTTTGAAATATATGAATACTTTTATATATCTTCTTCCTAACTTTCAACCTATTTTGAAGGTATCGACAACGAATGCAAGCCGCCTCATATGCTAGCAACTAAACTGCCACTCACTGTAAATACCTTACAATTATATTTCATAAATTAATTTTCATAGTTATAGCAAGAATAATGGTGTCCGCTCACTCATTCCCTTCTCAGTAAACCGTCGAAGTCGCTGTCTTGCCGTGTGCCTGGAGGTGCACGTACCGCGGAGCAGACTCTAGATGTCTCCCTACTCCGTGCAGCTGTGTGTCTCCACGGGTACGATGCTGCTGTCTACAGATGACCGAGTCGCCATTTTGAAAAGCAAACCGTTCACAGCACACCCACCCGGAGTACTGGAACTATGCCGCGGGGCCGGCCTCGCAAACTGAGAGTTAAAAGCAACGACGACACAGGTAACAAGTACCAAAATGCAACGAATAAAAAATACAGATCAAGGGCTATCCAAATAACCTGCTATTGTATGGGCAAACATCTCTGCATCTCTTATAATAACACTTCAATGTAGTGTATATAGTCCCCGGATATAGTATTGCGGGTGGGCTTTGCTTTGTGCGGCGAAGGAGTGATTGAGGCGGAATGATATTAATAACATCTCGGTGCCTCTTCTTATTGGCTTCCAGTCTAAATTGGTGTCCGTGAGGGGAAGAACCGCGGTGCTGTGCATGCTGTTAGTCAATGTGCAGCTTTTACACTTATTACTTGTTTATTCATAATTCGGCGTTAGCTTGTTGTTGCTAACTAGCGCGCGTCGCTCCCGCTAGCTTCGAGGCTAACACGCCAAACTGTTAGCCATTGTTATTTTTATCCGGTGAGGCATTGTAGCGAAGCTTGCCCAGCCGCTGATGGATCAGTTGTGTGTAGCCAGAACCAGAAGCTGCTGGTCACATTCACACATCGACACGAGCTAACTGAGTGTTAATATGTGTTGTTGGAAAGTGCTCAGTTCGCTAGCATTTCTGGTGTCATCGTCGGATTATAATATTTAGGTTAGCTTGGCGGCGATGACACGTTAGTCGGAGAGCTAAGTTAACGTGCGTTAACACATGTTTCGGCTGCAGGGTGAACTAAACGTGTTGACAACAGACTCCAAACACACACTGTCGTAACGATGAAATGTAAAAGGCTGGGAGAAATCCATACACATCAGCCACATACTTGGCATCTTGGTGATGACAGTGACCGACAGCCAAGATGGGTGTGTGGAACCAAACTGTTGAGCATCAATGACAAAAGTTGCATCATGAACACCCTAGCAGGTTCTCAGACAAATGTCAGGTGACAGAAGTGATCTTTTCTGACTTCAAATGCACAAATGAGGTACATTTTAAAAACTTGATCGTATTCGCAATCCTCCATCGTGCACTAGGGCTGCAACAAATGATCATTTCCATTATGGATTCATCTGCAGAATCATTTCACCATGCAATAAATGCTCATCACAGTTTCCAAGAGCCCGGGTGACGTCTTTAAATTAGTCTTCTTATGACCAACCAACAGTCCAACTCCAAAAGACCTGTAATTTACCACTAAATAAACACAGTAAATCCTTAGGTTTACAATCTGGAACCAACATAAGATTGGCACTTTTGCCTAAAAACAGTAAATCAGTTATCAAAATGGTCAAAAATGTTTTTTTCTCAATCTACTGATCAGTGAATAGTTGGAGCTCAAGCATGCACACAGACCTTAAAGGTTTTACTTGTAAGAAACGTTGTTGAAAACCGTCGCTTTGGGATTGTAGGTTGTGTTGGCTGCTTCCCAAAGTGTCACTTTTGAAGGTTTGGGACTGAGACTCAAAACTGAACTTTAAAAAAAAAAAAAAAATTTGTTTTATACAAATAGCACCAAGTGTCGTTGAGTATGAGCTAATGCACAATTAAAATGGTAACACGTTGCTATTTCAGTGGGTCTGATAAGCTACAATTGTTGTTTCCGTCCTGACAGGAAATGAGGGACATCACTGTATTTGTAGAATTTTTAACAGTCAAATTTAAAATGTCCGAATGCATAAAAAAATACAAGAGGCTCAATTTAGAACAGCTGTCTTTGTTATGCATGATGATGACCAGCCTTCAGTAAGAGATCAAGTTCTTCATTCTCACGCGCTCTTTGGAATTATTTATTTTAGTTTGTAGTCAAACTGACTTATTCTACTTTATTCTGAAGCCCCTGGCTCAAGTACTTGAAGCTGAACTTCAGAACACAGAATTCATATTTGTTCCACATCATAGTAATAATAATAATAACAATAACAATAATAATGATAATGATAATGCATTTTATTTAAAGTGAAACTCTTGCCAAAAAGCAAAAAAGTGCGACCAAATAGGAAGGAGGTCCACTATTACTCTCCTTCCTGTTTGGTGTGTCAGAAGTGCAAATGTCTGGTGGGAGACAGTTCCAAAGGCTGGGGGCAGATCGACTGAAAGTTCTTGACCCCAGGGTGTTTAGGTTGGAAGATGGGTTAAAGAGCTGGATGGTAGAATAGGATCGGAGAGTGTGGGAGGGTGTGTGGATATGGATCAGTTCAGCAAGGTATGATAGTGCCAGGTTATGAAGGATCTTGAAAGTGAGGAGTAGAATCTTGAAATCACTGCGGGATTTGATAGGGAGCCAATGGAGTTCCTGCAGGGTCGAAGTGATGTGTTCGGTAGAGGGAGTTCTGGTGATGATACGGGCAGCTGCGTTCTGGACCAGTTGGAGTTTATAGGGAGATTTCCGATTCAGTGTGTATGTCCCTTCGATGCTACAACATCAAAATCTACCTGTGAGTGCACAGATGTATTGGACTTGCTGACTGCTATTGGCCTATCTGCAAATAAGCTGTTCACAGATGGCAGTGGCCGATGTTTATCTGATGTGACATATCCATTTTGCACTGGCACTGGCTTGTGACATCCCTTTATAAGGCTGTATTAATACTGAAAACTTCAAGTCATTAAATAGATGGGTGGCTAGCCGTAAAAGGTGTTTGAAGCAGTTTTGACAAAAAGTATGTATGTAAGTATTGTATGAAATAATGTTTTATTAAAGGTTGTTTGATAAATGTGTAAGTTCTAATTTGTATTTCTAAAGATAGCATATTGAAGGACTGAATGACTAAAAAAAAGTTCAGTTATTTCTTCATAATGAATATTTCTTTGCTTCATTGGCACAAAAATGTAATAAATAACAAAAAACGACAACAGTTAAAAAAAAAAATAGATGTGGCTATTGGCCAAATTGTTATTTTAAACATCAATATCAATTTTTACATTTTAGGGCATTTAGCAGATACTTTTGTCCAAAGCGACATACAGTAATTCATACATAGATTTCATACACCGATGGCGGTGGCTGCCAGGCAAGGTGCCAACCAGCACATCAGGAGCAGTTTGGGGTTCAGCATCTTGCCCAAGGACACTTCAACATTCAGACCAGGGGAATCAAACCAGCGACCTTCTGATAACAAGAGAAGAGAGGTGGTCATATGATTGGGTGTATTTAAAAATATCGTTTGTTGTTTTAGACTGTTTTCTGAACTATAAGGCCAATAAGCACAGCATCTGTTCAACTGAATATCTCCTTCACTTCATCTGTTC
Organism: Diplodus sargus; assembly: GCA_903131615.1. Taxonomy (NCBI): domain Eukaryota; kingdom Metazoa; phylum Chordata; class Actinopteri; order Spariformes; family Sparidae; genus Diplodus; species Diplodus sargus. The sequence continues at coordinate 5,722,112 of CAEMYA010000014.1, read as the reverse complement.
AGTAGCATGTGCCTTGAAGCATTCCGATATTGAAGTGTTTCCTCTTGTATTTAATCAGATGCGGATCCCAATGGCGCTAAAGGGGAAGGTCTCAGTGATGGAGAGCTCAAGGACAAGAAGTGCACAATATGCTCCCAGATCTTCACCACTGAGAGCCAGCTGCAAAAGCATCTCCGTGAACATGAGGTCAACGATAAGGTTAGTATCCTAAGTGTCAGCAATCACTGTTATTTATCCATACACCGTTAGAACAGCATGCTCACTCTATTATCAGCTTGTATTTGTATTCTTTTCACAGTTTCATACATTAAGATCTTGGTTCTGGCTAGTATAACAACATCCAGCTGTGGCCGGTCACTGGTAGCTGCCTAGATGAATAACGCTATTATTGGCATATAAACAGCTTGACTGGAGCAGTTGAGATTTAAAGGGGAACTTGGGTAGTTATAAACCTGGGGCACACAGCCCCTGGGCCCTGTGTTCACATCTGGCCTTTGGAGTCAGCGGGTAGCTGCAACAAGGCTGCAAGATCCTTTTTATAACCATGAAGTCTTACAAGGCGAGGTCTCACTCTGACATCTCGCAAGGTTAGTTGTTATAGTTGTTGCCTGCTCTGGATTGTTGGAATCAGCCATGACTTAAATTCTTGCTATCGGTTCCTCTACGTGAATTAATTTCAGAGCAAGACTTTTACTTGAACAGGACTAGAAGAAAATGATCTTACTCTTTAACTAAAAAGGCCTATCTCTGACGAAACATCTCTGTAATGCTGTCTGGCACATTATGTCAGCACTGCAGTGTGTGTGTGTGTGTGTGTGTGTGTGTGTGTGTGTGTGTGTGTGTGTGTGTGTGTGTGTGTCAGTCAACTCGCTATTGGAGAGAGTGTAACTGGAACGGGTTTATTGATGCTGCAGTAAGTGAGCTTTGAAACAGTTTTGGATACATATTGATATGTTTGACTAAATGCTTGATAGCATTTCCAGTACCAGTGAGTGAGAATTTTCAGGATTTCCAATTTTTCCTGTTGAAAAGGCTCAAATGTGTCCAGCTGGGCGGAAAGTTCAAGGAGACGCTGTCTTACGATGTGAGGCGAAGCTGCACAATATATCCCAGAGCAGAGCGATTTAATGGAGGTATAAAGCCTTTAATGGAGCAGTAACCTCCATCTGTGAGGTATTTGACCTGTTGTTGATTACCTCCACAAAGCACAACAAAAGCACTTTGTAGGAGAAGAGAAAACTCTCCAGCTGACATCCCACTCGAATTTAGTGCAGGTGGAGAGCATAGCTCACCTGCTGGAGTGGATGATAACATGCTAGCTACAGGTTGGATTTGGGCCAAGCTTGTGGCTTACCATCCGAGCTGGAGGTGTCCTGGATTATTCAGCTTCAGCGAGTTTTTACAATGTGAAAATCTGCAGCTGTATGTAGATCCCATTGTTTGTTTGGCAGACTCGGCACAGGTCTAAGCTTAGTCTGCCAACCAATCAGGTGCCAGAGGCTTCCAAAGCATCTGATTGGTGTTCTTTACCAGCAGCGGTGTTCTTTATTTTTTTAAAACAGAACACACTGAAGGTGTGAATAAACAGTTTCGATATATTGATTCTTTGGACAATGAGCTGATATTTACCAGTAGTCACAAAGTCTGCCCTGATATGATTTTGACAAAACAGTTTTTTTGCCGATCCCCATTTTTAGCTTAACGATGGAAATTTTACTTTGTAAATGTATCACCTTGCTGACTTTTCCTCCTCTCATAGCTGAACAAGATGCATGTATTATTCATACTTTTCTTGTTCGTTTAATTCCCTGTATCACCCAACAGAACAACACAATTCATTTTCATCCGACAGGCACGCATGCACATTTCAGCCTGACATTGTCAGAGCAGAGCAGCTGATATTGCCGGTGCAAGAGCAGCAAGTCAGCTGACTGCTCAGTGAAATGTCTTGTTTGTCTGTTTACCAAAATCCAAACCATGAAATGTGACTTTAGAGGCACATAGTTTTTTGTCACCAATGTTTTCAGTTAACAGGGTGTTTGTTTGTTATTAATGTCTGAAGATGAGCACAGCGAATTGACTGCATAAACTGCAGGTCTAAATTTGGCCGTGATGCTCGGCAGTGTGAGACGTTTCTTTGGCTGTGTTTGAAAGTCAGCGGAGCGCACGAGCACAACTTGTTCTCAGCTCTTGAACTTTGATCAGTGGCAACTGTTGTTGAACTACATTGGTTCAGTCTGGCTCCTTGGGGAATTAAAAAAAATCAATGTGTTAGATGTTTGGTAGCTATGAAAGTGTTTAGTTGATAATTCAAATTACAGTATGTGTGAATGGCTGCTTCAGTGAATTTGTTGTGAGTAAATCCAGGGAAAAATGCATACAGCTACTTCTGTGCCATTGCACTGCAGGTCTGTTTTGTGCTGTGGTCCTACAGCACAGCTTCATTGGAACTCTAAGTGAAATTGTGCTAGGAAGAACTAAAGTTGCTTGACCGAACTCCCTGGCAGCGGTGCCTGGTAACATTCTTAAATAGCGCAGTAAATGTCACACCCCCCTTAACCTTCTCATAGATGTCGAATCACAGCCGCAATTTCCTCTGTCGATGTGATCACTGGCCAATAATAGTTAATCGGTTTCAGTGGCTACTTGTTTTGTTGAATTTCCACATATCTGTGGTCCTACTTGGGAACATCCATAAATAAATGTTGCTGAAACATATTAATGTTCGCAGTTGGAATCCACTGAGTCACCTGATGAGTCAGAGGCTTCTGCTTCCTGCTTGTTTTGTATGATTTATGTGGTAACTTATTCTTTGTCCAAGACGCAACAGATTTTTTTTATGTGCCCCTGCTTATCAGTTGCTTATAACATTAGCATTAGCATATGACATTTGTTATTGTTACCCATCAATCTACACTCACTCTGTTTCTCTGTCTCGCCCTCTCTCATTCCCTGTCTCATACACAAACAGCCAATTTAAACACGTCAGCTCAAAACCATTTCCAGTTTTTACCCCTACCAATTGTTTTTCAAGTGCCCCCTTAGTGGTGGAAATATCCCCCTATCAAATGGGACAGCGCATCAAGATGCTTTTTTTCGTAATCAGTAGCCATTAGTGGTGTTTATTTCGACTGATTTGCAAATGGGCACTTTTTCATTATGCTGTCTTCAGCTGTGGTGATTTTACTTGCATTAATGCGAAACTTTAGGCTACCAATCACTTCATCAGCTAAAAAGGAACACTGCTACATTCCCTGGACACTAACATTGTATACTGTATAGGCTATCATAAGCAAACCATGCACCTACCCTGCCAGTCTGCAGTGCTATTAGAGGAGCTATACCAAGTGCAGCAACTTCATTGTTAGACTTAAGCTTAATTGCGGGTGATGTATGCCATCAGAGGGTAAGGAAGCCAGCGGTGAAATATGTCAAAATGCGAGACTGTCATGCACAACAACTATTTACACAGCAATAATTTACTATTTAACTTAGCTAACTAGTTAGCTGCCAATAGAGTTAGGGTCCAGTAGCCCTTGGTTTGAAGTGTGCCTCTGAAAAACCTCAGTTTGGAAGACTTTGTAACCCTAACACTTCACCCTCCTCCTACCCCATCAAGAATCAGGATATGCCGAAGGGGTTAGGTGTCCCATCGAGAGGAAGGGGCTAAGTGGTAGTGGCAGCGGTTGTATTGAGATTGGGACAGAATCAGAGGCACAGACTTTCATATTTCTGCCTTGGTCTCCTCTGTTGACCATCTCTTCTGGCCTGAGAGGACCACGTGTGTGCACCATTTGCAGCTGCTTCTGTCATTGTGGGCCATTTCACTGTCAGGGCAACTACGTTCACTTTCCTAGGTATTCTCTCCCAGCTGAAGAGCAGTAGCCTCGGGGTCTGCCACTCTTAATAAGCGTCAGCGGTGCCACTGTTGCTCTAGGCCTTCAGCGTGTTGCAGCTTTACAAAAGTGCTCTGATAATTAAGTCAGTCAACTCCCCAAACAGAAAAATTACTTGATATTTGGGCCATCTCTGCCTCATGGGAAATTATTTATATGTTGTCTGGTAATTTTCTGTACTTATATATCACGGTTGTTTTTCTCAGTTTCTGTCATTTTCAATTGCTCTCTCTTTATCGAGCTGAGATACCTTAAAACACAGATTACGTGCACGTAAAATCTTGTTTATGATTAGATGAAAAAGTGAGACGGCAGTATGCACCTGTAACTTTTCAGAATTGCAGAACAATTTGAGAACGAGTATGCAGAGACAGCTTCCAGGTTCATAGCACATGGTTATCTGAGTCAGTAAAGGTAGCACATAAATCAGTCTCTAAGAATTAAGAGCAACAAGCACTGGATTGCAAAGGCTGAGCTCATTTCCACTTCAATCATTCACTACTTCCTTTAACTTGTCCTCTCTTGTCTGCAGCCTCATCGATGTGACCAGTGCTCGCAGACGTTTAACGTGGAGTTCAACCTCACACTCCACAGGTCCACGCACACGACCTCAGACTTCACCTGCCCGGTTTGCAATAAGAGGTTCTCCCGCATCGCCAGCCTCAAATCACATATCATGCTGCACGAGAAGGAAGAGGTTAGTCAGCTGATCAATCAGACACAGAACCATTACTTATTCTCATTTACTGCTCGTTCGGAAGAACTTAATTCCTCTGTTTTGTCTCCCTGCTACCATAAATCGCAGAATCTAATCTGCTCAGAGTGCGGAGATGAGTTCATCCTTCAGAGCCAGCTCTCAATGCACTTGGAGGAGCACCGCAAAGAGCTGTCTGGCATCAAGGTCTACACCTGCAAGACCTGCGACAAGGAGTTCAAGACGTCTGCACACCTCAAGGAGCACATGAAGAGTCACGCCAAGATGAGGTCAAGCATGATGATGTTTTATTTCATTTGATCGAGTCAGGAGGACGTTAAAAGGAAATCCACAAGCTCCTGAAAGCAACCATGTGGATATAATTCTAAACCATTTGTATGGTAGAGAATACAGTGTGTGTGAGTCACAAAGGCAGACATCTGCAGACGTCAGGCTATTCAGACTGATTAACACTTTCAAATAAAGGTGTTATTGTGAAATTCTTTTTTGCTGTGCGAGCAGTCCTGCAGGGCAGAGTAAGAGCAGGTTTGACTGTAGATTTTACAGAATGATATTGAAGGTTAAAGTTAAATCCTCAGTTATTTCTGCTCATTTTGGTGTATTTTATGTAGTATGACTGATATTTCTAACAGGCTTTTATCGACTGCATGACAGGCACAATCTGCCATGGCATTCAGTAAATAGAAAATTTAAGTTTTGTAGATTCTCATCCACGCTCATGCACACTGCACATTTCAGGCAGTTTTTTTCATTAGTACAAGGCCAGAAAAAAGCCTATACAAGGGCACCACTTTTCACTGCTGTGTGCAGGCTGTGAAGCTTAACATTAGAACCAAGGCCAAAAAAGAGCCTTGAAACCAAAACTGTCACTACAAAAGCTCGGGAGGATTTCATTAGTGCACTTAATTTGAGTTTGTATAAGGGGAAAATGAGGTGAACAGACAATACCCAAAACCACTGACATGATCACGTGCATAGAATTCTGCGATACGAAAACACTGCTATGTGCAACGTGAAACAGCAGACGGATTGTATTGAAAATGAAATGCATTGGACACTCCAGCAGATGTCCCTTCAGCTCAGTTCAAATCCACAAGGAAAAATACAAAAATGAAAAAACGAAAAATGGTGGATTTTGAAAGCATGTCTAATGAGAAATGAATAGGATTTGTTATATTTTCATACCAATTTTGATAAAATATCAAACCAACTGTGAGATGACAGTCAATGACTCTAATGTGACGTATACTGACAGGGTTGACTCATTGGCACAATCTCATCTGAAAATCACCAAAGTTTCCCCATTAAGTGACGACAAACTAATGCAAAATAAATAAAATGAAACTCATCGTGTTATTTGGGCCGAAATGAAACGTTTGGATGAGCTGATTACAGGCCTGTGACGGGGCATTTGATTGTCAGGGCATTGAACTTATTGATTGCTGTTGGGATATTAAGAGAGTTTCTACAGATGTTTCAAAAAATGCTTCTAAAATAACTTGGCAACCCTAGCTTTACTTCCTTAGACATCTTCTGTTTGAATTACCGTTTTATTGAAAGGTGCTGCTGAAATAAACTCGCCTTCCTTTGCCTGAAACCAATTTGACATTTTTCGTGTTTTTACCCTCTCCACAGGCCACTCAATTCTAGTTCCAGAAACTACAAGAAAAACATTGACCGCAGCGGGTTCACAAACAGCTGCCATCACTGTGGAAAAGCTTTCAAAAAGCCCAGCCAGCTTGTCAGGCACATACGAATACACACAGGTGAGTGGCACAACCCACAGAAGGAGGTGGAATGTTCCGGTTATGTACTGTACATCTAATGCCGATGTAACGATGTGGACAGTGCTGTTTTCCAAGCGGGTGTTTTCTAGGCTGTGGGCGGGCACTGGCCCCCAGTTGTAATTTGTGGGAGCTCGGTAGCCTGCCGTTTCACAGCCGTAGGTTTGCGAGCACAGCTGGAGACTCGGGGTGTGTGGGCAGCGGTGGCGCAAAACAAGAGAGTTGGCAGTTTTGCACATTTGTCTTGAACAAAGCAATATAAAATGAACTTCCTCTGAAGTAATATCCTCCACACAATAACACTCCAGTCTCTTGAGAAATTGGCTGCATTTACCCTCCAGCTCTAAAGTGTACACCTCAGCGCAGTTCGTCACCCTCCTGTCATACAGACGTTGCGAGGGTAGAATTTGTATATGCTGTTTAAATTCCAGTATTCTTGTGTGTGTGTGTGTGTGTGTGTGTGTTTGTGTGCACAGGTAATGTAGCCAGCAGCCTCCGCCCACATGCTGTTTACGCGGCACCCACATGTTAATTTATTTGTTTGGTTGGTTAGTTGGCTGGGTGACTAACGGTGGATGGAGTTGATTCCTCTGTGCTATGAATCTCAAACAGCTCTTAGGCCGATGTTGCTTTGGGAGACTACGCACACAGAGACACACACAGGTTACGTCTTATTCGCACTCTCCCTCTGACGCACAGAAGAGTGGATGTATATGCCTTGAAATAATACCAGGGAGGAGGGGCTTATGTTGGTGCTATGCTGACAAAATTGCTTAGTCATGCTGGTACAAAAGAAGGTATTTTCATACATCATCAATACTGCCGGATAATTGCTGTACAGACAGACTTGGTGGATTAACTAGGGTGTCGTGTTCTTTTTGTCAAAATGTAATAAATGGGTGAAAAATGAAAAACAAATTATTATAAAATGTGATGTGTGTATAATGTAAGATTTGCAGTATCTTATTAAATTGTCAGATTTAGTTGAAATGGTAAGAAAAAAAGGTCCGTCCTCGCAAACACAAACTTTGTCTTTTAAAGTAAGTGCTTCTGATTGAAGAAAAAGTCACTATAATTTTTAATCAAATGATGCTGTAAGTAATGTGAACCAAGCAATATCTTAAAGAAACCAGCAGTTTTTCCACTTGCACTAAACCGTTTACTTTTTATTTTGAAGTTGTGCTGTTTCTGCTGCATGATCTTTGCTTTGTGCTCCTTCACGTCAGGTGAGAGGCCCTACAAGTGCTCACACTGCGGCAAGGCTTTCAACCAGAAGGTGGTGCTGCAGACTCACATGGTGAGACACACTGGAGAGAAACCTCACCTCTGCATGTTCTGCCCTGCTTCTTTCTCCCAGAAGGGGAACCTGCACTCCCACGTTCAGAGAGTTCACTCTGAGGTAAGAGCACGTTGTTAAAGGTGTGAAAGTAAAGCAACCAGTGCTTTTATGATAGTTTTTTCGTTTCTGTAGGCTTTAATCGACGCGCTTCCTGTCAGTGTTCCTGCAGTGTGGAGGGTTGGAAATAGAGGAAGTGACCTTCAAACACCCTTTCAAAATTGCACATCATAAATTATTATAAATGTCTAAAATAGACAGAGAAGTTAAACACATATAACACTACATGGATCCTCACAAAATCCTCTTAGAATATAGCAACAATTTGAAATAAATCTTACTGTTTGGTTTTCTGATCAACAACAACAGAGATTATGCTCTCTGTCGGCTTTTAATTCTTGTAGCTTTAAGAGCATGTTTTGTTAAGCAAGTGAACCTTTCTCCTAAAAGACTGAGAATTTATTGTTATGAATGCAGTTTAATTTATTTTGTGAATTTCCATCATACCCATTCAAATCCTCAAACAAGGTGGAATAATTAGGATGTTAGCTGAAGCGACGACGATGCTTACAGCAGCTTTAATTTACTGACACAAAAAGGAATAGGAAGCCCCCTATATAAGTAGTCACTGATTAACCCTTAAAGTTGTCAAATAGTGGCTTACTTTTAGGGAATTTATCTAATCTTTTGCATCCAGTAACAATGATCAATTCTCATCAAAAAGGCCTTAAATCCAACCAGTAAAGGGCTAATTAACTTTAAGGGGACCTACCTGGGGTTAGTTGAAATAGCAGAGTCCTCGACTGGCTCTGAGAAGCTGTTTACAAATGAGTTGCGATCTAATTGGACTAAACCCCGAGCACGCTTGTCTGAGCAGGGGATACTGTTTGACGGAAGTAACAATGCAGCTGCTTTTTTTCAGTCAGGGAGGTAGTCTTTCCTTCCCTAATTATCAGAAATTCTCTTTATTGAACATGGCATAATGTGGAAAATGATTGTTGAAACTAATCTACGTCCACCATCTGTTAATAGAAGGCTTCTCAGAAGCTCTAAATAGCCTATGTCTCAGATGGAAGATAAGTCTACAACAGTGCACAGTGTCGACTAATTGACGAGTCAATTATTCTGTGAAACCACTAATAGATATAGACCTAGACATGTTTGATTTTGCATAGGCTTTCTGTTTTATGCCAAAGGCCCTTCCTGACACAGCCCTCCCCACTTATCTTGGTTTGGGACTATCAGTTACGAATGCAGTGGCTATTGAGTCCCCAGTGACTGTGGAGCAACCTGGAGTTCAGTGTCTTGCCCAGTGACACTGTGACACTGGGCAGGAGGACGCTGGAATCGAGGCACCAAACATGCGATCAGTCGACAACCAGCTCTGCCTCCTGAATGACTGAGCGCAGTGGGTGAATGCCTGCGGTTAAAGTGACTTGTGCTGTTTGAATTTACATTTTTAAATGTCAAACTAGTGTTTGCTGTTCAGTAGCAAAGATGCTCCCTGTATTCAAACACAAAACTTAGTGGCATTAAGAGAACAAAGTCCGGTAAATGGTTTCAATTATGGACTCAGACACACTGCTGTTCATCACACAGAGGAAATATCAGAAACTTTAACTCGACTTTTCATGCTGTTTTGTACATTTTGGTTACTCAGTGACCTTTTTTTATTCTGGTTGTTGACCAAGATTTTTCACTCTCGGTTTGTATACCTCCATCACTCACACACTAAATTACCAGCCCTCCTGCTCACGTATTGTTGCATTCACTGCAGCAGGACACCTTTCAATATTGTTTGTCCGTTGGACTTGGAATGAGGTGAAATTGCAGCTCTTTGTTCATCATCAGGTTCCTCTCTTTTGTGAGCACTTCACAACAGACAATTTCAAAGAGAACTCCTGATTTATCCACCCTCATTTAGCCTGGACTCTGGTCTCTAGCTGCACTTTGTCTCCTAGGTCATTTCCTCTCAGTGCCAAACTGGTTAACAGGTCAAAAGACTGTTCTGACATCAAAGTCCTCCCTAGGTGCCCATATGGCCATGTTGGCAGATACTGACTTCTCCTCCGTGGGGTTGTCCTTTTGTAAGGTTTGTGAATAAAACCAATCAATGGGGGGAGTGAAAGATGTAAAAGTAGCTACGAGTTGATGACTGCTTCCAATAATGCTGCCAAAGTCTGGACTGGGTCAGCTTTCTGGCAGCCTGATTGTTAAGAGACACAATAGTCTCCATCACAGTGGGTCCCCCTCAGTGGATATTCCTCAGCTCTCAGTGGTGATGCATTTTATCAAAAAGGTAACAAAGCCTTCAAGTATAAAAGATGCTTTGTGCTTGCACACCAAGCTCCTAACTCATTTGGTTGGTAAGTCAGTGCCAGATGAAAAATTAATTTCCCTATTTTTTTTTTTTATAAGTTAGACTATAGTTTCTAACTTTTGAGAAAATCTGAAAATGCTGTCATGGTAGTCCAAAGTTGCTGCTTAGATAATATTAATAATTGAATGAATATTTGGAAAACTAATAACTTTCCCATCAGCCTCATTTGTACTGTGTAGTCAGTCCAAAATAGCAAATGTCGGCATGCTAACACTGCACTAAGATGAACAAGTTAAAAGTTAAAACTCATAAAACATCATTGTGTTAGCTTATCAGCTTCAATGGCATTAGCGTTAAGCTCAAAAATACAATGTGCTTATGCACAGCCAAAGACAGCTGCTAGCATTGTTTTAGTTTTCTATGTAAAGATTGGTGACTTCCCATTATTCTGTAGTGGGGAGGATTCCAGGCTGTTGGATTAACCTATCCCGAGTGATTGATTGATGATGATGTAGTACTTCCTTGTTGCGGTTTTATTTTCCCACATACATTGAAGCAACATATATAGATCTTTAAATAAATGCCACATGAATGAAGGGGTGGCTGCTATCTTGGCATTGCTGCTGTAGATTCACACAATCTGAAAGCCAGGATAAACTATTTAAGAATTCTACTGAAGAGAGTTAGCTAAGAATAACAAAGAGATTTGGCCTCATTGGGACATTCAGGGCAGAACTTGGTAATCTATTTAACCCCATGTGGAATAACTAATTTAGTCTGTATTGTGTTAGCTGGTAAAACTAATATTGGATGGCACCAATATTGTGGTACATCCACATTTGATTTAAGAACGTAATCTGAGCTACAGGAAACGACCCGAAAACACAGGGGTCTCTTGATATAAACAGGCAGCGGTTCCCCACTCTTGCAAAGCCTATAACAGCAAAATAAACCAGTGGCGACCAGGTCTTATGATGTACTTCACTATTACTTTATGTCTATCACACATAGAGTCTCTTCACTGCAGTCTTTAATCTTGCAGGCTATTTGAGTTGCTTGTGAATCCTGTTGATATATTTATGCCAAATGTGTGGGGTTTTTTTAGAAGTAGGCAGTGCAAAACAGTGAACAACATACATCTGAATTGTCACAGGTAATGGGCTGTAAATAGAAATCCAAATAGAGAGTTCACATACTGTCCATTACATTGCTCTAAGAGGCACTCTGCATTAACACCACATAACATCCATTAGGCAGTGTGCACCTGAATGGAGACTATATGCAAAATGCAGCAAAGTACACATCAAACTACTGACCTACAATCCGTGGCTGAGATTCCACCTCAGAGGAATATATAAAGCCTAGAACTGTCCTGTCTTGTCAAGTTTTAACCATTCATCACACAGCATAGAAGAGTCTTTCATTAAGATATGCAAATTTGCAATTCATTTTTAATAATCCGTACATACTGTGTGGAATTGACAAAAAGATTCAAGCTACTGACTTAATACATCTTCAAAAGCTGCACAGAAAACAGGATCAGCTGTACAAACATATCTTTATCTCTGTTTGGTTTGGTTTGGTTTGGTTTGAATTAATTGAATGTGAATGAAAAGCCTCATAGTTAATTCACTCTGATGAGCAGTCAGGTTTTATTAATGCCTTTTTGAGGGTTGTATTGATCAGATGAAACTTCTTTCACACAAAAAAATATGGTTGAACACATGTGAAATTTTTTTCCTCCTTCACTTGCTCACATGATTGTGTATTCCCTGCTAAAAGCTTTTGATGGGGCCGGTTGATTAAATTATTGCTGGAAAGCCAAACAGCAGGACCATTTGAATAATGCATCTAATTTTCACAAGTGTTCTTCAGCTGTCCTGTTCCACGTCGAGTTTGTCCGTATGATTGCATGACTTTGTTATTGAATTATGGTCAGGCGCTATTCACAATAGATTTCATAAGCAGATGCATATTCAGGAGCCAGGGGGAAATAGTTGAGCTATTGTTACTAGGCTGGTGTATGGAGTCATAAAACTGCAATCCTCAATATTGAAGCCTCACTTAGGTAAACATATTACATTTGAATGACTACATTAAAAGTTGAAAATAACCAAGCCTAGCAGAACCTGATGTTCAAATGATTAGAGTTAAAGTGTGCAGATGTGTATTTATGTATCTAGTATTACCACTTACAATCTTTGAGGTTGACACCAGTGTTGGGGAGTAAAAATGAAAAGGTCACCAAAAACAGATACGCCTGTCACCCTAACCAAGGGTGTGGGTTTGGAATTTTAGATTTAAGTTTTAAAAAATAAAACTCATGAGAAGCTGTCAGCAATGACACTTAAACTGGTTTTGTCTGCTTTTGGTCAGTACACTTCAACAGACACTTTGGCCCACTGTTGGTCCTTCAAATTTAACTGATAGTTCAAATGCTTTAAGGGATGGATCTTCAACTACTTCCAAACAGTTAACATTTTAAAGGAGACATAGTTTGCTAATTTTCAGGTTAATAATTTCTGTTTTAGAATAGGTTTACATGCTTTAATACGCTCACAAAATGCATCAGTTTTCTTATACCCCTCCCATGCAGCAACACTGTATTCTACCTCTGTGTGAGATGATCTGTTTTAGCTCCAGTTTCTTTAAGACTTTCCTCCTGAATGCTCTGGTTAGTCAGCTCACACACGTCTGAGCCAGCATCACTCACTGTGTCTCTCCTGTTTTTCAGTTTCCAGTTGTTGCAGTAGTTTATATCTGCTATGAATATAGTCATCAATTATGCAAATGTAAGACATGGTGACGTAGTGGGACTTTGTAAGCTTTTTAATTTTCAAGAACTTTTACATGAACAGGAACCTATAAAATACACTGTAGAACAAAAAATGTCTCCTTTAAGCCTATTTGGCCGGCTTTTGCACTTGCAGCTTTCAGCCTAAAAAGCACATTTAATGGCTGTTGACAATTGAATAAAGCATTAGCACTAACAGGACAGATGGCTTGAAATTTGTATTTATGTTTCAAAAGTTTGAAAAGGAAACTTCCAGACCACCTTTCTACTAACTTAATGTGTGACTCCATTAATCTTGATGCCTTCATTTTTCTGAAGAAAAACAATGAATTCATCCCCAGTTCTCCCTTTCTGCATCAACCACCAAATATATTAAAGCCTCACTCAGAACTTGACCTCTGAGGTTTTCTGCCTCCCTATATGAACGATTTCCATCATCTTTACATCTTTCTCCTCGGCCTGATTTCTGCCCTGTTTTTTTGTCATTGTCGCCAGCTCTGTCTTCACTCTCTTCACCACCCCCTTTACATGACATCCATTTCACCTCTCTCGATTCTTTGCTTGGCTCCAACTTAATGATTACCGCTCAGATGAAAACACACTGTTGGCCCCAAGAGGAAAAATGATACTCCTCCTGTGTCCAGCCATATTTCCTATATGTCCTCATCCTTAACCCAGCTGCCACATACATATCATCATGACTCAATAACATCTTAGTGGAGCTGTGGCCACACACTGCATCCTATCTGGTAACTCCGAGGTTCAGCCACCTTTCATCTCAAACTCTCCACTTCCTTTAAGCAACCCCTGTTCACTGAGGTGATTTGACCCTCTCAGAAAAGCTATTAACTTCCCTAAAGCTTTTATTTTGGTTCACACTCAACAGTCACACCCTGTGGATTTTTTGTTACGGTTCTAACATGCTTCCATTCCTTTTTATTTTTTTCTTATTAAAAAAATGTTTTTTTTGCTTCACCACCACTTGCTGCCATCAGTGCAGACATAATGTTTTCATGTCCATTTGTCCATCCGTCAATCCAGGATTGATCCAGAACTGATTAGCATTTGGCTGCCAGAGGTCAAGTTCACTGTGACCTCACAAAACCCATTTTTGGCATTGCTCAAGGATTCATACAGTCATACTTCATACATTGTGGTATTCCGCAGAAAATATTCTGTTCATTATTCAGCTCCACAGCTCAGGAACAGCAGCATTGCTGGTGCGCAGAGGAATACAACCGTGATGTGGTAGTTTTAGTTTTTCATGTCTTCTCAGTGGTTCAAATTTCAAACTATTTTTTACTTCAGGGTCTTACCGATCCTTGCTCAATTCCTAGGACTCTCCAAACCTAACTTCATATGAGCCCGTACCTGCTCTGCTTTGCGTTTGCCTCCCTAGAATTGAACTAACTCAGTCAAGACAGTTTTCTATTCAACATTGCTTGTGTTGATCAAATGACGTAATTTACACAACTGAAACTTATATCAAAGATTGGCGTACGATAAAATTATGATTTAAGAAGGATTGCATATGTCAGTGCATAGATTACCGCAAATGTTTTTTTGCTGTTGAGTGAAACAAATCTACCAGCCACAATGACTGCTAGTGGCTGGTTCAAATTATGCGTCCTGCCTGCGTTGTGTTGTTTACACCATAGTATGATAAATCAAGAGCCAGGTGGTGATATTCACAAGAGAGCAGTTTCTAACTCCTACATACTATGCGTTATTATAGATATTAAATTACTATGAGGGGTGTAAGCACTCATAATTCATACCTTGAATTGAATGTGCACATTCTTGAGCAGTTCTCGAGAAAAATGCATTTGACTGGCCAATTTATAAACAATATACAAGGACAGAAGGCAGATTAATTAATGTAACCTTTATTTCTTTGAAAACATCATCAAACATCTAGAGAACAATCTTCATGTCATCGCCACTAACAAGCACGCAGTGAAGTTTAAGTCTGGCGTCCAGTATTTGCAACTTCAACATGATGGTTTCTGTTCATTTAGTATTTTTTTCCCACTTTCTGACGAACATCTTACATTTTTCTCTGAAATATATATATATATTTTTTAAAGATTTTCAGTGCCTGGAAGCGAGCTTTGACATACACATACTGTAGAAGCCAGGGTTAACATCTTGTACTTGTTTCTGTTCTCTTACAGGTGAAAGGTGTACCACTGTTTCCATGTATGGACTGCAGCTGTGCATTCAAGAAGCTTGGCAGTCTGAATGCCCACATCAGCAAGATGCACATCTCTGTGATTGAAGTGCCCTCCGGCACTCAGGTAAGAGAACAGGACACAGAAAACATGACCCAAAATGTTATTATGCCACATCTGCCCAGCATCTTCTTTGAGTCTTTCTTTCTGTTGATTGACTATGTCTTACTTGGTTGACTTTTAATTTTCTCCTGTCTGATTAAGCTTTCTTTTTCCTGCATTAAGTGACAAGCCACTATCTTTCATGCAAAAATGGAGACAAAAACAATACTATTCACATGCTTATTCTTAGAAGCAGGGACAGATGCATCATACCATCGGTATATTTTAGGCCAGTAGCAAATACACAGGAGGTATCTAGTTTCATCTCATTATATTTCATTAAAATAAAATAAAAAAACCTTTACTCTTAATATGTCTCATCCATGGTGAAAGATCCTTTGGATCCTCTGTCTCCCCGTATTTATTTACATTCACTGCTACTTTTTCAGATGTTTTTTTTTTTTCAGTCTTTCTGTTTGTTGGTAGATAATGATGCTGTCAAAATCTAAAAACTTCAGCTTCATTTGCTCTAAAAGAGCAGCACAAAGCTGCTGTTTACCAGCATTCATATGGAGAAATTGTTAATTGCTCATCAATTTCTACTCTACCATAAATCAAACAGTTTTGACCTGGCTTACAGTCTACAATGCAGCATAAAGCCTTTCAATCTTCTCAGTGATGGCCTCTATTGTTTATAACAATGAAAACAATGGGACAACATTATTTGGTAATCAGTAGGTGATTCATTAGTAATGATTAATTACAGTGTCGTCATGTTAAAATGCTACATGCCTAGTATCCACAGACAAAACCTCCATGCGGATTTAACCATAGCTACTGTGTGTATTGATTTAATTCTCACTGTTGGCATGATGCATGATACATCAACGTCACTTACTGCCCAGTGCTCTGCTAACTCCATGTCTCAGAGAGCCCCTAATAAGAACAAGTCCACTCTCAAATTACTGCCTGTCTCCCCGGTACATTGCCCCTCTTCTTCTCCCTCAGGAGACGGAGACAACAGGTCAGGCCCCTGGAGGGTCGGAGGGCGGCGAGGGAGTTACAGATGTCATCCAGCAACTTTTAGAACTGTCTGAACAGGTCAGTGGGGAGACACCTCAGCCCCAACCTCCAGAGCCAGCGATCACCATGGAAACTGCCATCAACCAGGACATCCTGCAGGTGAGCGAAGGATATTCCCCCACTAAATGAATGGTGGTATCCACAGTCCCACAGAAGTATTGGGATCCACAGTCTTTAAAACTTACTTGCAGTCTGTGGTTCAGATATAGTGATTCAGATTATAACCTTTTAAGGACTGCACCTGACATGCACTAATGGATAGACAAAAACTAATTATTTGGAAAATTCTTGTTGTCTCTCTGTTTGTGTGAGTCATAACTATTAGGCACAGGAGCACACACACACACACACACACACATACAGACACACACACACATCAGAACATTTGCACTTTGGATTATAAAACGTTAGTCGAACCATTCATGTTGAAATGATTTAGATGGAAATTGGAGGACCCACACTGGGAATATATGTGGAATCAAAAATGCTGATTTAGTGGCAGGATTTTTCACAGTGGTGGGAACATGATCCAAACAGAATGCTAATGATTTTGGAACCAGGAAGCTTTATAAATAAATACTGCTGGAGAGCTGAATAGAGCATCTGCTCTCCAGCACAAAACAAT
Organism: Diplodus sargus; assembly: GCA_903131615.1. Taxonomy (NCBI): domain Eukaryota; kingdom Metazoa; phylum Chordata; class Actinopteri; order Spariformes; family Sparidae; genus Diplodus; species Diplodus sargus. The sequence goes on along the minus strand of CAEMYA010000014.1, from coordinate 5,705,286 downwards.
GTGATTAATACTGAGCTTTGGACCACAGCGTCCTTTTATTTTTTGGACAACTTTTTGTCAACATTTGCCACATTTTCACAAGCCATACTTCAAATAGTTGAAGCCATGATAATAATAAGTCCTTACGTGATTAGGCTAATTGTTATTTGATAACGGAGAAAACATAATTTACATGAAGGCTTTTCAAGCTGTGGCGTTTACTCTTCTCTTTCTGTAGCAAGCCCTGGAGAACAGCGGGCTGAGTGTGGTCCAGCCTCAGGGTGACGCCACGTGCAGAGAGTCGCAGAACCAGACCACTGAGGGCGCTGCTGTAGAGGGCAAGAAAGTACAAGGACCTGACAAACCAGTCAGGGAGAAGAAAAGGAGCATTTTCAAGAAACCTATACAAATGCCAGGTAGGAGTAATATCACAGAATGTAAACCATGGTGCAGATAGGATTAAGCAGTTAATCACAAAGAAAACTTCAGATAGTAACTTAGTTCAGTTGTTCACTAAGTAAATGTAATGTACATAATATCAGCAACTTTAAAAATACATGCTTGTCTTATATGTGTCCATGATATTATAGAATGATCTATCCATTCAGTTGCCACTGTTCAAAGTAAATAAGGAAAGCTGTATTTGTAAATGATTACAAAATTATATTAATTTTGTGAAAACAGCCCTCAGTCACAGCACAAAACCATCAGCTGACAGAAACACCACAGCTGCGTCACTCTGCCTTCCTTTCCAGGCTCCATCCGGGAGGAGAACGGCGTCCGCTGGCATGGCTGCCCATACTGCTCCAAGGAGTTCAAGAAACCCAGCGACCTCGTCCGCCACATCCGCATCCACACCCACGAGAAGCCTTTCAAGTGCAAACAGTGCTTCAGAGCTTTTGCTGTCAAGAGCACCCTCACAGCACACATGAAAACGCACACGGGTATCAAGGCCTTTGAGTGTCAGTGCTGTTTGAAGTGCTTCTCCACTTCTGGCAGCATGAAAGTACACATGCGTCTGCATACAGGTGAGAAGCAGGAGCATTTCATGAAATGAATACACAAAACCAAAGTAAAATCGACGTTTAAACGCACCTATTTCACTTTATTGGCTTATTTCTCATGTCGCATCATGCACATGTTGAACAGTATTCTGTATGCCAACATAATCAGTATTTGCATAAGTTTAAGTTGACGCATATGAACTGCCAACATAATGTTTTCAGTTTCCTGGCAGCCTCTACCATTTAGTATTCAGCTATAGGTTATTATGAATTATACAACAAATTACTAGAGCTGGACCTGTGTAGATATGCTGCTACAGATAGGGCCCTTATTGGTATTCATGTATTTGCAATCATTTTGTTTATGCTCTTAGAGTGATTTCCTTAAAGAAATCCTCTCCTGGACATAAAATGTCAGCATTCGTGTAAATAAACAAAACTGTGTAACAGTTTGATTATTATGTGCATCTGTGCAATGTGCATTAGTGTTGTCTCTTTAATTGCTATGTAATGGCACTGTTTATGTTAGGTGTTTACTTTAGCTCTGGTTATGTGTTAGCTCCAAGATGAGTTTTTTTACAAATATTTTCTCGGCTGCTATGTGCTCATACACTTTCTTATCTTTGTCACTTTTCCTTGTGCTGTAATTGGATTTTATAGAAATATATATATATATATATATATATATATATATATATATGTATATATATTGTCCCCTGCTACTTGAAAGGCTTTGTAACCTTTTGTAGAAAAAAATAAATAAAATGATATGAGCTTGCTTTTTGGTTTATGTGTGAGTTTCATATTTTATTTATTTAGATTGGCTAAGGGGCAGTCAGTTGATATATTTTTTGTATGTTTTTTAGCTTTTCTTTTGCTTCCTTTTACTTTGTTCATATGTCAGATTCAGTCTAATTCTCTAAATACTAATTCTCCAAAAGAGCAATTTTTTCCCCACTTTACCCAGGTGCCCGTCCTTTCCCCTGCCCTCACTGTGACAAGATCTTTCGCACATCAGGCCACAGGAAAACACACATTGCTTCTCACTTCAAAAGCTTACAGCAGAAGAAGCACAAGTTCCCACGAAAAACCAACAAGGCCAAAGTGTCCAAGAGTAACCTACCTCTGCCTGACATCCCCCTGCAGGAACCCATCCTCATCACAGACTTTGGTAAGAGCATGTGTTCACAGGCACACATGGGCGATGATGCATCTGTGTTCACAACTGTGAACAGTTGTCCTTGGAATCAAGTGGAATGTATCCTTAAGTTGCTTTCTTGTTGACGTTTCTTCATGTGAGTGTGTTTTTTCGCACAAATTGAAATGTCTTTTCACATGAAAGTTCACCTGTTGCTTGTTCACATGTTGCTCAACAGGCCTCATACCATCCCAGAACCCTCGTTTGGCTTTCCAACAGTACCTGGAGGTGGTGGGCAATGACCGGCCATACAAGTGCCAGTTCTGTAGCAAAGCCTACAAGAAATCGAGCCATCTGAAACAGCATGTCAGGTAACGCAATATCACCTATATCACTATTTGAATATTTTTTGATAATCTGCTGATAATTCACACATTGCTGTTGGCATTCACACTATTGTTCCTCTCCTTTATTATTCCGCCTTCTGCTGGTTTTTCGTCTGGCTTCTCCTCCTACGAATTTTGAGCTACAGAAACTGGATATCAAAATGTAGAGCAAGGACATTATGGCCTCTTCTTTCTTTTTTTATATGTTAAACCTTTTGAAGTATTCAGCGTTACTCAGCAAAATTTTGCCCATTCAGTCTTATAGGGAATGTTTGTCCAACTACTTGTACTTCTACTACTATTTCATAAGCATTTTTCAGCAGCGTAGTGCAGTGCATTATATTGTTATGCATTTCAGGTAATTATTTGTCACATTTCTCTTTTCTTTCCAAAATCCCTTCAGCTGTCAGCATTCACAAGGTATTTGTGCAGGAAATACACATTATTTAGTTCAGATTTATTTTCTTTTAGTTAAAAGAAAATTTTGGAATGCCTAACATTTAAATTCTGGCAAGATAGTGAAAGATGCCATCTTCATTGACATAACAGTGATATAAAATGTTGTATTTGTGGATAATGAGATAATGAGATAGTGGATGCATCTGTACAGAAAACAATAGGGGCCGTGGATGGAGCCGTGCGGAACACCACAGATCAGAGAGGGACATAACCAACAATTATTGTCTCTGTTTGTAGAATATGACTTAAAGCCGCATCTCCACCAAGGAATGTGGTTCTGTCGTTACACATTAGTATAGGGATAGTTTTGTGTCCAGCCTCTCTTATTTATTTATTAACTTCTGTAAAAGTGAAAGAGGTTGCCTCCAACACCCAGCTTTTAACAACTACCTGAGTACTGTCTGCGGTGGAAACACAAAACAGATCCTGATTTTAGCTACATTAACTTTGTATGGGTTCCAAGGGAACTTGACTAAAAATACTTTGATGGAAGTGTCCCTGATGCCAATGATTTATATTTCTTTCCCAGAGAATGAACCATACCGCTTGGCTGAGCATTCACTTATCATTACAGTGTCCCCTTCCGATGGTATCTAACAGAGAATGGATTCCCCTGTACCACTGGGAGATTAATGAAGTGTTCAAGAGGGCAGAGCAGCAGATCCCTTGACTCTCTAAATGGGTCTTCAAATTTTTCAAATCATTTCAGAGAACTACAGAGAATAGTGTTCAGCTTAGTAAGTTTACTTCAGCTTAAGACTTGAGCTCGTCAACAGACGGTCAAAACTCAAAGGGAGAACAGGAGAAGACATGTTTTCAAAGCTGATCAATTTGGTGTGTTAAAGTACCATGGGAGGTGAGGTTTTGAAATTGATGAAAGCCAGGAGAGGGTGTGAAAAAAGAGATGAGTAGTCAACAGGTAGATAGAAGGCAGGAACACCTCCAATTTCCCATCAAACAAAAATTGTCAAATCAACCTAATAATAAACCTATCCCTATTATTTCAAATCTAATACTGTACTTCAAGGGCTTTTAGAGTGTTTTACTTTGTTTTAATACCCTAAAGTGCCAGTAGTTTGCCTGCATTTAAACATGCATAAAGAGTCAAACAGAATTAAGAATAATCAGTAGCTTAACACTAAAACATTTTGATCTGTGTATCTCTGTTAACCTGTCTAGCCTTCACATTGTGACAGACTCTTGTCTTCATTTCAGTATTGTAAGGTTAATCGAAATATGGGTGCTGTCATCCTTGCAGTGACTAGAGACAGTCCCATCCCTGTGTTTGTCTTCTTTGGTGGCAGGATCAAACAGGACCAGTAACTGCGACTTGTGACAGCTCCCTTTAATTTACTGATGAACCTTGGACAGCCACAAACATTAAAAAAAACTCGGAAAGATGTTTCCATTATAAATATGACCACATTTTAAATCACTTCAATTAGAGCGGTCAGCCTCAACTTATATTGGAAACATTTTTGAGACTACAGTTTCATGCCAAAGTAACTCAGTTGTGCCATCATTTCATCACCCCAGGTCTCACACAGGAGAAAGGCCCTTTAAGTGTGTGCAGTGCAGCAGAGGTTTTGCCTCCTCAGGAGTCCTCAAGGCCCACATCAGGACCCACTCTGGCCTGAAGGCTTACAAGTGCCTGATGTGCGACACCACGTTCACCACCAGCGGTAGCCTGCGACGCCACATGACAACCCACAGCGACCTCCGACCTTACATGTGCCCCTACTGCCAGAAGACCTTCAAGTCATCACCAAACTGCAGGAAGCACATGAAGACACACAGGTTTGGGCTTTTGTCCTGGTTATTGTATTATACAAGTGGTTTTAAATAGAAAAACAGGTTGTGGTTTTAGATATAAAAACAGGTTGTGGTTTAAGATGTAAAAACAGGTTGTGGTTTTAAATATAAAAACACAAATGTGCTTCAGTCATTATTTTAAGGTTGTGCATTTCTTGTTCTGCCATATCAGGTATGAACTAGCGCAGCAGCTGCAGCCCCAGTCAACAGACGACCCTTTAGGTGGAGGCGCTGTGGCCCATGATATGCAGGTGGAAATAGAAGGAGATTCCCTGCAGCAACCGCCTGCTTCCTCGGCAGACCAGCAAAGCATGCTGGGACTGGGCCAGTCAGAGGTGGTGAATGGAAGTCAACAAGTGACATTGGATGCACCCCTGACTGACCAACCACTTGTCCAAGGAGAAGGTAAGCAGGGGCAGAGGCAGCGGTGTTGCCAGTGGTTACACATCATTGATGGATTAGCAGCAGGACCACAGGGTACAGACTTAAGGATCCTGGATGACAGCGTCTGCGTGACATGGCTTAAATGCTGTTGTTGGATAGACAATCAAATGTCTGCAGAGAGACACAAAGTAACCACAAAGACATGCATGCTATCACAAATCTTGCTGGAATTTGTTGTAAAAATGACATATTCTTGAAATCACTTAGTTGTCACTTGAAATTTTAATAAATGGTTCACATTTAAACCTTGGAACACATATTTCATCCAAGATTTTAGAACAAAAAAATGATAATGATCCAGTTAAGGCCTATAATGTGGAGAATGTGTCCTCTTTGTGCTGTTTTACTTTTTGTAGCTATTTTATATGGACTCTCCTGAAACACCAAACTGCCTCAGTCTGAAAATGCATGTCCCGTAGTCAAATCCAGCCCTCTCGACCTCAGCTATGTATATTTGATAACATTTTAATAGTGTATAGAGTGACATTTACACTGCATGCAAAGGACTTTCATTGTTAACATTTATAGATGGAGATTCCCATAGCAACCCCTGCAGCAATGAGCTAGATCCAGTATAACCCCAATGTGTTTCTCTTTTTTTTTTGTTGCAATAATTAGCATTATTATGAACCAATTGCCAGTTTTCACAGTTCGCATGACTCGCAGTAATGAACCGCGTGTAGCTGATATCATTATTTAGACTAATTATTTCCACACGTGAGATACTATTTGTGTTGATTGGTGACCTGAAGATTCACAGTGTGTGAACAACATGAAGACAAAAATAATAACAAGACTTTGTCAGTCTTTGTCTTTGTGAGTATCAGACTAACCTGTTGTATTACTGTGCATCTCTTTCTCTATGGGGACAGACTCGTATGTGACTACCCAACATGCCTTGCCTCAGAATATCAGCCAGTTTGAGACACCAACACTCCCTCAGCCTGCCTTCGACCAGCAGACCCTAACGCAAGGTACAAACACACAACAAACACCAACAGTTTTGTCACGCGTAAGTAAGTTAACAATGGAATTTCTCACTTTAGACTGTCATTACAAATAAATCAATCAAACAAAAACATTAATGGTAGAATAAACTTCTTTCAGCTCTAGCAGTCTGTCGACTAAGAAAGCAGTCGTTGGTTGTTAGAAAAAGCCAGACTCTACAAGTCCCACCGCAAACTGAACAGTTAATTTGCCCATATTACACATACCATCTGTGCACACACCTTACAATCTCTCTCCATTCTCAACCTCTCCATTGAATAAATCTTAATCAAGTGTAGTTCTGTCAAGCATATGGTTGCTGCTTAAGTCCCACCAAGTTGCCACAATGCCAACTGACAGTTTTTGACAGCCTTGATGTTGGGGAAGTAGAATATTGGACTTTGGGCAGCGGCTGCAGGGCAGCAAACATCTGTCAGGCAGATCTACCTGTTCTGTTCCCTCAGAAGGCACTGTAATCTGTCAAGAACGGACCTGGAATTTCATCATTTTAGGGCAATATGGCCTCGAGTGTCATTAAATTTTCAAGCGCACAAAAGGTTCATGTGCCTGGGCATGGGGACACAGTATTCCCCTCCAATGAATAATGTAGTTGTGATTGATATAGGTCACGACATTGATTTCTGGGGTTTTATGTGTGAAACTCTGTTGTTGTGTTATTTGTCTGTCAAAACAGCCCTCTCATTCATCTCAGATTCTCATTTGGTAAACTGCCACAGCTCAAAGTTCACAGTTGATTGCACTGGGTCTCATTTGAGGTTCACATACAGTAGTGGGTGTGCAGCAAATGACAGGCCCTTAAATTGCCAAATGGATAAATAATGAGCATTGGAGATTGCTAAAAATCACAAGAAGGAGCTTTGAACTTTTCTCCTTCTGGATTATTCAGCAGTTAATTGTGTTTTGTCCAATTAAAAAAACCTTTGAAGAACCTTGTTTGAAATCTATGGTAATTGGTTGAATACACATTTCTAAATTTAAACTGTATGGAAAACAACCTTTCAGTTTAATGTAGACTGAATAGTAGAACAGAATTTCAAAGAACAGTTGTTGTATTATTTTCAACCCATAAATTAGATTACTTTTTTGACCGCTCATTTTTGAGTGAGTTCTTTATAAGTCAAAGGCAGCTGACAAGTTAATGTTATGTTATTGGATAACTTTAATCACCAGAAGTCAATAGTACAGTATAACACTTACACACATACCAACATATATTCCAAGAGTACATTAATGAAGCTCAGTCAGAGCCCACCTGCTCACTAAATTAATAAAAACACAGGAAACAATATCTTGATATAGTTGAAAAAAAAGCACTTGATAAAAAAAGTAGACCATAATTTATAGACCAATAAAAAGGCAGTAAATATTAAACAAATCCTTTAATATTGACAAAGGTAAATATAAAACGTACACATTACATTGAAAACGCAATCTGTGCCTCAGGAAACAGGCAGGTATCACTCAGCACTCAAATGTAAAAAAAAAAATTACATTGGCCACAAAACTGTAATAGAAAACATTGAGATTTTTTAACTGACTCGAAGACTTGACTTCCTCAGAATAATCAATGATATTGTTTTCTTTTTAAAATGCAGTTTTAAAATTTCTGATAGATCGATTTCATAGACCAAGCTTGCTCTCCTCGTCATTTTTCGCACTGTTACAATACACAACCAAAAAACAACAATAGTTATCTTTTGTTCATACACACTCCATCTGATAACTAGTTACTGTTTAATGTAGCATCAGTGCTACATACTTTTGAATCATCAGCAAATGACAAATAAATACACTGAAAACATTTAACAGAGTTAAATGCTCGTCACTGTTTCTTTCAATGCATTTATCAATTCCATATGAGCGCTTTGAGCAAAATTCCTTGTCTAGTGTTTTTGAGGGGTTTTGGATGGTGTACGCACATATGGCTTACAATAACAGACTCAGGGCTGTACATCATCTATCATATTTCTGCTGCAGGCTGTAATCCCTTAGCCTGTATTTGGTTTCAGCAATTTCAGTGATTGATTTGTTTTGCTCAAAGTTCAATATTGAACTTCTATAAATGGCATCCACCCTCTGTCTGTTACTTTGCTATGTTGTGCAGAATTGGAAAAACACAACACAAATTGTGTTACATAGACTTCATTTACATTTTTTGCTGACTTGAGATCCACATTTGTTATTAAATGCTGTTGTATCAGGCAATCTTCAGGTTTACGTTTGGTAAGCACTTTTACTCGAAATGATTCTATTTTTTACATAACTGCACTATAGTATCTGTTTAGTGTATATGTAATTACAAAGTTCATTAGTGATAAGCTCTTAAGTGATTATTCAATAGAAAATCAAATCGCCAATGTATTGTATTAATTCCTTGAAGAGCCAATATTGCAGTTAGCCGATGATAGTTCCTTTAAATCAGATCATTAACTGTAGAGACTGATTTCACTCCCCTCAGGCTTCACCATCACTGACTCGGGTTACAATCAGCCCCAGTTCTCCACTGTCCAGCAGCTCCAGGATTCCAGCACCCTGGAGTCTCAGGCCCTGTCTTCCAGCTATCATCCGCCAAATCTGCTCCATGTTTCTAGTGCTGAAGTGGTAAGTTAATGGCCTCGAGGAGTGCCTTTATTCACTAGCTACATTCATCGGCCTTCAAATCTCAGATTTAGATAGCACATTTGAACAAAACATTGTCAGACATGTTGTTAGTAATGATATTTAAGATTTTTTAAGGCTTTAAGGCTTTATCAACTTCTCTTTTAATTACAACATTTGCCAAAAAACTATTCCTATTGAAGACATATCTAAATTATACCAAAGGTACTTGATACTTATAATGTACTTGTACATGTACAGTATGTTTATCTGTATTAAAGTAAGTGTGTTGATTTGTCTTTTTTTATCTAGACAAATGGACTTCTTCAGCAGAGCAGTCAGGGTGAGCTTCAGCTGACCACTGAAACACAGGACTACCAGGATGACAGTGAGGACAACAGCAAGAGAGCCTACAGGTTTTAATCTGACTCATTTATTTTAACGTGCTCCCACCTCTCTGATTTTAAATTCCAACCCTTTATCAAAGCACCAGTAGTGGTAATTACAGCTTCAAGTCTTCCTCTGCTCTTATTGCACACCTGTATTTTTCTAAGGTCATTTCTGCCGTCTTTGTTTACCCTTTATTTCGACAGGTGATCTTATTAAAACACAAGCTCTTATTTTCATAGAGACCTGGTGAAGACTAACAGCACACTCAATGCAGAGACAAAATAGAACACAAATCATAAAAGTGACAAGTGCAAAAGTTCCAAGTGGGGGTCAGATTTTGAATTTAATTTGCAAAAGCAAACCCCCACAGACGCTCTCTCCAGATTTCATGTGACCAGTTTGAAATCCCAGAGGGGATTCATGCTGGACAGCTTCAGTTCCTGCTGTAGCTCTTCCAGGTTGAGTGGGTGGAGAAGGAGGAGGCCAAGATGGTAGGGGTCCAGCAGTCGGCTGTGCCATTTAAGGCCCTTCAGTGACTTTTTCATAACTGCTCCTATTGCCTTGGCTGAGCAATTCGTACTGAAAAGTGAATCTTTGCCTATTCTGCTTCTGTTTACACTCTGCTTGATGCCCTCACAATTCTCGCAAATCATCATGCAGCCAATACCACATGTCACAGCAATAATTGTATTAAACAATGACAAGTAAATGTCAGAGAGTACAATTTTTGTCCCATCCATCACAAAATTCCTTTTGTTTGCGCTCTCAGAGTACTTTTGAGAGCAGTTTGGCAAACTCTCGGTAACTCAGGAGTGACTCTTATCCATTTATTTCGGCATTCACACCTGATTGCACTGCAGCACTTAGGCCCGATGAGCTGCGGTCGGTGAAGCCCCCATTTTCTGTCCCGACAGGTTTTCCATGTCTAGGCATTATCTTCTACCGCTTTCCTTTTGGCCTTTTCCCTTGATACAGCATTTTCTGGTCAAAATCTATCTCTCTATCTATCTATCTATCGATCTATCTATCTATCTACTTTCATACTTGGTTGTTGATCAAGATGAATTAGAGTGGCATTGCAGATCTGAACAGGACCAAATACTGAGACTTGGACCAGTGTGCATAAGTACTTAACAAGGTTTACTTTATACTGCTTTTGTTCTATTAGTTTACACATAGCAACTCTGTTCTTAAAGGTTCGCCAGGGGACAGAGTCATTTTCTTATTTGTCGGTGCGCTGGCTTTTACTTTTTCTCCATTGCAGTTTTTGTGTTGTGTTTTTGTGCTTTATGATCTCCAAACAAATGTTTTCCAGGGCACAAAGCAGATCAACAATGAACACAGATGAAATACATAGTTTACTGCATTTACAATGGCTGCCTTTAATAACGTTGTCCTTTATCAGCATCTTTAAATCCAAAAACGTAACTTTTTATAATTTTTTATGAATTATTTATGAATTAATTATAAATGAATGTATCCCTGGGACATGGCTCAAATACCATTTGCTTTCCTTTTGGCATTATTACAAACATTTCTACATCAATATATCTGACCTGCCAAACACTTTTTAACACATTGCAAACTTTACTGAAAGGTTGAAACAGTGTGGACAGAGAGGGAAAGCATCCATGTTTTTATGAATTTATTTTAATTCATTCAGGGGATTTGATGAGAATTAACTAAATAAACCACCACCACATCAGCCTTGCGGTCTACTGCTTTGACAAGTGGCAACCTTGGAGAGGAAAATCGAGAAACTATTCTAACGTGTGGTATTTTCTTCCCTGACATTGGGTTAATATTTATTCAGGTCTAGTCAAGGTGGATTGTCAAAACAGAGTTGTTTTTTAGCCAGCAGAAACCTTTTCAATTAAGCTTTCCTCTGAACAGGAAGGAAAAACCTGCACCGATAAGCCACAACATTAAAACCACTTAAAGGAATAGTGAATAACTTCTCCTTACAATCACATGTTTTGCTTGGGAAATTTGGGTCCTGGCATTTATATGGATCCAACTTGACACCAACCACCCACCAGACCATGTTAATTACCTCATGGAAACAGGGCAGAGCCCCCCCAACTCTTTAGAAGGCATGAGTAAGTCACAACAAGCTACACTAGCTCTGCACTTTTAGTTGGTTCTTGGTCACAATAAACCTGTCCCCTGCACTTGACATAAACAGTTCTTTGTTCTCGACTAGCAATGTCCTGGGGCTGGCCTGGAACTAGTTTTCTGGCAGGGAGCCAGCTCTTTTGCTGTCAAAATGCACGGAACTGAATCTAGAGTGGACACTGCCTCTGAACCAGCCCCTGAATCGCCTCAGTCACTCCATGGACCAGATATTTATCAGACTGGGATCAGGGGAATGCTCTGTTGATGCCTTGGTCGAGTGGCTCCACATACAGGGTCTCAATTTTTCTAAGCAAAGCATTGGATTTTAACAGACTGATCAATTGTATTCACTGCACCTGTCAATCAGTTTTGTAGCTGATTGGTGTATACAGACAGACAAGTTCAGATAAGAATGCTTTACTCACTAAGGGGAGACCGAGTCCGGTTTCTTCTTTGTTAATTAGATGGAATGATACATTCTTTAATTAGACACCTCAACCGAAAACATGATAATGTAGTCAATGGTTGACTTTTAAATCCAAATTAATTATGTATTCTACTCAATAGAAAAGTTGCATTTACGCTCCCTTACTTCCTGTGCACAGCTTAATTAACAGTATTACAAACATGTCAGTGTGACAAATAACAAACAGAACCTTTCATACATCTACCAGCTGCTTTGGGGACTGTGGATACTTGGCTGTCAGCGAATGGCTTATCATCATTGCTGAATGGTGCTCTAAAAGTGACATTAACTCACATCACATTTGCTCAAATAGTATAAAGGAAACATACTCGTATGATAAAGATGCAGATATGCGTGCTGTGTCACTGCTTTGCAATCTGCCCACACAGATAGTGCTAGAGAGATTAAATATAAACTGCAAAGAAGGTAGATAGCGTGCACAGAACATTGCCTCGTTACATTTTTAGGAATGTATGTACAACCTTTCATTTCCATTGGATATAAATTATGTCCATCATCAGACTAATGTGTAAAGTGACTATGCATACTAGTTACCTGTCCGGGTCAAATTTGGCATCTTGTGAGTGGTACTGTAAGCAACAACAACAATAACAGCTCTTTCTTTTTCCTTTACAGGTGCAGTTGGTGTAATAAGGGCTTCAAAAAGTCAAGCCACCTGAAGCAGCACGTGCGCTCCCACACTGGGGAGAAACCATTCAGATGTCATCTCTGCGGACGGGCGTTTGTGTCAGCCGGAGTGCTGAAGTCCCACCTCAACACGCATACAGGTGAGCTCGCTTTGTACCGGGTGCTGAGAAACCTCCAATTATTGTCCTAAATTGATTAGATTTGTTGGATAAAGCCTTTAACGGTTGCAAACATTATTTTATTTGTAACATTTAAATTGGAATCTTTAAATTTAGTCAGTAAAACGTGACAAAAACACTTATATGCTGAAACAGGTCAGGTATTTCATTCACACAAATGACAAAGTTTTCAATGAAACTTGGAGGCACCACTACACCATCACTGTGCAATTCAAGATACATCAAAATGTAGAAATATGAAAAATACCCACGCTTTTATAATATACATACCCATAATGGAAAAAATTCAAGTTAAGGGTTAAAGTGTAAAAATATCTTAAAAACCTGATACCAGAAGCCTTTGTTTTATAGGATTAAATGAGGACAGGATTGGAACAAAATGTAACTAAAGTTAAACATGAAATATGGACTTTTAGCACTTAGGAAATATGGTAAATGATAAAAAATACAGAAGTGTAAACCAGTTTTATATTTTGGAGGTTTGAAGTTGTTGAAGTTAACTTCATTAAAAACTCCCAGAGAGTTTAAAATGTGATCTCTCATCCTCTCACTGACAGGAGTGAAACCCTTCAAGTGCAGTGTTTGTGACGCCTCATTTACCACCAACGGCAGCCTGAATCGCCACATGATAATTCACATCAAGTCTTTCAAGTGCTCCATGTGTGACGAGAGCTTCAGGACCAGCCTGCTGTGTAAAAAGCATATGAGGAAGGAGCATGCCGTGGAGCAACACAGTAAGGATGCAGAGATGACTGTGGGATGTTTCATTACATGTAAAAGAAAATGAAATGAATGAGGGGAGAGGGTAAATGGTAATATACATGCCAAAAATGTCTTTTTGTGTTTTTTCGAAAAAAAATGAACAGAAGGCTTGAAGTTATGTCTGCACTGAAAATCTGATGTAATTTCCAAGCAGAATTCCTGCTGCTGGCGTTTGATTCAAGTTGGAAGTGTTTCATTTCAAACACATCTTCGCCTTAGCTTGAGCTGCCTAGCATGAGGTGTAACCGAAAGACACACAGTGATAACACTCCCCATCTCCTACAGTTATAGGTCTGGAAAGTCAAGACGTCGAGGAAGAAGAGGATGATGAGGATGAAGACGGGGAGCAAAAGAATTCGAAGCGGAGGGGCTTGGAAATCATCACTTTCACCGAGGAGCAGGCAGCCGAGCTGGCGAAGGATCCCGGCGAGGAGGCCTCGGTGTCGGAGCGGATCCTCGCCCAGTCGGCGGCTGAGAGGGATCGAATCAGCGAGATCAAAGACAAGGCCGTGGAACTGGAAACAGAACCAAAGTTCGCCAACTGCTGCAGTTTCTGCCCCAAGAGCTTCAAGAAGCCCAGTGACCTTGTCAGGTAAATATCATGTATATAGTCTTATAGGTGCAACATGTCTGCAACAAGTTCAGATACAATGAAAACACTTCATGTATCAAACACATTGCTTTACAATTGCTTTAAGAGAAATTCCATTATTTTCCAACTTATTCCAATAATTGTGGACATGAAGTATGTTAACTTATAATACCAACACATTCTGATCAGTATTAATGATTACAACTGTAACATAACCAGTTGATCCTACAAATACATGAAAACTAATCTAATGAGCACTGTTGTGTTAAAAGCAGTAGATAAAAATGTCCAATTGCAAAACATCTAATGTGGGTGATGGTATGCAACAGGCACAAGCACAGCACACTGTTGTCACAATCATGCCGTTAAACTGCTCCACCGAGGGCTAGTACACCCAGGTGTGCAGAAACTACAAAAATACTTGTAAACAGGTGTAACATGATTGGTAATACTAGCTGTATCTAATCAGAACAGCCACAATTATAAATAAAAGATCCAATTGAAAAACACTGGAATTACCCTTTAAAAATGTACATTAACATATGGTAGAAGTATTCTTCTCTGGCTTGAGGAGAGGTGTTTTTCTGCTGTCTACATAAAGAGTTTTTCCCACCATTCCTATGTAGCCAAAATTCTGAATGATTTAGCGAGGCAGCCACATCCTTCACTCTGTATTCTTTTCTGTCAGTTCATTTATATATTGATGTACCAGATTTCCTAATTGGAGAACAAAAGTGCAAAGCTCCCAATTATCTTTTTATAACATTTTGAAAATGACTGAAATAATGGGAAAACACTTTGCTTTGGGATAAGGATTGTTTATGTGGTAGAAATGAATACTCTCTTCAGGAGCTGGTTTATGTTATTGGACCTGTTCCAACCACTTCTATAAACTGAGCTTTGATTTGTTCTTCTTTCCTAATCAACTCATATTCACAACATCGAGCCATATTTATTATTTAAATGCTCATATTTGTCAAAGTGCAAGTCCTTGGAAAGCACCCATAACAGCATTGGGAGCTAAAGGCGTGAGATGGAAGAGTGCTCGTGGGTAGTAACAAGTAAACACTGGCAAGCTCGAATGTTGTGTTTCCATTATGTACTCGCTCTCTTTGTTCCAACCATGAATCTCTCATTTGTCTTTGTGCTCTGTGTCCATCTGCTTTAATGTCAGGCACATTCGGATCCATACAGGAGAGAGGCCTTACAAGTGTGATGAATGCGGGAAGAGCTTCACAGTGAAATCTACCCTGGACTGCCATGTGAAGACACATACAGGTTGGAGTTTTATTGCAAGAAATTGGCTCTTGAAGTTGTAATTTGTACTCTACAGTGTTCCAATAAGTTGTGGAATTTGTGGAACATTGTCATGTTTGTATAAGTTTTTGATACAGGCTCTGCAAAGATCAGAGAACATAATGGAAACTTATATTCGACATTTTGAAAATACACACAAAATGACAATTGATACCACCCTAATGATTGTATGGTAAATATAAAGCTATTACCAGCAGCTAATAAGCTTACCTTAGCTTAAAGACTAGACTCTCGTTTGTTTAAAGGCACTACAAAGAGCTATATACTGGTTATAAAACAGTCTAATTTTTAATACTGGAGCCTCTATTTAACCTACATAACTAAAAATAAATGTTACAAATATGTTTTTTTTTCTTTCACTTGTTTTAAAAACAATTTTACATGCTAGAAACAAAAAAGAAAGTCTTCATTAGATGTTGCGGTTGTGCTCATACTGCTTTTTGTCAACAGGGACTTCCAAAAACATTCAAGTTCATTGTAGCATCTTTAATCTGCATAGAAAGCAAAGTGTAAAAATTAACATGCTGAGGTTTTATGTGGGTTTGCATCAGACTCCAGGAAGATTAAGTCTGGCCAAGAAATCATCCAGCAACGCGTAAAATCACATTTTGTACGGATCAAATAATCAAGATATTAAGAGAGCGTCAGAGGTGCTGGTAGATGTTTATTTCTTTTTAGCTGTTTTCATATTCACAGGGTTTTTGCTGAGCTAAGATAACCAGCTCCATGTGTATCATGTAGATAGGAGATTTGTATCAATCTTGGCTTTTAGCTCCTGGCAGGATAGCAAACATTTTCCATAAATGTTTTAACTATCTCTTAAATGGGAATATGTTGTATTGTATTCTTGTTAACTATTGTTGTTCAGGAAAAAAAAGTGAAGTTGATAAAATGGGGCTGTCCCAAGACTTGCACCATTTTGACTGCAAAGAGACAAGTTGTCCAGGTGCAGTCAGCTAAACATGACATGTGTCTCCTCGTCTTTGCAGGTCAAAAACTGTTCAGCTGTCACATGTGCAACACCTCCTTCTCCACAAAGGGCAGCTTAAAGGTGCACATGCGCCTTCACACCGGCTCCAAGCCTTTCAAATGTCCCTTCTGTGAGCTCCGCTTCAGAACTTCAGGCCACCGCAAAACCCACATCCAGTGCCACCTCCGGCCAAGCAGCGACAGACACAAATCCAAACGGTCTGCGTCGTCCACTGGTCAGGCCAGTCAGGCTCAGGACCATGGGGCTGGGCAGGCCGTGGCAACGGGCCATGGGCAGCAAACGGCAACTTCGGAGGCTCTTCAATCTGTGGGTCTGCTCCAAATGCCCACCTCTGATCCCAACATTTACCTCCCAGCCAACCAAGTCCTGGCGGGGCAGTTTGATCAGAATCTACTGCAACCGGGGCTGGTGGGACAGGCCATCCTGCCTGCCTCCATGTCAGGTAGGGATTGTGGATGGGTCGACATATGCACACCCAAAGACACACACACACACACACACACACACACACACACACACACACAGAGGAAAACAGCTTGTAATCAATCATGCAGAGCAGTAGAATATAGGAAAACTACCATATTTAACTTGGAGTGGTGTACTGTACAGCAGCTTTGCAAGAAGGCAATCAGCAGTCTGTTATAGTTCACCGCAATCTGCAGGCATCATTTTTGGAGGACGAAACGACCTGCGACATTGAAACGAAGCCTGTAATTTCTATCAAAAGACTCACTGTGAGGTGGTATGCTTTACCAACAAACATTTTATTGACATTTCGCTTTGATTGTACTGTCAGAGTGATGATTAATGCATCAGTGGTTGTGAGTGTAACTAAAATGCTGCAGGGATCATCCATTACAATATCAGTCAGTGCTCAAGTCACAAGAAGAAATACATTTTATCACAGTGTCTGATGAGGCTCATGCTGGTAGGAGGAAGGTGCTTTATCACCACAAGCCAGAAAGAAATCTGTTTTTCATAATGGTACCGAAGATCCTTTATACAGCTTCCAAACAGTCACTTACGTTGTTTGTCCTCAGCTTAGCTGCATTTTGGATTCAGATAACACCTAGTTATCATAGAGGTGCATTTCGCTCAAGCCTCTGTAACAGGCTTTCACATTTCAAACGCTGAGCATTGAAGGTTTTGCTGTGTGACTTGTGAAATTTGTATCAAATTGCCCCTCGATTACGATAACATTTGTAAAGGAAAAGATGGGCTTGACTTGGAAAGAGCATTTTTAGAATTCCAGGCTATGGTTCCTATTCACAACTAAACCTTTGATGAGTTAATGTGACATTGAGTGCAGGTGAGTTGTAGGCTGTGTGTGAAGCTAGTTTTACAGTCAGATCGACTCTGTTTCTTCATGTTTGGGCTTAAGAAATTCTCTAATATGTGATTTCTAATTTTAAAACGAACAGTAAATAAATGATAATGATAAAATAATATATAAAAATGTATTGGATTAGGTTTATGTTGCTATGTTAATGCTATTAAGGATTTTACACAGCAGCTGTGATGTCATAATACAGCGCTATGCATATCCATTCTCCTAAGCGCTGCCATTTATATAGGTTGAATATGTTGACTGAAGTCTGGCAGCCATGAAATTACTTTTCCCACACGGCTCCTTGAGCATTAAACTACAGGAGGTGGCCAACAATGTTTTCCACTTTCCTTCTTACTTCCTCTGTTTTCTGCATTTTTGAGAGATGCCCATAGTTCATTGCAAGCAGATTTCTCCCAAAAGCCTCTCCCCTTTCATCATCCAATATCGAATACATTCTCAGATCATCTTTGTTGTCTCTCAGTCTTCAGGAGGTGCTGAATTATGAGACATTCAGTTCCCTTGTCATACTTTTACATCTGGCGTTTGACATGAGATCTAATGATGTATCTGCCTCAAGGGTCCTTTCTGTCTGGTATTATAAGGATATCTCGGATTTATTTATTTTTTTTTGATTCAAAAGCCCTTGTGTTTATTAATGTGCCATAACCTGCACACTAGGGCAGTCCAAATATCATATTTCAATTATTTATCAGAATCATAATGGTGTGACATTGGTTGGATTCTGTGTCATCAACACATTTTTCTTACATCTGGAGATAACGATTTTAGGCAACAGAATCCCTGCAGCACCGCAGCACTTAATTATAATGCTGTTTTGCCACACAATTTACCTTTATCAGAAAATTGCAGCTTAGTGCAGTTTGAATATTGCACTTGGCCATGTTGCCATTTTCGATAATATTTTGATTACTTGTGCAGCCCTCCTGCTAGACAATTAATTTCTGAACAGCTGATTGAGCAGAAGCATAGATTATTTATAACTTCCAAAATGTTGATGCTGGAAAACTCTGTACCTCTGCTGCCTTGAAGGTTAATTAGTCTTAACATTAGCAGAAAATTAGTTGCATATTAATAGCAAACTGTGAAAAATATCTAAGTTTGTCTATGTGTGTGTGTGTGTCTGCTGCAGCTGCAGGAGACTTGACAGTGTCTCTACCAGACGGACTCACCACCCTGGACGGCATCCACCTGCAGTTGACGCCTGCCAACCTGGTGTGCCCCAACGTCCAGATCTCTGGCATCGACACCAGCAACATCAACAACATCACACTACAGGTTAAAAAACGCCTCAACATTTAGCTCAACATTCCCAAAATATGTGCACTTAGTTTAAAAGAAAGGTTGTAAAATGGTTGCTTGAATGTTCATGTGAGACTTATTGTGTAGAATATGTATAAAGACAGAACTAATAAATCACAAAGGTTTGAGTACATTGATATTCTGCCAATACATCTTGCAAAATGATGGTTACATCTGTCTTTAATTAACAAAATATCTGGTTGCAGTTTTTTGTTTTTTTTTCATTTTTAAGTGCTAAGTGCTCTTTTAAATGCAGCCCTTTAATAACGTGGCTTTACGTCTTCTTATGCCATCATTCCGATCGTCTAATTGAGCAGAAGACAACTTTATAGTCAACTTTATAATTGTCGCTGGGGCGTTTATCATTTCATCCAAACCGTATCACTCATTTGCAGATTAGTTTATGCTAAATTGTTTGTTTGTTTGTTTGATGTAGTTCATAATAAGGTGCGGTGTACTTGCACACTCCATGAACTTACATCTGAGGGAGAAAAATCATTCCTTTAAGGACAACAGTGTAAACATTTTGGCCAGAAAAGACAGATGATTTGAAAGAGGAATATTAGACTCCATCAATGTCAAGCTGGAACGGCCGTCTTTGAACAGAGGAGGTGGCCTACGACGTTACTTATCACCCACCTACAATGCTGTACTGACTTCTCTCCCCAGACAGCTTAACAACCATTCACACCTGCGCTCACCGAGCCTAAGAAACCCACACAAAGGCCTGTTGGGCCAACAACCCACAAGTGGACTCTGAAACTCAGAGCTCATACTTGTCCTTAACGACTCTGGAAGAACACTCCCACAGACAGTTTAAAAGCTCAACTCCCCTCCAGTCAGTTAGAACTGAAGAAGCCTCTCGGATGAGAGATGAAACGTCTTCAAGAAACTGAAGTCCAGTTGCCTACGATTCAGCACATAGAAGTAACACTCCATGAACACAACTTAAGTAGAAAACCATCCTGGTAATGAGGAGATTTCTTTGTATCAAAGGGATAAATGTTTTTGTGTGCAAATGTAGGCACTAAGTGTACAGTAATGATGTGATTAGGAGGACTTCAACAACCTTATTATGAGCTGTGCTTTTTACTGCAGCTCCATCGTCACACTGACACCCTCTTTGCTAATGGTGGTTCGTGCATGGCATTCTGGAGCTATACAATGGCAGATTGGGTGTTTTTGTCATAATGTGACTGGAGAGCGTATATGCGCTAAACCAAATGATCAGCCTGGCAGAGGAGAAACCCTACACTCCGAGAGAGAACAAGATTCAACTGAGCTCATTATGAGTTTTGTTCAGTCAACTGTAAAAGTGATAAAAGAAACTTTGTTTTTGATGACTCTGGTCTGCCCACTGGCGCTTGAATCAATTCAAATTTGTTTACGGTTAACTGATATTCAAGATGGAAATTTGTTCATATAGTGTTGTTTTTTTTATATATTCATCATCAAAACTCCTGATAAGTAATAACCAAAAGGATGTTTTGTCATATCTTCACCGTCTTCAGAAACCTTATATACAACCCTAATTCTAAAAGGTTGTGACATACAATCAACTGAAAATTGAACACTATGTAGTTGAAGCATTATATTACATATTTCCACCTGAATTCTTGGAATGAAACTGGCATCACATATTTAAGTTTTTAAGTGTCCCTTGCCTTCTCCACCTCGATATCACCCTTCCTCTTTCATCTGAAGTCGTACGTTCTCTTGCAGATCGACCCCGCCCTCCTCCAGCAGACTTTACAACAAGGCGGCCTCCTCTCTCAACCCCTGAGTGTCGACACTGGCCTCGTCGCCCACTCTGGCAGCCAGCTCATGTCCACCAACGACCCCACAGTATCAGCCAATGTTGTCATCCACCCACTTACCAGCCTGGCCCTGCAGCCCTCCACCATCACACCTGCTCAGGTCACAATGGCAGGCCTCTCTGAGCAGGACGCCACAGGTGTGTTACGGCCTGAGCTGAGAAAATGACATACTGGACATTCTCTGTTACGAGCTGAATAACCGATCCGTGCTGATTCTGATTCTGCAGGTTCTCAGGATCTAAGCCATGTCATGGGCAGCTCTGGGTTGATAACTGGAGGCACCAGCGGTCAGGAAATCACACTGACCATCAACAACCCCAGCCTGTCTCAAGCCCTTGCCTCAGCGTCTTGTTCTAGCGGAGCAGCAGGAAACCCTCAGGAGATCACCCTCACCATATCAGGTATGGAGCCCTTTTTCAAAAAAGAAAAAAAACAAACAAAGACACATAGTTGCATACTCTTTACACCTTAACGTGTCTTTACACAGACTGTCAATAACAAAACATGAAAAGAAACCCCCCCTCAAGGATCTGTTACATGTTTATTGATTCCTTCTGGTTTTAGCAGGCTGAGAAAAAAAGGTGCAATAACAACTCTCAGCCTTTTTCTTTCATTTCAAAGCCACATCAAAAACTAAGATTAAAAGTCTGAGTGTGTCAGAGGGTTAGAGATTATGAGTTTCACCGTCTTGACAAACCATTATTTTTTTCTAAGTCCATCAACTCCAACCCAAAGCCGCCTACCCCTGGGGATGTACTGTAGCTTGTATCCACAGTGTAGGGGACATTTGCAGCTCGGTCATTTTTTCTGAGCCCCCTCGAGTCAAGATGGATCATTCCCTGCCTACATGACAGGAGCAGTAGGATGTATTTCCTCTGAGCACGACTTGGACTTTCATTTACTCAGCACACTGATGGATTTTGTGTTGTGATTATAACCCTAGACGTTCTTTCTTTCTTCCTTTTAGCACTGCACAGACAGTATTCATTCCACGCAATTTATTGATTCGAAGTCACAACAGTTTCAGCAGGTTGATGTTTTACCTTGTGTGTGTGTGTGTGTGTGTCATCAATTGTGGTCCTGCAGAGACCTGTCTTATGTCTGTGGATTGATTTTGTCAGCGTGATGCCATCGCAAATTGTGCAAGATCCAGTCAAGAAAAAAAAATGTCCAGTGATCTAAGCAAAGGGGCTGGAAATCTGCTGTACGTTGAACCTCTGTCCCACATTTGTTTTGATGCTGTCATAAAACTTCACAGGGATGTAGTTGAGATCAAATGAAATGTTCTAAGATGGTTGTTTGACTATTGATAAGTACTGATGGGTGTTGCAGCAGGTGTGATCCCATCGCAAGATAGTCTCTTAGCTTTCTCCTTAACCAGAGGCAGTGGACAAAAAGTGACGAGAGATCGCCTATAGTCAATGCAGATCCCAGTGCAATGGTTGGTTCCAATCTCATCATCCCCGGGAGATGTTCAGTACATATTTTAGGGTTCTTCCTAAAATGGGCCAAAATATTCTACACTCTTAACCCACCCTGATATTAGAAAAAAACAGCATTTTATGAATGAATGAATTTTCCTGGATCCTAGACTAAAAATAGCTTTCCCCCTACTTCTCCAGGTCAAGATCTGCTCGCCCAGCACAGCAACCCCAATGTTGCTGAGATGAACGGCAGCATCAGGCTGGCGTCACCGCTCGGCAGCCAGCCCACCAGCGCAACCCTCACCATCACCAATGACCACCTCCTACCTCAGAGCCCCGCCAACACTGGAATGACAGGTCAGGACTGGTATAGATGTATCTGTTTTGTATCTAGGTGTCATAAGAAGCTGAAGCAGCTTTTATGTCTCACAGAGGATAGGACAGGGAAAGATCATTTGGTAAGTTTGATTTTTTAATGAAAATTGAACCAAACAGCGCTCCCTCTGCAGGGATCTCATTATCGATGTAATTAGCTGGAAGGCTTAAGCAAGATCCAAACTGGCAGGACAAAATTACTGACACAGCTTGGCAACAAAAGCAGGCTACATGAGGTGCTGGTGACAGTTTGAATAACAGGTTACTAGCATCAATGCACAAGGTTAAATTGTTCACACTTTTTCATCTAAACTGTTTTTCTCTGTCCCTTTCTTTGCACTCACTGCCAGCCATGCAATCGATTTGTGACAGTAAGAAAATACATCTCTCTTCCTTATTTGTTGAAGTGAATTGGGCGGTGAATATTACTTGCTTGTACTAGGAGAATCCCACCAAATCCCCAGGGGAAATAATACATAACAGTTATAACAGCTCTATAATTCCGTGACCATTTGCTGTCCTGTAGAGGAAATGGCTTTGATAGGCCTCGTAGAAATTCATAGCAACAAAAAAAAAATACCCCCTCTCTTTCGATAAACTTTGTTCGACACAACTTTGCTCTTGTGAGTCTTAAAATCAACAGAAAAGCCATCTTTGACCTGCATCAAGCCATCGTTAGTGACCTGCTCCACTCACTCATAACACCACTTGACTCCGAGGACACCACTTTAAGCCAATATTATATCAGCAAAGTGGGAGATATCCAGCTGGCTGTTGGGCAAATATCGTCAGAGAAGCCCACTTGAGCAGGACAAATTGGATTGCCCTCCATTTGATGGAATGAGCACAAATACTAAGTGGGAGGCTCTTGTCTGTACTTCTGTTAGCCATTGCAATCGCTCCCAGCATATGAAGAATGAGACACTGTGTAGGCCGACTCGCACCTCTCGTGGGTTTAAACAACAAACAGTACATCCATACCAGGAACACGAAGCCTTGCTTTTCCATCAGATGTGCCAGGTGAAAGGTGAAGAGTAGATACTAAAGCGGCAGTAAACTGTAGCCACCTCAAACACAAAAGGATACATGGTAGGTGAATGAGTGTATGTAGGTCATGTTTAGCCAGCGCAAGAGGGAGCATGAATGCCACTACAGGAGCCGATAGATCCCTGCATAAAACATTGATGGAGAGGCTCTTTCAATCAATGCCCTTTTCATGAAATGGCATGCCAAAGTGTGTGCCCTCTACTGTGGAGTCATCACAGTGTGTGTTTGTGGAGCTGAAATAGCTCCAGATACACTTCAATGGTTGGATAAGGGCCTCCACTGATTCAGACATCCCACAAAATTTAATAATTCAAAAATATCAGCTCAAATGGCGATCCAAGAAAGATTAAAGTGAAACTCTCACCAAAAAGCAACCTAGGCTTTATGTGTGAATGTGTATGAGTCAAACCTTCGTGTAAAAGCACAATTACAACGAAAGAGGCACTTTTATGTGGTGTTTCATGTTGTTGTTCTTAGTGTGATGCTAGCATAAGAGTGCCCCTGCACTCCACTGAAAATTAGCTTGCCTGAAAACAAAACTACAGTAAATCTTAAAAGTGCCTCTTTCGTTGTAATTTAACTTTCAATGCCAGCATTCACCTCCAAGCTTGCAACCTAAATGCTGAAATGACGAGTCACCCTAACCCGAAGCTTGCTGCTAACGGTAAAAACGTAAACAAGCTAGCAGTAATTGTACTTTCTTTTGCAGGGATTTAGCCAGTAAAATGCCAGGGCTCTCCACACTGCATCCTGGCCTTTGCTCTGACAAAGGAGATTTTGATTTGTTTTAAGAAATTCTAACAAACACTTTTCTCCAGCGCTGGCACAATGCTGATCTGGTCAGGTCTGGCTATGTGAGACTAAGAGACACTCCAATAGGACTATTCAGCAAACTCCACTTTGCTTATTGACGGTTGCTTCACATGTCAAGCTTTCTATCCAAGCTGCTTTCAATGGGGGCAGATTTACCACTTGAAAAAAGGGTCTTCTATTTCAAAGTAAAGTTTTGTGTTTTTTAAAAGGAGGGCAGGCTTCTTATTTGCCAGTGACCATCAAGTTTGTCACATGAAAGGGGCCGTATCTAGCAGATTTTATCAGTTTAGCTGACATTGGCTAGTGTTGGCTAGTAAGCTAAAACTGACACAAACTCTGTGAATTGTTTAAAATCTGAATCTCTGTATAGTGCTTTCTTCTGACTCATGACTTATATGAGAACCAGTCTTGCAGTCTTAAAATATGTACTGGCCACATACATACACAAAAATGAATGCTGAAAAGGGTGCAGGTGCCATGGAAAAAGTCAGCTTGTGTTCATTACTTTGGAACAACAGCTAGCTTTGGCTACTACTATACTGTAAGCAGTAAGCTAGTTCCCCCATATATTAACAGTTGCAGTTAAGGTCAGAGCATATCCATACCATCTATATACGTTATTCCTCTCAACTGCCCTTAGAATGCTAAATATATGACTGTATACGTATGTATACTGGTTTCAAGTGTACTAAGAAGTGGGCAGCATGTGCAAAATGAAGCCAGGCACACTTGGAATATAGGTTTTAGCTCAGGAACGTCATCTCATGAAAGAGATTCAGTGATCTCTTGTTGGCCTAGAACCCTACAAAATAACGCACCCTTACCTTCATGTTCTTGGTTTAAATCTGACCTGGGATCTCTGTTGCTTTCCATCCATCTTTTTTTCCCTCGTTTTCTTTTATCAAACTTTAAGTTTGTATTTGATGAATTGAAATGTACATATAGTGTACATACGTCTATCAAGAGCATGTACGTTTGAGTACAAAAACTGAATTGCTAATTAATAATTGTGTGGACCAACCGCGATAAGAAAGTAAAGGGCCTGTGTGCTGTGAAGTGAGCAAATATGATTTGTTTAGTCAAAGGGGCGGCTTCCTGATTGTTCTGTTGACTGGCTCGCTCTTCACCTAGACGCTTAATCAAATTCCCTGTCTCATCTCTCTCTTCATTACCTTCCTCGCTCAACTCAAGTGGAAAACATTCACACTGCATCACTGAGAGCATCTCTGCTTATATTGATTAGACAGAAGCAATCCCGTCAATCTGTATGTAAATATGGCTCAGCCTGTGTGCGGCTGATAAACAGTGCAAGGCCTATATAGGCCTATTTATGAAAATCAGATACTGTGTGTTACTCACCGCTCATATAATCGACGTTCCTCCTTGACCAAAACTGACAAATATATCATTATTAGTTTTAGTTAGCGAGCAAAAGAGCTTCTGTCACCTAAATTAATGCAGGTTGACATGTTTTGGTTATCGCGACTGTCCGTGCACTGCCACCACCAATCCAAAGTGAAACCTCAAAGCCTGTAACCATAGAAACCGATTCTGTACAGCACTGAAATATTTTATTCAACAAATTAACATCTAACTTTTGTAGTTAAAATATCCTTCATTCTAAGAATGATTTCATTAATTTCATTAGTAAAAGCCTTGAAATGGAGAGTTTTTAGTGTCACATAATGGTTTCAGATGTTCAAGGGAAAAAAAATATTATTGAAACATTGAATTGCAATTCTTTTTGTTCTTATTCTTAATTAAAAAAAATAATTAACTTTATCAATCAGTCCTCGTGTCTGTTATTCAGTCAGTTGTGGCAAGCAGCATAATGATACCCATTCAAGCACAGTTTGTATACACACTACTGCATTTGTCATAAAAAGACTGTCTCTGTTTCTTGTTGATAATGGTATCATAAATCAGTGGAGTTGAGTGTTATAAACTCACTGTATCACTCTAACCTTGCGGTCTATCTCTCACCTGTCAGTCTCAAGCCTGCCGCCCAGCACCACCTTGTCACACACTGCTGTGTCCCAGAGCCTCGTGATGTCCCCAGGAGGCGTGGCCAGTGACAGCAGCGTTACACTGACACTGGCAGATGCTCAGGGTATGCTGGATGGTGTCACTCTAAACCTCAATACACAGGTAAGAAAAAACCACATCAGCAAAAACACATTTTACTCACACGCTTCAGAGGCCGTCTGTGGGTGTCACGACTGATTTAAGAGCCGGCTTGGCTTCAAATGCATTCCTCATTCCTCCGACTCTCCAACATGCCACGAAGCGTGTGTGATGAATCAAACTCGACATCATGTAGTTTGTCAGCTGCCTGACCAGAGTATCTTTTGTTGTTAAGGGTCAGACATTTCCTGCAGTGCTGAATGACTCTGGTCTGTCAGGACAGTCAGGGAGCTCAGGCCAGCAGGTCATACTGGTCAGCCATCACTCCCAGTCCACTAACGGCGCGTCTGACAATGGATACAATGTGAGTGTGTTCGTCATTGTCTGTGCAGCATGATATCTAGAGGGGGACCTCTCAAACAAAAGTTGAAGTTGGTTTTGCATTGATGAATTGAGCACAGGCTCAATCCACTGTGATGGTTTGCCTGTCTTAACTAATACATGTCTACCTGTTGATATCTATATTGACATGAAGAGAAACCACAGGCTGCCTGGGAGATATAAAAAAAAAAACCCATGAATCTCATTAACTCACTTTAGACTTTCAGACAAGACCTGCCACATTCAACTACAGTCATTTATTCAGCAGCCTATTGTATAAAATGGAAAAATACGACATTTCTTTCCCAATGCTTGTGTAGGCTTGAGCTTTTGTGAGTAACGATAATATGTTGCTCACTCATCTCCCTGTGTGTGATCCAGATGAATGACGACGGCCATAAAGGTGGGAAGGATGGCCAGACGGAGGCCGATAGCCGGAACCAGTGTTACTACTGCAATCAGGTGTTCCAGAACGCCAACACGCTGCGGCGCCACTGCAGACAAGCTCACGGCAAGGACCGCTGTCACGTCTGCAGCCTCTGCAACAAGGCCTTTAAGAGAGCAACACACCTGAAGGTAAAAAACTAGAGTAAAAACAGTAGACTGAGACAATTAACGGGTTTAAATTTGAGCTAATAATGGTTTACATATTAAATTCTGATATTCATCCAGCCGCTGCTTCCTCTTCACTTATTAAATGCAGATTTGTCCTTTAGATAGGATCAAATAAAACTCTCTGCGTTTTACGAAAACAATCAATCAACTCTCACTCACACAAATCTCATTTTTTAGTCATCAGTGCCTCTACTTCAGGCTGTAAAATGATAGTTTCAAAGAGTCAGAGATGAAAGAGATAACATTAAGTGCGTCGCACTATTTGAAGCAAAAATAAGGCTCAATCATCGCGAGGCATTTCAGACACACTCTTACAAACTGACACGCTCAACAACAAAACACTTAAACAGAGAGGTGTTTCACAGCCATCTTAGAGAGAGGAGCACATGTGCCTCTCTTTCCTGACGATCCTCTTCATGTAGTTGACACACTCGAGCATGTAAATACCAGAGCTCTCAAATCAGGAGGAGAGACGAGGGGGAGGAGGGAGGATATGGCTTCATGCGCAAGCTCTTCCCCCACAATGTCATATTTCTAAGCGAGGGCTATTGTGCCACAGGCTTTCACTACGTCCTTTCATGAGAGTAACAACACTGAGATTTGGTTGGTGTCACAGTGAGAGTGACGCAGCTTCATCCGCTCCAGGTCTGCAGGGTGTTCATTAGTCTGTAGCCAGAACTCGGATGTTGATTTTAGAGTTTTAAAAAGGCCCGGTGGAGAGGAAGATAAGATGAGATTGGTAGCACTGTTATTCTTCACTTTGTTGGCCTGTGGGTGATGATTTTGACATTTAATTGCAGCCAGACAACCTAAACTAGGGGAATAATTTGCGAAAAAATTGGTTTGGATTTTCAGAACCGGTCCACTGCGATGAATTACATCATGTCCAGCTTTGACACACTTTCACAATTATCTGGTCACTTAAAATGTCAATTTCCCCGCACACACACACACACACACACACACACGCATGCCAAAAAATGTATTGGTGAAAGTTACAATGTGTGAAACTTTTAAAAGGTTTAATAAAAAACACAAACACCCTCAAGACTTGACTTTGTTACCTCCTTATAAACTTGGTGCAGTTTCAGCGTAAGCATTTTTGCCATATTACCATCTTTTTATGCAGTTCTTTTACTTTTCGCTTTCCTGTGTACCCGTCTGCTTTGTGTTGCCAAGTATTTGTCTTGAATACCGCCTTCATGAATTTCATAATTCCGACGCATTGCAGTGAGCCAAGATTCTGTTTTTACTGAGTTATTTTCTTACTCCAAAGTTTGCTCACTATAAGACCTTGAATTATATCAGTCTCAAAACTCTAATATCAGTCAAGTTAGTGTATTGTCATTATTCACTGACCTGTTGATAGATGTCCAGATTAATCAATTGTATTTTGTGTACAACATGTCAGAAAACAGTGAAAAATGTAATACCCATCGCCATTCTTGAGTGTCCAAAATGATGTTTTGACAGGGTTTCTTTTCAACAGCAAGTTTAATACTGAGACATCAAAAGTCATTAAAAAAATAGTTGTCAGTTGTTATCAAAAAGTCATCAAAAATAACGTATGAATAAATATATACATTGTATGATATCAGCTTCAAAGGGATCTCAACCCAAGCAATAGAACATATAATGAACATTATACCAGGAGACACAGGAAAGGTTCCGTAGGAATCATTGTCAGTGTGACCATATCCTCCAGAATTGGTCTAATTTGCAGTTCAAACTAAGTGTCAGCTTCTCCAAGGGTAAAATAACAGGCATATCTGTTGCAGCCATATTCAAGTAGAGGGACTGTGTGCGCCAGACTGTAAACAAATTATACATTTTGACTCCGTCTGCAGGAACATGAGCGAGTGCACCAGCCGGGCCCGTCACCCAGCTCCCAGAAACCCAGAGTGTTCAACTGCTCCTCCTGCGTGAAGGCCTTCGCCAAGCGCAGCCAGCTGGAGAGACACAACCGAACACACACAGGTAAGAGGATTATGGAGCAAGCTTTCACAGGGCATAATAATAACAGAGACCACAACAGTGTGATTCTAATTAAAATTGTCTCACACAGATGTGGGGCTTCAAAGTGTTTCATTCTAAGCAATTCAAGCACTTGATTAAGTAGCCATAGGAATAAATTGTTATTAAATTCTAAATGATTTGTGACATTGTTTAAAAACTTAATAAATCTCAATTCATTAGCGGAGTTTTCGTTGGCAACTTTGTCTGTAGCGGCTCGTGAACTGACTCAGAATTACTTCAGGAGCAAACTTGCAAACATTCAAAATGACAACGTGTATGTCAGAGATTCCACAGTGAATCACTACAATAACATGGCCAGGATAAAATGCTGAGAACTAGTTTCTATGTAGCTCAATGCTGATTAATTCTACAGGTGACATCAAGCAGCTTCCCCTGTTAGATATACAAATGGATCCATTCAAACAGACACAGCTAATGAGAAGCTAATTCTGTGAAATCCTAATCGCAGACATGATAATCAGCCCAAAATGTACATAATGAAACAGCGCTGTTGGCCTATTACCATTTAAATAGACTCATTTCAATACTGTTAAGGGAGATTTTGATTGGGCCTTTCCATTCTGATTCATCTCAACACCACAAGTTATTAGTTGTATTTTTGTCTGTGTGTTTGTGTGCGTGTCCCTGAGCAAGATTTAAAATTATTACGAGAGAAAGACCTGTTCTCCCACGTCTGGATCTATATTTTCAGGTGTTTGCACAGAATGACAGCGTCCAGGCAGGACGACATATACATATCCTGGTTTGAAGGAATAAAATGTGATTTGTAGATTATTATATCAATATGTGGTCATTGTTATTGATCACAAGTCAATGTGTGTCAAGAACTGGGTCAATCAGTTTCCTTAGGGAAAGTAAGGCCAGCTGCAGATTGTTAACCAACAATAACTGTTAGGTCAATTAATTTATAAGTTGATGAACCAAATATTTATCAGCAACACATTTATTTATTTTTTTACATATATGAAAGACAGAAATTCCCTGGTTCCAGCTTCAAAAATGTTGAGATTTTCTGATTTTCCTTTGTCCCCTTTGTAAGTATATTGAATATCATTTCCTTTTTTTGCAAGCAAGTTTGGAGAAGAAGCTATTTTTCTGGATGAAACAATCATTTAATCAAGAATATAATCAGCAGATTAATCTGTAATGAAAAATAATTAATTGCAGCCCTACTTGAAGAGAAAACAGCAGAGCTGCTGCTTTATCGGTCATGATTTCATGAATAGTAATGTAACCCCCACTACTCTGATAACTGTTAATCAGTTTGGGTTATTTTTGGGAGAGAAAAAAATGTGAAATCTGAATATCTTTCTTTACTTCTGTGACAGTAAACTGAATATTTTCGGGTTGTGGACTAAATATCTAATTTTTTGGCATCACTGGTCAAAATTTTTCACAATTTTCTGACATTTTATAGACAAAACAACTATGCGATTTGTCTAGAAAATAATAAAAGAAAAATGAAAATGATCATGACTTGTTGCCCTGGTTTAGTTATGTTTACACTGTGCAAACTGGAAGCTCTCAAGACACCAGTGTCAAATGGATGCTGCTTAGTGGATACTTTGTAATCATCCAGGCACACACAAAGTATGCCGGCTGCATACTAACTTGTCCAGCGTACACATTGGTGAAAAGAATGTTTACCATGAGGCGTAAACAGCAGAAGCTGGTTCATTTATGAGTCATAATGACAAAAGAATATTTTCTCATAAGCACCGTGAATGGCCACTAAGATACTTGTGTTTGCTTAATGGAACAAATAACAGCAGGATGTGTGTACTTGTTGAACCACAGATGAGTTTTTGGGGTTGATAAAATGTACAGCTTTAAGTCTGATTTAATTCTTTCTCTGCTGCCACAATACAATAATCTTAACCATGGTTTAATTTAGTTGCACTAAGTATGCCAGACACTGTATATCATAGCAAGTATGAGAACACTAAATGCAACGCAGCTGAATTATGTACTGTATCTCTGTGGTCTGTGTCTCTCTGCAGGCGAGCGTCCCTTTAAGTGCAGCCAGTGCGACAAGGCCTTCAACCAGAAGAGTGCTCTGCAGGTCCACATGGTCAAACACACTGGAAAGAAGCCCTTCAAGTGCGAGGTGTGCAGCATCAGGTTCACCCAGAAGAGCAACATGAAACACCACATGAAGAGATCCCACGGCTACGGTGAGCAGCTGACTGGCATCGCACCAGTACACACACGCACAAACTCCACCGCTAACACCAGTGGGTGCAGCCAGCTGTTTGTGCAGCTGTGCAAGGGAAGACAGTCATCGGCTCTCGGCCGCGGTTTTGTCTACTTCAGCCGCATTTTCACCAAGCAGGCCACATCAGTTCAGCTGGTTACACATTCAAATTGAATTACTCTTTTTTTATAGTGTATTTTCTTTGGCTGAAGTTGTGGTACTGATAGAACTACAGTACTCCGTGCCATTCTGTTTTTCATTACACCTCTGTCAAGGTTCTTAGAAAATTGGGCCAATACCAGGGTGAAGTTAAAAACACTGCTGACTGATTGGACAAGAAAGAATCAGAGCAACTAGAGTCATCTCATCATCTGTCCTCTGGTGCAGGATTTTCCACCCTTGGATTTTCTGGCTTTTTGTCTTTTTACCTGCTGCCTTTTCTCGAACAAAGCTTGTTTTTAAGTAGAGGATAAAAGAGATTTAAGGTCACGACTTGTTCTGATTTTCAATTACATCATGTTTTTCAGCGCTGACAGCTCTGCCATTGTTAGACTCCCGCCTGGATTTATACGGATCAGCAGAACATTTGTTTTTTATGCCCTGACAACTGTCAGGAGAACAATTCCATTTCCAAATCCTTTACAAAATAGAGATATTTTCCAGTAACACGTTGATTTCATCCAGGGGACTTTGTGCAGGTTTTGTCTAGGCAAGTTCAAATAATACTCACCAAAACAAAGATTCCAGTCTCACAAAAAAAACAACACCCTTCAAGGATTCAACAATACGCAATCAGTCCCGAGTAAACCCTCTTCCAAAAAAAAAAAAAATCAGTACAAGGATCTCTGATAAATAATATAAATCCACTATCTATGACGCTGTCAGAGTTTCTTCCATTACGAGTCAGTGGTTCCTCTAGTTCAACACAGGTGAAGTGTCTGGAAGTGCAGCTGCCAGTTAACGCTAAGCCAGCTGTGTCATCTTTGAAGGCTTTTTTTTTCTCTGAGAATTGCCAATCCCAATTTTGATCAATGAAACTGAAAGCTCACATGGAACAATGTTTTATTTAGAAGCAAAATTGTGACACCCCTAATGCAAACATAGCAGTTTAAAGGTTAGCATTAGGTTTTCAATCTGGCGGTTAATGAGGGTATGTGTTACGGTGCGTCAGTTAATAAATGCCGCAGCTTCTCAGTACCAAGAAAAGTCTCGTCTGTTGTTTCCCAACTGCTTTAAAAAGTGAAGTGGCTTAGCCTTGAAGCCCCCACACTAACAATACAGAGAAGTGTCCGCAGTGGAAAAGCAAAACAGATCTAGAGTTTAGGTACATCAAGGTACAGGTCTCAAGGGTACTAAACCGAAAGTGTTTGATGGAAGCGTGGCTTCAGTTCATCCTCTCTCAGGAGACATACGTCCGATCAATATCAGGTTAGATAATCATGTCTAATGAAGTCCCCTGTGAAGTTTTCTCTGCCTGCGTCCATGCCTCTCATCACGCACAGTCCACAGTCCTTGTACCATAGAAATCGCGTTTTTCCAGGCGCTGCACATGAAAAAGGTGCCCCTGAGCCCTCAGCCTGCTGAGAGGCAGCGTCGGCCGTCCCCAGTGGGACGCTTTCACTTCACACCTCCTCTCGTGCTCAAGTTTCTGTGTCTGCTGCTCTTCATTCGATGATCCTTCTCATTATCTGTGGAGAATGAGCCTCATGCAAACACTCGGTCACCCCCACACCCACCAATAATGCGTACACACACACACACACACACACACACACACACACACACACACACACACACACACACACACACACACACACACACACACACACACACACACACACACACACACCACCCGTCTCTGAGATACTGTAGAGCAGGAGAGCACATGATGACAGCTCAGTCGACTCTGTTCACTTGAAGCTGTCAGCACAGCGCCCTCTTTGATATCAGCAGACGCTCGTCCTGAATGTTAAGTCATGACTTCCACCTCCCCTTCGGTTCACCTCATCCTTCAAAGAGGCACCCGACCTTGGAGCCTGGCAGGCAGCGGCTGCATTGAAGATGACCTGAGGAGGAGAACAATGCTGATGGATCTGTTTCACTCAACTTGAAAACCAATTCCATAGAAAAGTCTCCCTGCTGGGCAGGTGAAGGTAATTTAAAAAGTCATGTCTGAAACACTGGCTTTTGTGGCGTCATTAGGAATAAAGCGCGGGCTCCACAAGGTTAGAGCGCACCGGATTCACTTTTTCAGGCTTTTCTATGGTCACACAAATCCTGAAGACCTTTTAGAAATTGGTTGAATTGGTTTGAATTTCAGGGAGGATTTTATTTTAGAAATGTTCAGACCTCACAGTGAAAGCTCCCTGATGAGTTAAAGCTTCATGGTGTGACAGCATACTAATGTGACATTAAAAAGAAAACACTCACGGCTAAGGTAAACACCGTGAGAGTGACACTTTTAGGCAACTGGATGACACAGTTAATGTCTTCAGATGATGCAGAGCAAACTGTGTGTGATCACTGTTTGGGAGTGTATAATTTTAAAAACTACAAAAGGCATTTGTTTGTGTTTTTATTTACTGTTATTTGCCAGTTTTTGGCCGTTTCAGCAGCATGGCTCATCCATCTGTCAGTCCATCTGCCACCACCCCAGACTGAGATAGCTCCATTCCATGGGTTGTGATGAAATGTTGTTAATACATTCATGGTCCCCAGATGTTGCATCCTGATGACTTTGGTAAAGCCCCCTCACTTGTTCTCAAGCGCCCCCACGAGGTTCACAAT
Source organism: Diplodus sargus (assembly GCA_903131615.1). Classification (NCBI taxonomy): domain Eukaryota; kingdom Metazoa; phylum Chordata; class Actinopteri; order Spariformes; family Sparidae; genus Diplodus; species Diplodus sargus. The sequence continues at coordinate 5,670,734 of CAEMYA010000014.1, read as the reverse complement.
TGTAAAGCAAAGTGTCCAACCAAACAAGATTTATAACCAAAATGGCATCCCAACAGCTTCAGTTGTACTTATTAGCAAATGCTATCATGCTAATATTGTACTGTATATGTCTTACGTCCGCATGTTAACACTGTCATTGTGAACAATTAAGCCCTCCAGCTTTAGCATTTAGCTCAAAAGCCCTCACAGAGTGCTAAAGTAAAGACTCATAGAGCTGCTAGCATCACTCTGTCTTGCTGAAGGAGAAAACAAGATGGAGTAAACACAGAGACTCTGGGAGTATCTCTAATTGGTCCTGGGCTACTGTATTTGTACAGCAATTGAAGTATTTTGTCCATGAGGGCTTGTTCATATGTCAGAATGGCGCAAAAAGCCCAAATGAATCCTTGATAATTTGCCTCGTTTTCTTATTTATGTTTGCCCGTTGGTGCTGTTTGTCAACGTCAAAGGAAGACTCTGTAACAGTCATTTTGTTTGTGAGAAATGCTGGGGGATTCAAGTCGCGCACTCATGCGCCTGCAACTTAATGAATATGTGTTTGAAGTGTCTCAGATACGGAGAACGAAAATAGAGGGAGATAATTAAATGACTCGCACTGTAAAACTCAATTCAGTGCGTGGCCTGCAGCAGCAGTGGCAGCCGGAGGAGAAGGAGAAGAAGAAGCGTGTCTGAACCTCTCAGCTTGTGCCGGAGTGACATGCTGTTGTTTTGTCCTTTATTATTTCAGGTTGGATGTACCACATAAGACACATGGCTCATATTTTTAACCCACAATGAGCATATTCCACATCTGTCAGGTCAAATTACGTAGTTTGTGCAGTAGACGTGGTTTTCAACAGAGAGAATGTAATATATTGAAGCAAATGTTGGAGGAATGAGGAGGAGAAGATTGCTTTTTGACTAATGGTCTCATTTGCATGACAGCGACTGGCAGACTGAATAGAGAATCAGCGCTGCTGCTGCTTCCTCTGTGAATGTGGGTAAATGGGCTTTTCAAAGTGCCCTCATTACCTTTGTGAAGAAGGATTGTACTGCATGCGAGTCTCATCTTTCTTTTTCGTTCCCCTTTCTCCTCGCAGGTCAGATCCAAGAAGTGTCCCTGAGCCAAGAAGAAACGGTGGCGCAGGTCGAGGTGACGCCCGAACTCGACCTGGAAGTTGTTCCCGAATCGTCCGGAGACTGGCACAACGTCTTCCACTGACCGACTGCACGCCACACGAGTCAAACTGCACTGTGCGGTGTACTGAGCACTGATCAAGTTTTACAACTGAACAGGAAAGCTTTGCCAAACATCTCCTCCTCCCCAAAGGGGTTGTTTGGTTGAAGACATTATGGATTGGGTCCACGGTACAGTATGTCCAGGGCTTTTTACCCTCATCGCAGTCCCCTGCTGTTTATCCAAATTAGCAGTGAAGTACGGGGAGTCTGGTTCCTTGTGATTGGCTTAATGATTTGTATCTGTTCTGCTGCTGTCTGATTGTCATCAATATGATGACCTCCGGAGAGGTTTGGCTCAGTAAACACATGCGACCCGGAGAATTCTCCAGTCGGGGGAGGCAGTTGCCTCTCACGCTGACCCTGTAGGAGAGAGAGGAAAGTGTATTCTGGGAAAAAAAGAAAATATGGCTCCCCACAGACGAGCGTCTCGTTTCTTCATTACGGGTCGGCTCACAGACGTGCGGCGAGCTGCGACCGACTGTACTGCTGTCACTGCTTCACTAACAGCATGTAACAAAGAAAGCTTTTTTATTGGCCTGTGTGAAACTCGTCACCTTTTGTTTTCTACATATTTATACTGT
>CAEMYA010000014.1:5652637-5662800 GCA_903131615.1 Diplodus sargus | reverse complement strand
GAAAAAAAAGTAACTTCAGTTGATTAGGAAAGTACTGCCACACTGTTTCGCTGTGACGCTCCAGAAAGGTTTTGTGGACCGTGAAAACTTCACCCGACTTTTCATCAGCAGGACGGTGAGCAGACGATGGCTTAATTTGCCTTTCTGTGTGAACTCCTCTATAGGCGGTTGGGGAGAACAGAGATTGTATTTCATCAGTTCAAATAAGTAACAAACATTTCTTCTGCCTAATAATGAGACCAGGGCTGAACGTCGGAAAGTCAGAGCAGTCCTTTCAATGTGAGAAATAAGCAGGTTAGCATGTCTGTCGGCAAAGAAACAGAAACGAGATATCAGTAATGAAGAAAGGGAAAAAAAAACTAATTGAGTCAAAATGATGTGACGCTAATTCAAACTGTTGAGATAATGAGGACAATGTTTGACTTTCCGAGTCAAACTTCAGAGAAAGTCGAGTGAAAATGACAAGAAACCCAATTTAAATGTTTAATAAAGTAATTAAGAAATAATCACAAGGTAATTATTCAAACTGATGAGAAATCAAGTCAACATTTTAAGCCATTGAGTCTCATGCTTTAGTTTGTTTTGTCAGAGCCTACAGGAACATGTTTATGTCAGAGGGAGCTCCTCTTGTGTTTGACCTTAAGCTAAAGCGAAAAAAACACTTTCTTAGGAAAATAGGTTGCATCTTTACGCCTTGGCCAGAGATAATTACACCTCGCTCCGCAGATCCTGCAGATGTGTTTTCTTTGTGGTTTTCAGGCATTGCATCCATCCTGAGGCAAAATCTCCCCTTTTTATTTGTTTTTTTTTTAGTCCCCGGAGCTTCTGATTAGACATCCCAATTCATCATCACAAAGCCGGCTCCGAGACGACATTGTACTTTCCCCCCATCCCACTCTCTCATTCAAATAAAAAAAGAAGTAGGAAGAGTAGCTGATCTGAAAGGCACAAAGATTATACAAATGAGACAAATCTTTGTGGATCGCTCATGAAGATAATCCGTTTTGTGAGAAGCTTTTTTACTCCTCATGAAACGACTGCGGGGAACTGAGCTTTTGTTCTAATCTCTTCTTGTAGCTATTTCGGATGAAATTCATTATGAGTGAGCGAAACGTAATGCGGCATCTGAAAATGAAAGGCAAGTGAATTAAAAAAAAAAAAAAAAAAGTATCACACGTTAATTAAAAGTTAATGTAGCTTTATTGTTGTTCCCATTTGAGACCGTGGAGCCTGTTCATGAAAGGGAAGTGCGGTGGCACTGATCCAACCCTGTTTCATGAAAGACGTGAGGCGAGCTTCCCAGAAGTTTAGTCTGTGGGGCTGTTCATCTCTCCGAGATCAGTGACAGTAATTTAGCTACAACAGATGAGGACTCAGCCCCGGGGAAATTTGGATTTAACCAACTCCTCTCAGGTACAGTGAGAGCGGCTGGCTAATTAAAAACCTGACACGGAAAGAACTGGCAGAGACGCTCCTTTTTTATGACGCATGGCGACGAATCAACGAATGAGAAGCTTCTCTGTGAACTGGGAAGTCGAGGAGCTGCGGATGCGTCATGGAACTGAACGTGGAGTGTTTGAACACCTCGGATCACTCAGTCTCCAATCAGTTTCTACTCGAGCTTCAGCCTGTTAGAGTTTCTTGAGTGCAGATTCCAAAAAAAAAAGTACTCTGATGTTTAATTTTCTATCAAAAAATTGATTCCAACACAAATACGTTTTCTGTCCAGTGGTCTGCTACGTCATCGCTGACATATCCGACCAACCCTGTGTACACTTTGATTGGCTAACAGGATTGCTCTCAGCTTACCTTTACCGTCTTCTGGTGACATTTGCTTGGTGGCAAACTGTGTAATTCAAACTTAGGCTGAACATCTTTTTTTGCTTTGACTTGCTGTTATGAAGCCAGTACTGATTGCACAGTGTAATGGGTGTAGAAAGTGACATCATCTGCATATAGATTGGTTCTCTGTGAACCTCTCTTTCGCTGTGCTACTCCTCCTGCCCTCCTCCGCCTTCTCTTAAATGTAATGGAGCCAGACAGCAATCAGTTTGTGGTGCTTAAAGTGCCAAAAAATGATTTCCAGAAATAATGATCCGGTTATTCAAGGTAATCCACAGACCTCGTTGTGACCAGCCTCATGTAGGGACTAATTCTTTTTCTACACTTTCTGTGTGCATCTGTGGAGGGACAACGTCACATCCTTGTGCTCGTGGCGCCGCTGGACACAAACATTAATGGCGTCCTCCTTGGCTGAGCTGTGACATTAGCTAGCTTAACTGGCTCAGTTAGCTAGCCTTTCATCTAGAGGAGATGCAAGCTTCCCTCTGCGCAGTGTCACGGTTGGCAGGCGGAGTTCAGTCGAAAGAAAGCAGTTCTTGCGTGAAACTGCTCACAACAGGGTTTTGTGGATTATCTTGAGTCACCAGGTCATGATTTCTTGAAAGAGACATATTTGTTTAATTTTCCCAAATATATTTTTAGGGTGCTTTGAGCTCCACAAGCCGAGTGCCATCTAGTTCCATTTAATTAGTGAGGGGGCTGATGTTGCAACAGCCGATTACGCCAAAGGGTTTCATTAAAACATTTTTAAATGGTAGCATTTTCAGCTACTAATGATCAGTTTTCTATTCTGCCAAAATTTTTGCGCAGTGAGTCCTCCAAGGGACCTGAGGGAGACAGTCGTGCCTGGCAGCCGATCGATGAGATTGCGTAACACTGTGCATAAGCGATCGCTTCCTTCCCTGTAAAGTATATGTATGTTAGCTGTAGCCCCACTGGACCCTTTTCAGCTGGATCCACCATCTTCAGCATGATTATATCAGCGCTGGCTTAAAGCTCGTAGCATGCGCGATGATCAATCTTGTCTCTAAAAGCCTCTTATTATTCTGCTGCTGCTGCTGCTGCAGTGGTAATGAGATTAGAATGTCTTCCAAGCATATCAAACAAATGCGGAGTGAGTTAAACTCAAGTATCCCTCCAATCGCGTATCGGTTACTCACTCTGCTGCTGATATCATCACTGGGGCAGAAAGAAACAGGGGCAAGACAGTGGTTAGGTAAGTGTTCCATTTTGCTTTGTGATTTTTAACTTCCAGGAAAGGGAAAGTGGAGAGAAGCTGCCGGGAAATAACTCGCATTTGACAAGCGGTTTCTTACCATTTTGAAGATCCTAGTCAGGGTGCCTTCCCCTGCACCGGCCTTCTTGGCTTTACCGGACTGTGACTTCTGGTCGCCCTGGCGGGGGGAAGAACAGAAATCAGTGTGTCAAGACTCTCTGAGATTTTTGTCAAGGGGGTACAGACATGGCTGACCTTCCTACAGAGAGCCTCAGATTCCGTTTCAATTTATTGAGGGTGAGCGTAGGGGGAGAGAGGAGGATTTAATACTGAAGAACTCCTTCTCAGGGGTGTCTGGGGAGTCGAGCAATTGGCATGCTCGACGAAAACCCAAAATATCGGAGAAAGCTAGGTATCGATTATGGTGCAATCCAATCCTGCCCTACTTCTGTCGTATAGCTGTGTTCCACTTCTGGCAAGGAGCTTTGTGTGAATTATGCATGAGGTGGAAAAGCTACAAAGCAGCAAAGTTCGACATGAAGAGGGAAAGTTTTCTGGTTGTTTTTTTGTAGAAGCTGGTACCTGATACAAAACATGGCAGCAGATGCTAATCACTTCTTGACTGTCGCGTCTTAATGACATTCAGTAAGCTGATTAATTCACTGCCTGATGGTGGGTGAAACAAACCAAATAAATCTAAGTAGCTAATACAGCTCGGAGTCTTTATCTTTTCATGTGGGAAAAACAGAACCGCGGATGTCTAATCGAGTGTCCATGAAAGTGTACAAAAGTAATTGGTTTTAAGTTTAAATTTCCTTGGAAGAACAGTTAGGAACTAACTTGGTGATGGAGGTTGAACCCAACCCAGTCGCCAGAATCAATGTTGGGAATGTACGTGTCTATGAACCACAGATAAGTTGAAACTTTATATCTCTTTCGGTTCAGTTTTCAATTTTATGTTGTGGCAACGCTGTGCTTTCTGTCTGATTAGGCATAAGGACAAAACCCACCTGGTTTTGGCTGAAAATACCTGGTTTTGTTGCCTAAAAAAATCCCAAACCTGGTATTTGGCTGCAAATCGACCAGATGTCTCGTCATAAACTAAATGAATTTGTTGCCACAAACATATCTAGAAGTTGTCTCATTAAAAATATCGGGCTTTTAAATGCTGAAACGCAGTCTCGAACAGTGGTCTCTGGCTTGGCAGCTGTGACAGCACTGCTGTCTGCTCCACATTCTGACATGTATTGTACAAACCCATCTAAATTTACATTTCATTCCGGTGATTGTTCTAGCTGGCGTTACGTTTCACCCGCAAATTATCCCTGAGGAGAGTTTCCTTTATCGGAGTTAACTATTACCCCCCGACAACCCCTCTGCTGCTCCATGATTCAGAAACGAGCACAAGCACACTCGCACACACACATTCACGCAGACCTGCAATGAAGTGCTGATAACATGGCCAAATGAAGCAGAAGGCAGCCTCACCTCTGCCAGCCACCGAGGCATTTTTTGAAATGAAACTGTGATAATGAAGAGCGGAACAATGCCTGTGTTATCGAGAGAGTACGATATACGGACATGACCATATGGATAAGTCGGGGGGCTACACAGATGGGAATGATGTGTTTGAAAATGGACTTAGGTCTGAAGGAAATGAAGACGTTATCGCTGATGCGTGGACAGATTACAGCGGCTGAAGTGGTAGATGGAGACTGAATGAAATCAGAGTCACAGGTGAAGGTCGTTTTAGACGATGACCTCACAGCCCCCCCCCTTCGGTTTGATTAGGCATGATACCTGCGGTCTTTTCAAACCACCTACCAGGCCTATCTTGGCTGCTAGTCCTCTCCACTGGACGTGTAAAGAAACACAGAGACAAGGACAAGACGTAAAGAGGAGCGGGGACAATTAGAAATGTGTGTCTTACTCGGCGCAAAAGGCGGGACGGGAAGGAGAGGAGGGTCCGTCCAGGGGGGAAAGTCACAGGGTCACGGGGGAGGGCAGGAGCAGATGAGGAACAGAGGGGAGGGGAGAGGAGCGAGGCAGATGCTCACACGGGAGAGAGCACAAAGTTAGAGCACACATTTAGAATCATTCAGAAGACATACAGCATATAGAAAAACAACGGATAGAATACACAACAGAATAAAGCTAGAGATGCACTGTGTTCAGAGCTCGTGCTAGGTTGTAGTTGCAGCGAATGGGTTTCAGATGAAATGGCCCGCTGTTTGCGTCAATTTTCTGGAAGTCCCACCCCCGGCATGATGATCATCTGTGCCTATTTTCTCTGTTTCTTTCTTTCTGGCTGTAAACAGGAGCTCTTTTATCTGATCTGATTCAGATGCGACACTGTGATCAAATTTCAGCGTGCAGCAGGACGTTGGACTGTTGTGATGAATATGAAATGAGAGTTTCCAGCGATCTGAACAGCGTTTCCGTCTGCCCTGACGAAAGAATATAATGTTTTCATTTCTACAAATATGCCGCATTAAGTCTCATATCTCACGCTGGAAGATGGTGTCTAACGATAACAATGAACCCTGACTGTCTCTCCTGATCGGTTTTTGGTTATATTTACTGTCAAAAATCAACCATAATAATGGTACTGATGATGTTTTAAATAAACAACTTAAGGACACATTTGAGGCCAAAAACGTTTTATAGGTCCCACTGTTTTCCTATTCCATGTATGAGCGTAAAATTCAATTTGAAGAGGTAGCGATAGGTAAAAGCAGACTCACCCTGGATTTAGGAGGGGCAGGGGACACCTGAAGAGGAGTTAATCACAGAGAGGAAAGAGTTTTGGACAGTGAGACATGAGAACGTAACGGAAGAGGAGAGGGACAAACATGGAGGGGGACACTGGTAGAGACGGGGACGCTGCAAACACTGCAGGTGCAGACAGTATTCCTATTCATAGACACTGCGAGGGCTTCAAATGTTATTCATATTACTCACGATAGTGCGGAAGAAATGGACCACAGCGTTTTCTGCTCCACGCTTACGTGGGGAAGTGGCAGAGGCTTTCTGAGGGCCTGGAGAGAGAGCGCCCCGGAAAGATCCCTGCAGGGGAAGACAGGAAGGAAAGGAAAGGAAAGAAACAATAGATGAATAGAATACAGGTTATTCCCAAAAGTTTAGGATGTAGGTTAAGATGTTGATATGCAGTTTCAGGGATTTTCAAAAGAATTTTTCAACAATAAATGTAAAAAATAATATGAATAGTTATAATAATAGTTACATACAGCTATCTGTTGAGGTGAGGCGATGAAGAAGACAGTGCTAACAGGCACTTCTTTAGAAAATAACCTCCAATGCAGTTACACAAATGAATACTACACACATTTGAGTGGGTTGTTCTGGTGATGCGTGTACTTACCTTTTAAAAAAGGGAAAAACAACATTACATAAATGATTCACCTTTTAGTGGAACTGTTGACATTTTACAAAACCACTCATGCTGGGTAAACGGGGTTACTCACCTGTGAAATATCCAATAATTCATCTTGAGCTAACTTTTGAATGGATCTGTAGGTTACACAACAACCCTATTATACGGTATATAAAGCAGCTGGGCGGTGCTATTCATCAAGACACAGCGTGGGATCAGATGATTATCTAACATGGTAATTACATTATGCTGCACAGTGCAGATCTTTTACACATGAGAGGGACGCGTTCATTATGTGATACGTGTGAGGACGCTTTTGGATAGAATAAAGACTGAGTAGTAGTGGGCTACGTGTGGCGGATAACAGTGAGGAGAATTGTTACGTATCACTGTGACCCCACCCACTCACTGAAGTTATGAAAGACAGTTAGACAATGTTGCTTTCGTGGAGGCATTTGATGTTGTTTCCTGCTCCGTCTGGGCCTCCTGGCTGGGAGGCCCTCAGCTAAGGCCTATGATACCTGTGGCTAGATCCGGCCCAGTCTAGTGGTCAGAAACCCGGTCTGTTTGACTGTTTTTCCGGGAGCGTGCTTATATTCCCACATTTCTAAGATTTTTTTCCAAAATTAGGCCCTATGTTCCCACATTTCCTTAGGGTTAGGGTAGGGTTAAGGCTAGCCTAACCCTAACCCTTTAATTGAAGGGAAATGTAGGAACACAAGACCTAATTTTGAAAATGTCCTAGAAATGTGTGAACACAGGGCCGACCGAGTTTTCACCAGGAATATGTTCTTTACAGAAGACAGTTACTCTGCTGAAATAAGGAGATAACTATTTTACCCTTAAAAACTTTACGCATAGAGTCAGAAGTGGCTGCTGAGAGGCAGAAACCCTGATATGAATATATTTTATATAATATATTCTAACTTCAGCCTTACATCCCGGACGACTCCCACCTCATCGACCCTTATCCCAACCTGACAAACACCTTCGGCCATGAGGTGCTTCAAACAAATTAAAATGGGACAAACGAGTGCCTGAGGATGCCAGTATGTTCTTGTCCATCGGCTCGGTCTGAACAAAGAAGAGTAATCATCCTCCCAAAGTGCAAATCGATGCAGCCGAGATCTTCGAAGTCCGACTTATCAAAGAGCAAGTCAGCGTGAGTGCTTAACAGGTCGATGGGCTCTGACTTTTAGGCCCCGCTGCATTAGAGAAACTCCTCTGTCAACACATGCAAACAGCAGAGACACACCGAAGGGGAAAGGTATGATTCCTCTAATAACGATATGCCATCAGCAACCTGCAGCCCACGGGAAAGCAAACTCATTTCCACCCACTCGGTACGCTCAGTCTGTTCTGTTAATGTTACCTCATTCATCCCTCTCTCTGACCCTGTTAATGTAACCGGAAAACATATGTGTGTTTATATGTGTGTGTGTGTGTGTGTGTGTGTCTGTCTGTGTGTGTCTGTGTGTGTGAGGGCGCTGTTGATGACTCAAATCCATTATCTCACATCAAAGAAGCTCAAGGCAACCGACAAGAGCGGGGGGGAACTTTCACCGCCACCGCCATTTACGCAACGTGACAGACACGTGGTGCGAGATTAGACGTCACCTCCATCATCTTTCATGGGTTTTTTTTTGTGTTTTGTTTTGTTTTGTTTTTGCGAAAATGGACCGACAGACAATTATATCAACACGGCGGGGGAACAAAAAGGGAGAAGACAACAAAAAGAATGGAAGGTTCCCACCCCGGAGCACGTTCCACTCAAATGGATATCCAGACGGACAGTCACGGGCTTACTAAAAGAGAATTTTGTTTCCATTTAGAAACATTTACAGTGTGTGTAAAAAAAAACAAACCCTACCCTCTGAATAGTTGTAAATCCTAAAGCCTTCCTGTCTGCGCTGACCCCCCTAATGATGCCCTCTCATGGAGCCTGTGTCTCTCTGTGTGTCCGTCTCTGTCCAGATGTAAATGATGGGAAACGGAGGCAGAAATGAAAGGGAGGGGAGAAAACAGAGCGACCTCGGTGGCCACTGCTGGGTCTTTGTTCAGGGTAAGGACCGGAGAGAAAAAAAAGGGAGATACGCGAGACGAAATAGGAGATCAAATAATGCTGAATGAATTCTGCTGGTACGGTCTCAATTTCAGCTGTCCCTTTGATGTGAGACGCTCCCGCATCTCATTTCCCTTTTCTGCTTTGCAACACGTTTTCTGCCTTTATTTATTGTTTCATTTTTTTTTTTTTTACTTTTTTTCTTTTAAATCTTAAAAAAAGAAGTGCAAGATAACATCGATTTACTTCAGCTGTACTTGTAGTGTCAATTGAATATTACACATATTTAAAGGAGGAGGTAAAAATAACATGTAAATTGGGTGTCCATTAGCTTCTTGGCACGCTGCTAAAGATGATAGAGACTTTTAAAATCTCAAGCGGGGAGGCTGAGGCACTCCGCCGAGCCTAAATGGTCTTATAATGGATTTAAGTCGCTAAACTACACAAAGAAAAGGCTAATTTCCATCCCCCTGTAACACACACACACACACACACACACAATTTGTGTGCATTTTGTATAGACTCTACTATTCACTACACTATTGTGACCTTTCCTTTGGATTTCTGATTGAATTCTGATTGCAGTGGAGAAAAGCAGTAAGTTAACTCTGTGACGTGACAAAAGGGTGTTTAAATGTCTTCTAAAGAGTAGTTCAGTATTCTCGCAGATGAGTTTATGAGCCTACCTTCTTTTGCAGAGACTCGGACAAGGTTAGGCGAAGGTAGCATAGAGCTTAGCTTAGCTTAGCATAGAGCAGAGACCAGACAACGGGGCTAAACAGCTAGCATGGCTCTCTTCACCATGGTGACCTGAGCTGGATGCTAATGCTAGCTTGGCAATTTGCTTACAATGATGATGCAGGTAGGCTAATGTTTTTGGAGCATAATATTCAGGTAGGCTGCTATGTTAATGATGTTAGCATGCTAACATTTACTTATTAGCACTTAACATAAAGCTAACACTGACAGGGTGGTCATTAGTTTTACAGGTATTTGAACATAAACTTAAGTGCTGGATAAATGAAAGTGATTACATTTCATCCTGTGGTCAACATGGATGTACCAAATTAAATGATGATCCATCCAAAAGTATATGAGACATTTTACTCAAAATTAGAAACGCTGTTCTAATAGTCACAGAAATTAAGATTTGTATATATATATATGTATGTATATATATAAAATTATTATATATATTTTAAACCAAATATAAAACTTGCTGATTAGTGAGCGAGGCTGTTTTCTTCTTCCCAATCTTTACGTTAGGCTGAGCTAAGCCAATCAACACACACCTAGTTCTCAGAAAAGAAAGGGAAAATTTGTTTTTTTTTCAAGAATGTCAAACTGTCCCTTTTCGTTTCTAAAACCTCGCTGAGCAGCTCTCAGACGTTTCCACTGTCACATATACATAATAGAAGTTGAGGCTGACGAAAGTGAGACATCTGGATTCAGGACACAGAATGAGTGCCGACGTATTCTTGCCCACTTTATCCCCAAGTGCAGGTTAATGATCACACCTGTCTACTCTGGGGTTAGAGGTCACAGCCCGATCAGGAACCTGCTTCATTATAAATGATGTTTAATAATTAATCCCGAGCTGAGGGGGAAGATAATCTTCATCATTATCTTCACTGATCAACATCAGAGAA
>CAEMYA010000014.1:5637572-5651585 GCA_903131615.1 Diplodus sargus | reverse complement strand
ATTAAGCCTTCTCTGATAGCTCTTTTTGTTTAGCAGTGCTTTGTGTGATTGCCTGAACTCTAGAATATATTCATTTGTCTTTAAGACTGTAATCTTAAAGGCTGACACTGTAGACAAACCCCAGGACAACTGAATAAATGGTGGAAGTATTTAGAATTTTTCTACGTTGCTTAAGGCTAAACAAACAGAAACTGAGGTAACCATCTGTTAGCAGAGCAGTTAAAACACTTCATCACACTTTTACAACACAAGAAAAAAACCCAAAAGGCAGACACTGAGCATGACATGAATTCAAACAAAACAAAGAGAGCGCTGAGGGTGTTGTTAAAGAGTTTTAATCAAGCAATAATCAAAAAAAAAAAAAAGAGCTAAGAACAGGATCAGGTTAGGAACAGGTCAACGGTCACAACACTTCACAACAGATACAAACGCTGACAAGTATCCACTGCAAAGTTTTTTTTGAAGGCGTTACAGATCAGGGATCGGCACAGATCCACTGCTGGTTCAGACAAACTCTCTGACCGGGTTAAAGACACGTGAACCTGAGGTGAGCAAACGGATGTGAGGGGGGGTGGAGGGCCGCCGACACCCCCCTCGTCATCCAAGACACTGGGGTTAGAGTACAGTATCACACAAGTTTTGGTTCGGACTGTGAGCTGTTCTACTAAAGCCTGATTCTTAGGTATATAAAGTAATGAATTACATGACTGATTCTGTCGTCACTCAACAAATTAATATGCAAATTAACACTTAAAGATATCCCACATTTCTACTTGAATAGCTAATGTCCATTACTGTAATTTGAAATGATCAAAAACGTGTTAGTATTCAAATGCAGATTTCCTGCAGATGTTCCAGGTCCTGAGACTTGAGTTCCTCATTTTTGGCTTTATCTCACAACTTATAAAACATCTGATGTGTACTGTCTTAAAGGGAAATTCTGATATTTTTTAAACCAGAACCCTGTATTTAAATGTTTTGGTGTGCACATGATTTATACTTACCACAAGTTTTGGATTCGGTCCAGTTGATCGCCTCAGCGGACAGCTGAATTGCTGCAATGTGATCCTTCGGGGCAACTGAGATTGTCAAAGTTACATCCACTCAGAGTGCTTGTTTCTCCCCCTAACAGGTTGAGGCTGTAATTCTAGGTGTCTGTCAACATTACAGAAGCAATAGACCTTTTTTGGTCGATGATAAGATCCTTTTTGTAACCAGAGACACAAGTGTCACTCATGAAGAAGTCACGCTCTGAAATCTCACATGAGAGAAGTTGTTGCTGGAAGATGATGGTTGAAAGAGTTTGGAGTTTACCAGCTAGATTTATTTCTAATTGACTGATTTTAACGATCTAGATGAAGCAACAACTGTAACTGTGACTCCCCTCACAAGATTTTAGAGCAATACTTTTCCTTTAACCGCAGTGTTTCTGGTGTTTCTTATTATTTACCAAAAAAGGTCCGTCGTCATAAGAATCATTTACAGTATTTTGTCAGACACGTTGAATAACAAGCCTCAGCCTGTTAATGTCAGCAGCAAGCAGCGGACGTAACTTTGACAGTCACAGTTGCCCCGAAGGATTACATCACAGCTGTTTTTGCAGCTGCCAGCTGAGGCAATCTACTGGACCGATTCCAAACCTTTTGCTCAGTATGAAGCATATACGCACTAAAACATGTCAAAATAGGGTCCAGGTTTAAGACTACAGGAATTCCCCTTTAATATTTTCCAAACAGCCCAGACTCGGGCTCAGATTATGCAAATAAATCAGACAGAGGACATAAAAAGCACAAGGGATCAGTTTGCGAAAAGCTCCACACCTGCCAAATATTAAAACCATTCTCAAACAAGCATGCATACTCAAGATCCAACAGAGAACAGTGACACTTAATACTGCAGCCTTGAAGTAAAAGTACGCATTAAGAACATCTGAGAGGAGCACACAGACAGGCAGAGTAGATCAGAAATCAGTCTAAAAAACATCCGTCTTCATGATGAGTTCTGGCTGGAAAAAATGTGTTTGCAGCAGGAAGTTAGTGCAGGTTGATTTTTTTTTTTTCTTGCAAGAGGCAACCGAGGTGGGGCAAACCTGTCTGTCATTCACTTGAGTTGTGAACGCTCATCATTAGAAGGCAAACCCTTGGTGAATACATAAATATATATTTCTACAACTTTGTTTGAGTAAACTTGTCATCATTACGGAGAGAAATGTGCAATTTTATGACGTAAAAGAAAAGTTTGACGAATACTGGAGAAAATCGGTCACTAGCCTTAATGTTGAATGAAAGCTTCACAAGTTGTTCTGTTGACATTTTTCCCTGAACGTTTCAACATTTTACAAAAGCAAAACAACATCTGATCAGTAGAACAGGGTAAAGAAAAGATTTGTAGCAAACAGTTAAAATAAAATCAGTTTAATCCGAAACATCCTTTCATAATGGACATAAGGCCTGGGGGAAATGCATATTTTCATGCTTTGGAGTGATTTCTTTGCAATTGCCTCGCCGAAGCGCTCTTCTCGATGCTCTGCACCGTTAGCTGGGCAGAGAAAAAAAAAGCTTATATAGAATTTATTTGTCCACAAGATTAAATTCAGTGTAGCACAGCTCTCCTTTGAAACCAATATCAGCAATGTCCTCAGAGATTACTTGAAATGAGCAAACATGGCTCATGATGGAATGTACAGAGCAACAGTTCCATTTCCTCTTCCTGAAAGCACTTATAAGAGGCTTTGGGATTCAGCGTGTTGCAGTAGTGTTGTCAGGATAACCAAGACTTTGCTGTGAAGCCTGTATTTTACACCATGTTCGGTGCTGAAGCCGATTCCATTTCATCCCCACCTCCAGAGGGCATCGCTGAGTGCTTGACCAATGGGCCAACAGAGCCACAGTCTGGTTCTTAATAGCCGAGGCAGCAGCGCCAAGAAGCCCATTAGCACTGTCTAGAGTGACGAACAATATGGTGCCAGGCGTGCAGCAGAAATAGACACTTTACCAACAAAAAAACTCATGTTTTTTTAAAGTGGGCCTGATCAGGAAGGTTTTTATACTTGGGTTATCTTGACAACACTAGAGTACACAGTTTTTAATAGCACTGCAGGCTCTAATGCCCCAAAATCACTTGTCTGCAAAGATAAGCCTGCTCTTACTTTATAGGATGCAGACGCTTGTATATATTTCCAAACAGGCAGTGATAATACTTCTCCTACTCTAATATTATGTCGTTATATACTAATATACATCTTATATCTCTTTGATCATTTGTAGCATAATGTGATTATTAACTTTGAAAGTGACTTAGCAGACTGCTAGACCGTGCAAACAGTAGTGAAGTTTCTTATCACAGATGTTTAAAGATCACCCCAGAGAGCAGAGTAACTAATGCAAAATCATGAACCAGTATTTCAGCTAAATGACACCGGCGTGGCTCTCCTGTCTCTCACATCATCATTTAGAGATGTACCTGAACTGAAACACGGCTCTTCTCAACTCCAGTTTGACAAATGTTCCGATAAACAAACTGCATAACGGCGGCAACAAGAGAACAATTCCACCAAAATCACGTCTACAACGGATATATTAAATTGAACTGAAGAGAGAGATGCTACCAATGTCAGTACCATTCAAATGAAAGAAAACCAGAATATAGAGATTCATCCTTAAATGATTCAAAATCACAGCCTCTGTGTAATAAAACATTTCAAATAAAACAAACCCCACCCAAAGTCATTATCCAGTCACGATTCATGAGCCAGTTAATGTGAATCATAGGTCAGACTTGGGTACACCATTAAAAACAACAGTAAAACCAACACAAATCTATATGACAAATATGTTGCAACAAATTCTTTCAAGATCTGTTAAAGAATCAGAAGTAAAAAGTGGACCTGGGAGTGAATCAGCAGAATGAACTGAGATCGACTCTCCCTGCCTCCTCACCTTGCTCTTCCTCTTCTTGTCCCCACCAAAGAAGTTTCCAATCTGATCCAGGAGGCCGGGGGCCTTCTTCCTCCGGCCCAGCCCGAAGGCGGCCTGTGCAGAGCTGCTTGCGGATGCCATGGTTGTACTAGTTGGTTGGTAGTATGTTTGTATTTGTCAAATGTGGGGTTCTTGTCGCTCTCTTAAATGAGAGACCGATAGAAAGAGGAGGGAAAAGAGAAAAGAGAGGGAGGGAGGAAAAAAAAAAGCAAGCCTATTCTAAGTCCTGTTCGGGGCTATCCGACCCGCACTCTGAAGCCGCTCCGCTGTGCTCCTGGATGGTCTGCAGCTCGTCCGATTCGGAGGGTCGGTCTTTGAAGGTGTTGTCCTCTCGGCCCGGGGCATCTCGGGAGAAGAGGCGGACCAGGTGGGGGCGTGGTGTGGCGGCGTCAGGGTCAGCTGTGCTGGCGAGGGTCCAGGGCTGGTGGGGGCCCTCAGCGCCCGTGGAGTCAGTCACCGCCGGCATCTCCGAGATGCAGCCATTGTTCTGGTTTGCATCTGCCTCACCCAGGCCTGCGCAGAAACAACAAGGGTCATCTATGGGCTTGGGCCTGCATGGCACACAACAAGCCACAGCAGCACAATGGGCCCTTTTGACAGGACCGTGCCCTTCCTGCTGCAGCAGAGACCAGCAGAGCTAAAGCTTCACATTTGAACTTGAATGAACCTTACCTGCCGAACAGGAAACGATAAGAGTGTGACAGTAAAGATATGAGCAACTGAAAAGTCTTAACTTAATTCCTAATTATTGTTTTGGTCAGTGACACCACTATCTATATTCTTTTGAGTTAAAACAGTGGAGTAGCAGGTATTCTTATAATCAACCACCTACATTTGATAAGAAAACAGGGCATTAAAAGTGCTTCGACAGAACTGGTGTTCCCACGTCCTCTGTCATTTACATATTCTACGATACACTTTTTATTAAGATGTCGATGTATGCAGATTTCTTTTGGCAGGATGCTCACGAAAAATTTTAGTTGTGCTCCAAGAAGGGAATACATTTGTTGAGGAGAATTGGGAGAGAAGGCAGAATATTTTGACTGAGCAGCAAAATAACCTGTAATTTTGTAATGAATTAAAATGTTGAACCACCGCTACTATACTTGGCACTTTGTGTGCATAAGACATGTTAAAAAAATAAAAAAATAAAAATAAAATCCATTATCTTAACCAGCAAATTGTAGGGCTTTAAAAGGACTTTCCAACTCCATTTTCATCAAGTTCAAGGACCCGGTTTGAGACACAGATCAAGGTTGATTGCTGTAACAACACTCTGAATTTAGGTGAGAGCCAGCAGGCTGATATTAACGAGAGAGAAAGCTTTAAACACTCCTCACTGTGCTGTGTTACAGTGATGGCAGAAAACTACACGAGTCACACATGGTGACGGCAGAATCTGGCCTATTTACTAATGTTAATTGAAAAAAACAAAACAATCAAAACTTCAGTTTCCATTCACATTATATTTATATATTAAATTCAAGCTCTTTAAATGACCCATGACTATTTATGTCTGTTTTCAAAACTTTTAAAGGCCTTGATTTTATCCCACCTAAATTTCACTTCAAACTTTCAAGGATTTCTGCACAAAAGAAGCAACTTATTAATAACCACATGACTAAATGATCAATTTATAGTTAATTAATAGTCATTTGAACTTTACAACTGCTTAATACATGTTTATAAAGCATTTAATTGTTTGTGACCAATGAAATAACTATCAACCAATGTTTTATTAACGTTTAATTAACCATTTCTTAACGATGGTTATTATTAAGTGTTACCGGAGCGTCTCAAAAATGACACTACGATAAACAGAACTCTGTCATTTTAAGGCTGCACCTCCTTTGCAACAGCCGTGCAACTATGTCAGAACAATGCATGTTTCAGCATATTAGTTCCAATGAGAGAGAAATACAGCTGTGTCTCTAACGTCCACTTTGACAGCTATCCATTAAGTTAGCCAGCTCCCACAGCCGAGGACATCCAGTGCATTCCTGCCCCCCAAAACAATATACACACTGTACTGGCCGAAATGGTGTAGCACTACACCAGAGAATCTGCATGCTAATATTGGCTGAAACAGTGGCCCATTGTCAGAGCTGCATAGTTATTACAGAAAAACAAAGAGCCCAGTGTCACTAAAATAACTCCTATAAGTATGGATTTGCAACCCAATGCACGGTGACACTTATCTGATTTGGGGCCCGGGAGCTACAGTACGAGGCCGCTGTCTCTGTGTGTGGAGCGAATGCTACTTCTATGCTGAATGACAAGTTCAATTTTATGTGCAAATACTCATAAAATAATGCATCTGTAGCATCAACATCAGCAGAATAATCTCTCATTATTTGGTCCAATGGGCTCTTCGGCTCAATTTCCTTCTTGCAGATTTGCCAGTCACGTCTCACATGCGGATGAAGAAGCGGCTATATTCACGTTAACCTGGCTTGAAATAATACGGTAACTTCAGAAATCAGAACGTACAATGAAAGTTGCGGAATTCAAATTGTTATTCTGAGCTAAGACTGTGTTCCCTCAGCGTCACATCATGGCTCCATTCAAGGTGTCTAGGGGGGCAGTGCACAGAGCTCTAAAACACTGGAGACACTGGATCAGTAGTATCTGAAGCACGATCAGGCAGACCCAAAGTGACCACACCATCAGAAATTCAATACACTAAGTTTAGTTCCCTGAGAATAAGAAAAGCAAGTTAATCACAGACACAGAATTTGCTAAATAAACAACACAGGACTCCAAGCTGCAAAAGTACTGTCAAAAGAAGGCTGTCTTGTGGTCTCAGAGGACACGTAGCAGACCCCGACCAAATGCTTGAGGTGGGCTACTAAATACCAGAGTTACACAGCGGCAGTAACAGAAGGGGGTGTGTAATGACACAAACAGGAGAGAGAATGATACCGCAGAGTTTCAAACCCACAGTGAACATGGTGGTGGTATCCAAACATGAGCGGTCCTTGGACCACTGTTGATTTGTTTCTGCGTTCATAGTGAAAATCTTTTGTTTGTTCTCACGAGGATATGTCAGAACATGCTACACTAGCTCTGGTTTTTAAAAATGCGGGCACAAGTATGTTTAGTTAGTCCCTAGTCCAGCAAAGTGCAAACTGCCACTCTGGAGGCAGTTTCCCCACTTCTCTGGCTGTCGAAGCGCAAAGAACTGGTCTGAACCAGCACCTGAACTGCCTGGGTCATAAGGAGGTACTTGAGGACCAAAGACCAAGGAGGCCTGACTGTCACGGACCATATTATCCTGTGCTCAACCCCAGTGAACATTCTGGGGGCACTTGAAGACTGAAATATCCAAGCATTTTGTGACATCACAGGAAGCTTTGTGGAACACTGTCAAATCATGCTGGGATAACGTGTCGTCCAGTTTTGCACATAATTTGTCCCTGCCAGCCAAAGGAGGACTTACCAAATACTTTTCTGATAGTCATGTACCACTTGTAGAGTCCAATGTACAGTTTAAAAATAATCCCACTGAAGCACTTGAGGCCTGTCTTTTTAATAAGTCTGTAATAAAGCACGGCTGTAAGAAGGCTTTAACAAAAATGATCTTATAATACCATTCTCCTGCTATCAGGGTCGATTCTTTAAACCCACCACCAGGATCGCTGCACACCCCACTGCTGTAAAAAGCACTTACTAAATGTCTTACTCAGAGTGTCTCATTTCTTTAGAATTACACTTAACTCTCGTCAGGTGAACAACTTGCTTTAGAGGACATTCTGAAGCACTTGAAGTTAATGTGAACTACAATTAAGAGCTGCTTTACAGCAGATGACTTCAAAGACTTAGTATTAAGATGTTATTTCTGAAAAGCATAGCTGCAATATCAAAAGGAAAAAAGGGGGAACACACACAAGATGTTTAATCAGGTTTTCATGAAAGAGGAAGAAGCCGAGATTCTGTAAAAAAATTCTGGACACCTTTCAAATGATCTCGATGGCAAAAATGAAATGATCCGAACAGGTTTGTGCAATCAGTGTGTTGCCCTAAGCTCATTTGTCTCAGTGTCCTTGAGTAAGACTAATGGGCTACTTAGCACTGCATTAGGTATTTGTGCAACCTAACATGATGATCCATATATTTACTCCCACAGTAAAAGGTCTGCATGCTCTTGCCTGAGTGCTGAGGTCTTAGTAGCGCCTTATTTAGGTGCCCTGGTTGCTCCACATTACACACAACTTACTCTTGTGTCTCTGGGGAGTTAGTTAGCAGACAGCTTTACCTCCCAGTCACTGAAGGGAAAAGCTGCCCCGTGATCTTGGCAGCCAAGGTGAGGCTCACTAGCGAGTCAATTTCTGGGACTGCAGCAGAATAAGAAAATCAATCCAGCTCGATTGTTTAAGTTTTGAGGTGTATATGCAGGAAGTGTGGACATGAGCACAGAAGTTTTAACTTAATACTTAGGTATATTTTTTGAATATCTAGGTAGCCTACTTTCCTCGAAGAGTAATTTTGAGAGTAAGAGTAATGTTGGAAATTTTGAAAGACAAATATTTTACTTTTGACACGACTAAATTTCTAAGAATGTTCCAATAGTTTTTTTACTTTGATGCATTGCTTTGAAGTCGGCAGACACACGTTCTTTTTTTAGGTAGCATGAAATCGAAACATGACCGCACGACATGGCGAATCATCTGTCTACCACCGTCTATCACAACTTCAGTGCTACCACCAGAATGCTTTGGTAAATCAAACTCTTGCCAAAGCTAAGCGAGAGAAGAGCAAAATACAGACCACACAGTTTAATGGCTGTAGAAAAACAACACCATCCATGTACAGACTGGTTCCCAAAAGCCTCGCCTTCACTACCCTACTTGATCTGCCACTGAGCTGGATTTTTTCCCACGAAAAATATGCATCAAATTACGGCACAAAGGTGCCATTGCACAACCAACACAGGACGATACATTTTCGTGGTCATTATCCCAAGATAACAATGGAACAACTTGAATAACTGGACTACGGTTCAAAACCAACATTCTTTCAATTAGATCAGTAAGAGCGAACTCACACTAGGCAATCCGTACCAGGCCCAAGCACGTTTGACCCCCAAAGTCCAGTTTGTGTGACTACTGTGAGCACTCCATACTGTATAAACTTTCTCGGTCCTGGCACGGTTGGAAGAGGTGTGCTTCGACGCGGTACAGTTGCACGTGCACGCGCACAAGCATGGGTGAGCAATGTGGACATGAAGTATAATCATGCGTATTCCACTGCCTTGAATCCAGGAGTGTGAGAGGATTGTCTGTGAGTGAAACGACACAAAATAAGCAATAAAAAAATCAGTAAAACTACAGTTATGTTCTCTGTGTTGTTCTCCATTGTGTTGCCAACAATGCAAGTGCAGGCCAGCAGGGGACTGGGGAGGAGGGCAACTGTACTTCAACTGGACCAAGTGTGAGTGTGCCTGAACTTACAAGACCTGCCTACTTGTTTATACAACAGGGTGTTCTGGTCTGCCTTTTTCATAGCACTGAGATCAGGGTTTCTAGGTTCAGTTAGGACTCTTATGATTGTTTTAGCTTTGGACAGTAGCCAGGCTACTAGAACCATGTTGCCTATAACGTCTTTTGAACAGAAACGGCATCAGTAATACCACAGGGAAATGCTAGGACGGGGTTGAAAAGTTGTCTGGATATGCTTTATATATTTCTAAAGGCAAGTACTCTTGTGCATTAACTTAAGTAAATATTTGACAGGACAACACCACCTTGTAATACTTGATCAGGAGTGTTCATACTTTGACTCAACTCATGGAGTTGTGTACTGTCCACCACTGATATGGAGCCTCACCCACAGCAGCACAGCCACATAGGATTACGACAACACATTCTGGCAAATTTATAACTGCTTTCAGTAAAGAATCTTAACTATAACTCACTGGTCCTTGTAAGCACCAGTAAATATGTTTTATTATAATGCTTGTCTCCTCTCCGGAGAGCTGTAACACCACAATGACTAGACTAGATGATGTTTTTCTGTCCCTCGTTGGCATTCCCATGAGTCCTCTTAAATCATTCTGATCATCCATCACCTGCTGATCCCTATTCTAAGCCCAGCGGTGCTATTGTCCGCCACTAGAATACCAATAAAATACAAATTACAGAGAGAAAAACATTCTGACGTGGCTGAACTTTAACAGTCTGCCACTGTCCATAATGCTCCAACATAACACCGACCGCATGTCCGCCATGAAAAAGGTTACGTGCTGATGAGTAAATTATTTATCCACAGACTCTCTGGGCACTGTTATTAAAGATGCATTAAGTCAGGGTCTTAGCACAAACTGACCATAATATGTGAGATGGGACCGTTGATCGATGCTGATGACTCAGAGATTACGAGCTGACATTTCTTCCTAATCAGAACTCACTCTGAAGCTCGTACCCTTTAGTGAAAAACAAAAATCCTCCTCAGCACATATTTAACTGCATGAGCAAGGATGGTGGCCGACCGAGTGACTCCAGCTGAATAAAAATTTCAAGCCCCTAACACAAGTGACGCAGCAGTTTTATTATTACTGGTATTTAACCTTGATTAATTTACTTATCAGTGATTTTGTTGGCTCTCTGCTTTGATTAGATAGCTTACTTGCGGGCTGGTGAAGATAAGACTGTAACTGATGACCACTATCACCTCAAGACCAACACAGCATCAGACTTGTTGAAATTCTCTGGATGCCAATAGATGTGCATTAAGTCAAACAATGTAATTATCTTATAATTGCAGCTTGTGCCTGCGAACAGCTGCTTTCAGTATCTGCAAATCGAACCTCCGTTATAAAAATATATAGTTTTAAACTGTATAAAACAGCATGATGTCTGTGAATAAAAGGATAACAAGTCAGAGGCAAAGATGTCTTTGTGGAAGATTATTAATGTGCTTTTAAGTTTTGAGTGAAATACAAAATACTTGAGCGATTCTAGTGAGAATTTTTCATGTGGATGAGTATCCTGGTGTACCGCTTCTTGCAAACCAGTAGCCAGTGGAGCTGAAATTAATGTAGTACAACCCCAGCGAGCGGGGTAATGACGCTGGGAGGATAAGATGTTGCTGCTTGTTGAACTGTTCTTTTTGCCTTATGGAGAGCTGTTTGCCTTTTTTTCTTTAGTTTACACTGACTTACTGTGATATGTTTACTGAAAATCCCTGCTCAGCATGCACTATTAAGTTAAACTCTGATGGTGTTAATTGTAATAGGATGAACCTGACTAAACAGAGACTCAGGTAGATCCTCTGAAGCCGCCTAGTTTCAGTGGTCGGTTCACTGACAGTGGTGTGACAGCTCAGTGTGCTGACTTTTTAATTAGGGTTCAATGTTGAAAATTAAGTCAGCCGCACGCTGCTTTGTTTCCATCATTGACTTCATCTTCCCTGCTCACTGCCATGAGTCAAGCAATCAATCAACCCAAGCAGAGCTTAGTAACACCCTCAGCAGGACACCTAACCAATTTTTCAGTAATTGTGACTGTGTGTGCCTCTCAGAGTGACAACTTAAGACTAATCCTGTAGCCAATGTTTTCAAATGTTTTGAATTCACTGTACAGCTGTAAAATTTTAGTTTCACCATGGCAACATGTGTGTGTTTCCATAGAACGGGGGGGGGGGGGTATTCATGTACAAACTGGATTTGTTTAGATTGCATGTGACAACATCACTTCTTGCCCCCAAACTAACCTGTTTTGCGATACTCAACTCACATCTGTGAAGGAAACCTGAGAGACAAGAGTTTTTAAAAGTCTCTGTGTTCAGCTCCCAACATTTGGTACTTTCAGAAGTCTGCTGTATTTTAGTGTTTCCTTGTGTTCGGTTTCTGCTCTTTTGGGAGTCGTTTTACAAAACTGTTGACGTAAATCCGTTATTGCCTGATTTTGCTGCTTCATAATAAATGCTTTTAATCATTTAACAGGAGACTTTTATTGTGAAGAAGTTAAACGTGTTTAAAACAGAATAAGCAGAGTTTTGTAATGGGCTATTCTATGAGAAGCACATTAATGTCACAACAGAAAATAGAAAACCCACATAAAGGTGCAGCATAAAAAAATGCATCAACATATCTGCGGTTTGGAGAAACCTACTTTGTCAACATTGATTGTGAGGTTTGGGCTGTGTCAGAAAATGGGGAAACATGTTCGATCAGTGTTTCCCAAAGCCCAAGGTGATGTTCTCAAATGTGTTCTGTCCAAAACACAAAAAGATTCAGTTTGTTGTCATACAGGAGAAAGGAAACCAGAACATGTTTCAGTTTAAGAAGTTGGAGTCAGAGAATTTTGACTTTTTACTTGTACGGTGTAAAAAATTCCAATTAATCAATTATCAGAGTAGATTGTGATTTATTTAATAGTTGATAACTAATCAATTAAATGTTGCTGTTCTTGTTTTCTACACTATTGGCTAAGATGCTGCCGAACAGCAGTGAAGGAGGGAGTGGGGCCACTACACCAAAAATGATGTTGCATGTTTGTTTCTCCCTCCTGTGTAGTCCAGCACTATATCATGTTATGCAAAAGAAGCACAACTTGTAAACAACACTAAGGGCCAATTATCCTGCAGTAGTCTGACGAACAACACTGCAGAGAGAAAGCAGCAAGCGTGTTGCCTTCACTGTGCCTCATAAATACTGGATTTATTCATGCGTTGAAATCTTGAGATAATAACAGCTTCTCACTGGTTTAGCAGATGTGTCCTTGAGTCACAAGGGAAGAAGACAGTAAGGTCAGAGCCGGCTGTCAAATATGTCCCTCTGTACGCCTGACTTTATCAGCAGATACTGGCCTCATTTAGAATATGTTTTCAGCTCCACATTATCACAGTGAGAGGGTGACCAGATGATAGTCCGTTACTTCATCTTGATTAATTCACCATGACAACTTCACGGTGTCCCTATGACAACTAAAGCGTCAAGATGGCCTGATAATTCTGCTGAAATTATAGAGGACAATTGATGTGATCTGCTGCCAGGAGACTCAGATCACTTTCCCCTCCACAATTACCATCAGCGCCTCTGTCTCCTGCACCACCTCGGTTAGACAGTTAGGTGAAAGAAACAAAAACAGCCTGATCTATTTAGTGGAGAAGTTCAGCGCCCTGCAAGAGGGGAGAGATCAGCATCTAGAAGGGAAGAGGTATGCAGGGAGTGGGCCTCAATCTCCTCATTTTTCCTCCTCTTCCTCGTTGTGAAGAGGATGTGTGGCCTTGCATCTGGGACAACAACAAGGACTGTGGTGGGACCGAGGCACGGGAAGCATTCCACTGAAAAAACACCCATCGCTATGTGGAGCCGGACCAAACCTCCTACCCGGAGGCGAAAATCCTTCTGCCGCTGCATTCATGGTGGATCTGAAGCACCCACAATCCTGGAGAAAAAAGCCCCTCTCTGTCTCTGAAACCCCATCTGGCATTCAGGACGTTATCCTCCGGAGATTTTTCTGGGCGAGATAAGGGCTGCCGCAGGGCCGCTCCCTTCTTATAACCCCAGGCCACGTTCATGACCTTTGACCTTCCGTTCGAGAGGTGATTTCAAATAGGAAAGATGTGTTTTGAAAGAATGATGCTGTGCAAAACAAGATTCGGCTCAAAAGCTTTTTTTGGCAAGTCAAATCAAAAGTAAAACATACTTTAAATCTGCCAACTTGCAAGCAAAGAATGAGGCTTTTGCCACATTGGGCTTGCTTGCCTGCTATGAGTGCTTTAAGCTCCATTATATACCCAGTAGTGTCAGAGCTACTGTATTTATCCAAGCAGCGGTGAGGCGATGCTCGCAGAGCTACCAGATATAATGGAAGCCATGCCTTGTGATCACCAACAGCTCCCTATATCAATTTTACTGCTATTTTCTCTCTCTCTCTCTTTTTTTACACCTCTTTCTAAACCACCTCTCTTTCTTGCAGGAGTGGATCAATAGAGCCACTTGATGTGCTGATATTTGACATTTGCAGATGAATTCCCTGCATTAATATATATATATATATATATATATATATATATATATATATATATATAT
>CAEMYA010000014.1:5603100-5637391 GCA_903131615.1 Diplodus sargus | reverse complement strand
TCTACTCAGTACAATTCCAGAAAATATTCAAAAAGGTCCTCATATACTCAGCCTAACGTGGCATCTTCACATGGCTCGCTTTGTCCTACAAAAAGTCCACTGTTGTGTTATACACCGTTATAAATCAGACAGGCAGTTGCATCTGCTGTTTGGACCCATCAAATGTTAATATTTCTGCTTCACAATTCACTTGAACAATTAATTGATCATGCAAATTGATACATTGTTTTAATGTGTCATCAGTTAATCAACATAATTTCAGAACTACACTGGCCTCAACACCAAGGGTGAGATACAGCATTCTATCTTGTCTCTTCATCTTGCAGTACGTTATAAATTCGCTCTCAACTGATTCACCTGCCAATGTGACTTAGCAGAGGGACTACTTCATGGGTCCTTTAGGTGGTGCTTATTAATCTAATGAGGGAAAACCATATGTTACTTATTTGTGTTAAAGAAGATAAACTCACAAGGGAAAAATAGCAAAAAGAGCATTTTACTCCAGAACTGTCCTGCTGTTTGACGGTTCCGTCTATTGTCAGTTAAGGACTTTTCTGCATTGGAATAATGGCACACATAGACATGGACAAGCTGCATGTTCACACAGTGTGTGTGTGTGTGTGTGTGTGTGTGTGTGTGTGTGTGTGTGTGTGTGTGTGTGTGTGTGTGTGTGTGTGTTTGTGTGTGTGTGTGTGTGTGTGGGGGCCACTAAGCATGTTCTTTTTTGCAAATTATTTCGCCTCAGTTGTCAAATTCTGTGCAATAAACTCCTGTTATTTTACATATTGATTCTTTGGTTACACAAGAATCCCACACATACACTTTTCTTGGGTGGACTTCCCAGGTACAAGAACATTTTAACAATCATTACTTTTATCTTTTAGTTAGTCTGAGAAAACCACGCCATCCATATTTGATTAACAAGTGGACATTCTGTGCTCGGTCTACCCGTCCCACCTACTGTCAATCGCACATGCTCTGCAGAGAAACACAGTGTGAGAAGGGGTGATGCTCTCTGGCCGGGCCCCCAATAGTTTTGCCTGTGCTCAGGACAAAATAATCTCCAAAGGCCCCCCCCTGAAAAAATTTTATCTTAAGGGTTAGACTGACCTTTTGGGCCAGGGGCAACTGACCTGGTGTTCCCCACCTGTGGACAGCCCTGTTCTCTGATATCACATCCCTCCTGTAAACACTTACTTATGCCGCTGTTTTGCACAAGCTTGTAAGTGCACCTGGTTATCGTCATTCAGTACCATGTCAGTTTTGATACTTTTAATAAATTAACAACGGGCCTCCTCCACATGTGGCTCACTGGCAGTAGTGAAAATGTAATCAGGGGTGAAAAAAATACTTTTTCTGTGGGCGATTTTATTAAATACTCTGCTGATTAAGAAAGTCAACAAGAAGAAAAAGAGGTAAAGCCAGTGTGTGTGCATTACGTTACATAATCAAAATTACGCTATGTAGGCAAATGTCAGAAAAAGATACATGATTTTTGAGTCTCTGATGCTTTGGATATGCGGCCCGGAATAAATACAACTACCCCCCATGAATGACTGAATCTGGTCAGTTCAGCCTGGTGTATTAATACAGCACTATACAGTATCTCTGTCATGACAGACATGTTTGTAGAGGATGAGGTTTTCACTGGCAGCCGCTATGAATGAGTGTCTCTAGTAGGACAGTGGGACAGCACAGAAGCAGAACAGAGCTCAATATGGGTTGATGCCATCAGCGTAGTGCTTGGGGACGTTTTCTCACCCGTGGAGCCATAAGAGGCCAAAACACATTTATACATACACACACTTCAGCAGGGCAATGGACATGACTAATGTCCTGAAGTCGCGAGCCAGCTGGGAGCTTCGGCTGAGACATTACACTTTGATTTCTTCTGCGTGACCACTGGCACAGGAAAATTATCACCCAGAGAGCCCCAAGTCCCAACACAAGTTGGACATATTCTGCTCTGCCAGGCACCTAACACCTCGAAGTCTTTCAAATAATACACCAAAATAAAGACGGCAAACACTGTATGTGTAAGCTTGCATCGGCGTGACCTGACGCTAAAGGTTTATAATGGTCCAGAGCACATGTCAATATAACACTGATATGAGGCTGCTTCATTTGTGGGTGGAGGATGGATTGAGGAGGATCCAGATAATGCAGGCAATCTGATCACAAGCAGACAGCTTTATCACAGGTGCACCTAAAAAGCACTGAGGAGGCGTGGATCTAGAGCTGAAATGATTTCTCGATCAATAAATAAATCAAATGATTCGATTACCAAAGATGGTTGAAGCAAAATCTCTGCCTTGAGGCTTTGTTTAATTCCTATCACCCGCGTTATGTGGCCTGCTTAGCTCAGGGATCATTTTTCCATACGGACTGTTAATGCAGACAGACACCACTACGTTCAGAATTGAGTTGGCGCGATGGCAGATAGCCAATAAACTGTCCGTATAAGACAGAGAATGTCCAAAGTTTGGGATCATTTCACACTTAGAAAAGAAGATAACAAAGTGCAACATGTCTACTGCAAAGCAGAACTGGCGTACCACAACAGCATGTCAACAATGATTCAGCATTTGAACCGAATGTATGTAGAATGTATGGTATTTGTAGAGGCTGTAGCCTGATGTCGGTATGACTAGATATCATGATAAGATTTGAAAACTAATTTATGTTAAATTGCAAGAGTAATAGCCTACACCAAATAACTCCTTTCCACCACTCCCGGTGTTAGAAATAGTTGGAATAAATACCTGAATGTTTTTTTGAGGAATCAAAGCCAATTGTTGGGTCTATTTAACAGGCCTGTCATTTTCGTTGTGCATTATTTGGTATTGTTTTTTAATAATGCAAAATTATTCTTTATTAGATTACTCGATTAATCAATGGGATAATCGGTAGAATACTCGATTCTAAACCCTGGTAACATTTGTCATTTCAAGCGTCACATCTGGATTAAATCCAGTGATTTAAGACACTACCAACATCAATGCATCTCCGTTTGCCAGATTATGAATCTGATTGCATAAGCCTTCCTTGTCACCAACGAAATACAAATCTTGGTAGGCCCAACTTCACAGGTTTCTGGTCTGCTGAAGACACAGAGAAAGGACAAAAGTAAATGTGGTAATTGAGAACCGATTACTCTGGCAACATTTCGGAATGGTGAAGGCTGAATGCGTGTGTACATATGCGTGCGTAGTGAACAATGAATGAAAATGCATCCACAATTGCACTGAATGACCAGTTGGTCAACTGTGCATGAAAACCTGTCTTGCACAGACGAATGCTCAGACAATGATTTTTTACATTTGGACCCAAGATGAGATGCCAAATAAACACAGCTGTGTTAGGTGACCGTGAATGTGGATCTCTGTTTGATTTTATCTGTTAGACGACTCTGACAGATGCCAAATGTGAGCAGTGAAGCAAAATCTGATGACAAGCAGTCAATTGAGACACAATCTGTCGCCAGGTGCGGACTGAAATCCGTCTCAGCCGGATGCAGACACAATCTGGAGATTTACGGATATAACAAACGGTGTCTGAACACGTCCACGGACACTTGTCGCTCTTCCACAGCTATGCTTCCACTTAAAGTTGAGTTTGTTGTTTTCCTCTAGAGGAAAGGACTCCACTTCATCTAGTCTGACATATGGGATGCAGTAGCAAGGGTAGTACTTTTGTACTCTCTCGGTTACCCATCATCCCCTACCCTTGGACCCAGCTGCTAACACACATTCACACTCGGTGATTGTCCTGCCAGATGGTCGAGGCAAGATGACGTGGTCTCCTGAACTCATGGCAACACTGAGGCACAATCTCTTACAACATGGCACACGAACACACAGACGCAGAACGCACACATATATGGTGAACGTCTTCGAAAAATTAATTAGGAAAGGCAGCAGACTCCAACACGCCTTTATGAATGGGAATACATTGGGTGGTTGATAAGAAAAAATATGCATGCAGCTCCTGACATGAACTCTCCCGGGAAACTAAGGAAAAGAATCTAAAAGAAAGTGAAAGAGATCAGGGGCGAGAGAGCGAGGTGAGAGGGGACAGAAAGGGAGAATCTGAACAATGGTGTCAAACCGAAGAACACTGGTCCAGTGATGGAAGCTGCCCTTTAACAATCAGAGCTTTTGAGGGGGAAGGAGAGGAGGTGCTTCATGTTGGCAGTGCCAGGGCCCGTACCAGCTAGTGTAAGCCTCCGCCACAGAGACAAATGACTGAGCCACTGCACTTTTATATGTGTACCACTGAGAAATGCAAAGCAGAGCTACAAACTCATACATATTCTTACTACTTTGCTGCATGCACAGTCAGCAGAGCAATCTCAGTGACAATACAGTACACACAGTAAACCTTTTAGTGTTGATGCTAGAAATAACCAATGGATTCATTTTGACAGGCTTCACTGTTACTTATGCTAATCTGGAAGTTTCCATATTTGAAATTTGATATTTTAGTTCTACAACTAACAACTAGTCAATTTCATGATTACATGTTATTGCCATTGAAGGCTAACTCATTGCTGGCCAGATAAATATGAACTATAAAACAAAACAATGTAAATGGTAACTTTAGCTAGGAAGAGGTTGAATGCTAATATTACCTGTTAATCCTGTCTAACGTTAGCTAATGGGTTATCAAACATGTTTCTTTACCTTGAAATACGGCCTGATGTTCCTCAATGTGTTCACTTTTTAATTGACTTTCAGTTGGCAGGCAACCAGGAAGTGGTGATGAAATGATAAGATTAATAAAACAGCAGTAAGACATTCAAGCTTCCCACCCCTAGCTTGAATAATTTTGCAATTAGCTAGTAAAAAATGTTGGAAGATTTAGCTGCCAGCGAGATATTTCCCTAAATAATGCCAAAAGGGAGAGGGAATGTCTGACTTGAATTCAACAGGTGGATGGAAACAGGACTGCAAATGAATACTAATGTTGCTCTGTATCTGCTGGATGTGTAGATAAACGTGTCTTCTCACAGGTTTGCTGCATCAAGTTTTAAAATGTGATCAAAAAGGCTACATCCATGGAGAAATGCACACAGCCCAAATTCAGAAACTGTGCCTTCCAACAAGACATCAGTTTGGTGGACGTTGCCTGCTCAGTCCTGTGAGAGCTGACCAATCAGAGCAGGCTGGGCTTTTCGGGAGGAGCGTCTTAAAGAGTCGGGAGCATTCAGACAGAAGATGATTAGATGTGCAGCATCAATTAACCGTTTGTGTGCATTAATGCACACAAACATTTTATGGTAGACAACCAAAATAAAAGAATAAAAACATTGTAATAAGCGTAATCTGGGACCTTTACAGATAACAAGATAATCTATCGGACTATTGTCTGAGGAAAAAGACCCATAATAGAGTACTCCCACCACTCTTTTATCTACTAACAGAAATTACATTCACAACAATGAAGCCAACAGAATAGGAAGAAATTACTGTTATTTCTGAAGAAAGCAGAGGGAGTTTTGCGGGCAAGATGAAGGGCACATCAGTAAATAAGAAACCCTGCTGTGTACATCACACACACGGCATTAACTCCATCACCCAGCTATTCATCCTCATTATACATTCACAAGACTTCTCAGGGGGAAATCTAATTTCCAAATAGCATGTTCATTACGGGGTGATCTGTGCACTCAGAAGCTTCGCTACAGAGTTAGTAACGAGCGAACAGCGAGGTGGGGAGTCTCAGATCCTCCTCTGCTCTGGTCAGTAGTGATGCAGAGCACTCTGACTTACCCCACCAGCCTTGAACTGAATCAATGCAATCTGAAGCAGCCTGCTCCACTCCTTAAGATTTCAAGAGCAGCCAGCAGGTCCCTAAAGCAATTACAAGGGAGGCACATGGTGTAGGAAATAAGTGATACCTGTCTCACACCAATATCATTCAATTTCCTTGACAGAAGCTCAAGTGTGACCTTGGAATGAATCTGAAATTAACTGA
Organism: Diplodus sargus; assembly: GCA_903131615.1. Lineage (NCBI taxonomy): Eukaryota > Metazoa > Chordata > Actinopteri > Spariformes > Sparidae > Diplodus > Diplodus sargus. The sequence continues at coordinate 5,631,415 of CAEMYA010000014.1, read as the reverse complement.
TCTACAGTCTCTAACACTATGTTATGTCCATAGCTTTGCCTTTCAGTTTTTCCATCAGATGCTGTTATCTTTTGAAATGCTGAGCTTCCTTTGATACAAGAAGAGCATCTAATTATCTTTTCTGTTTCTGGTTCTCGTTGCAGCGTCAACGTTCAAAATTGTTTAAAATTCTGATAAAACACTAGAATTAGACGATGCCATTGGGTGCTGTAGTCGTACATCAAATGCTCCAAAACACATTTTATAATACAGATTTCCAAATGCTGTTTTGACTTAATCCAAGGTACTATCCATCGAAAGAATGGGCAAGGTATCTGGTTTGGATAAATATAGGTTAAGGTTTTAAATTTAAAATACTTAAGATTCTCATTCATCGAAGTCCATACTCAATACCATTTATGAGCGCCACTGGATGTATCAACATTCTGTAATTGTCTCATACTTGTCATTGCAGCTGGCTGAGTCCGCCTTTCCCGAGCAGAATTCAAATGAGGTTTCAGAGGAAACGTTTCAAGTGTTAGTGTACTGAATGAGATATGGAGGAGAACAGTTAATGCATGTGTACATTTCACACACTGCAGAGGATAGCATTCGATCATGAGTTCTGTATAACTATGATTTGTGATGGTCTTCTTTTAGCTTTCTTTATTCACAGTTTGTTTGGGTGAGCTCTTAACATATTACCTTGCAAGCCAGCTGGATTTACTAGATCACATCATCATGTGATCAGACAACAATCAGCATCCTTTGAGGAACTACCAGAAGCTACAGACGTGATTTAGATGTGACGACCAGTGAGAGAAGCAACTGTTCTTCTCAAAACAACAATGCTGGATCCTCAAGAGGTTAGCATAGATGAACCGAACAGTTTCTAGCCGCTCCTTCCAGATGGATTTTTGAAACAAACCATCTGGCGCGTCAGGTTGGTAAATGGATACATGAGCTATTCTTTCTCTGCTGCATTAGTCTCTGAAGACGTCTCTGTGGACTCCAGTTGTTGATGTGTGAACTCTGGGACTCTTATCAAAATGCATGTGTCATTACATCCACTTGCCAAATCAACAAGATTGAAATCTTTAGGGATGCAACTTTTTTTGGTGTGTAGCTAACTGAATATAACTTTTTCATTTCTTCTTTTTATTTATTTATTTATTTATTTATATATATTTGTCAATTTTGAATGTTCAGTTGGCAACTGAAGGTTCTCATTGTTGCAACTGTGCCTTCATCCTGTGGCACTGCCAGACACAGACTGGATTTATACTCTCTGTGGTGCACAGATAATCTACCTGAATTGAAATGGTTTTCGAAGCCTTGTGTTTTAGCTCATAAATATTCTGATATCAATAACATAGCCTACTGTATAGCATGCATTGCCTAACAATATTGTCTTTTCTGAGACATTGCTTTTATCATTGGGACCTTTCCAACACACAAAAAAAGACTTTTCATTCTGGTAATGATTTTTCTGAATAGAGGAGAAACTATAAAGCAACAGGGACTGTAAAAGTGAGAAAAGCTTTTGGTATTGATGAGCTTATATAATACGTGTTAAAATGTTCTAGGATATTTGAAGTATCTTATGAGGCATTAATGTGCCTCTCTTTTGGTTTGGATCAATTATGAGCCCCTATTTCTCAGTCTTTACAAAATAACCAACTAAGTGCCATCAAAGAATTCTGGCCATGATAAACAAAGTGTATTCTTCTATCATTCATACAAGATCATACATGACCAACACCATTAGTATGATTTCACTCTGTTTACATCATGTCATCTTTGTATCTTAGGTGACGCACCAAGAAGACCTTTAAGCCAGACAGTATTCCTGTATTAACTTTCCCAGCAGCCTCATTACTCAGACTTTCTCAAACAAAGGCTTCAGCAGAAAACAGAATTAGAGACAATGCGATATGAGGCTAAAGAAGAAAATCCTCTGGGCTCACTGGGGAGTGGTCACTGCTGACTGAACGCAGTCTTTATTTATCCTCCATCTCTTTTCCTTCTCTACCTTGTCGAGAAGTAATACTTAACAGACGGAGGATTTTTAGATATGTAAACTTAACGTCAATGGGAGAAAAGGCAGAGATTTATTCTTGAAGGAACAGTTCACCTCAAATCAAAAACATTTATTTTTCCTCTTACCTGCAGTCGGTAAGCCAGCGAATATTACAGACCCAAGATGAGACTGACAGAATGGCTGATTACAAAAATCATAATTTAACGTGCGTTATGATTCAGTGCAATGTTAAATATTTTGTTTTCTGTGCCCTCGGCTCATATTTGAGTTGCTGTGATTGCTGCAAACATGCTCTGTGCTTTGTCTACTAATGGTTCTTCCCGGTTCCACTTATAAAGCAACATTATGTAGAAATAGGCATTTTGGACAGTTTGTGTAGGTGCTTACGACAAACAAAACTCATCATGTCATAACAACGTTGTGTTGAAAACTTGTCTGTCAAAGTAGTTATGCATGTGACGCTGTGATCCTACCCTCTCACTGAAGTTACATAGTGCAGGTACAAGTGACGGGGGGTCGGAGTGGCTGAGACAGAGACACCATTCACCCTGTTACAGGACACTGTACTATCATATGCTTTTGATGTTGTTGTCTTAAGGTCGAAAAGTTGCATATTGTTGCTTTCAGAAATAAACTTGTTATCGGATACTGTGTTGCCTCAGCTCCTCTCATACCCAGGTCTCTGACTTTGAAATCTTTTTTTTAAGCAGCCTACGCTTTTGCCTGAGAACAGCTTGACCTACAGTGTGAGAGCTTAGGTAACCCATATTGATTCATGTCATCTAAGTCATCTTGATGAGTGTGGGCGTAGGAAGATACTGGAGCACAAAAACAAACTAATTAGACAGCAAAAGCCAATCTTTTAAAGCCAATGGCTCCAGAGAAAGTGCCTGAGCCTTCTTTATGTCCCCGTTTGCACCTGACGGCCTTACAACTTCCTGAACAGGTGGTGGTGTCTGCCCTTGGATGTTTTTGCAAGTTATAACCCCTTATCTACATTTCACAAAGGTTTTACATTCCTGCCAACCATTTTCTAAGGCATCCTCTGACATCTGAAGCTTCATTGAACAATAAGTGATGGCTGGGTGAAATGCAGTGTTACAAAGCACTATTGATGTCTTCTTTTATGGCTCATGTCCCTTTTTCAAAAACCATCAGAGGGCCTTCACACCAAAAGGGGTGAGGTAAGAAAATTAATGTTATGGGTCTGATGCTGTGTGACACCTCCTAGGTAGCTGCTATGTAGGATTATGCAGCACTTCATTCTAAGCACTACCTTGGGCAATGCATGCACTCTTGTGCATTTGATGTGAAACAGGTGTTCAAAACATTATTCCAAAAAAGCCCCTTGTGACTTTTAGTTTTGTTGACTATTTTCTTCAAGTCATAATTGATACTCATTGATTCCTGGACACATGAGTGGTCTATTTAACTTAATGCAATTCAATTCGTAGAAGTAGGGGCAGCATAAAACCAGGGTAATTGCTAACTACTGCTAACTTTAACTATCATTCGCTAGTAACTGTGCAGCTAGCAGCTAAATTAGCTGACTCTGCCCTGACTGGAGGCTTGGAGTTCTTTGTGTTGTTTACTATCAGACTACCACCTCTTGTGGTATCATGTGGCTAGGTGATAGCTAATTAGCATACTTACTTGAATAGATACCTTTGGAACAGAATACAAAAATGCAAAACTGTCATTTCTTGAAGATTTTTTTTTGCGTTTTCTAACTAAAATTATTACATATTGCACCTTTGATCATGCTTTTCCTCTTGATTTTAAGGTTCTGAACTAAAATAGCTGCTCAGGCAGTCATGGCCAAGTCCATCCCACATTTTTACATCTACAGCTGCTGTTCATTTATTCTCGGTTCAACCTGTGATGATGAAGAAACAGGGTTACCCAGACAGAGTGAGGATGGAACAGGCAGATAGAGGGGGTCTGTTTTTGCTGAGCGGGGGCTGCTGCGGACTGGGCCAGGTAATGGAGCCATAATGGGCTTTTAACAGCCGCACAGCTGATGGTGGTGTTTGCCCTTCAGTGGAAAAGCAGTGCAAACAGGAAGTGCTGCATGGAGACATCCCCAGACGCTGGACAGGCCAGGATGAGTCATGACGCCTGCTGATGACAACCCCGCCAAAACAGGCTCCAATAAAGCACAGCTAACCATGCCATCATAAACCACTCAAGCCGTGCCAATTTGGTGGAAATTCCTTTTATTTTCTTTGGCCCTGCACCCTGAATCAACTTAATGGGGCTAAATTAGTTCAGCCTTGGTGCACAGGTAAGAGGGAGGTTTTAAAATGTATCCTAACAGCAATGTTCCCTCTGTAAGAGTTAGAACTGATAAGAAAATAGGATTTTTACACACTATCAGAAAGCAGCACGGACATAGCAAAGAACGGTTAAACATTAAGCATCAATGTGGAAACTATACTGGAGGAGCTTTCTGACAAATAACTATCAGACACACTATGGCAGAGCTTTGATTTCCACTTCCCCTCAAACACACCTTCATTACACCAAAGTGTTCTTTAAGTTCAGCTTCTAAGCTTTTAGTAACCTTCTCATGCAGGATTAATCAATTTAAAATCAAGCTAATTGTTTCTCTTTGTGGTGTAGGCTCGGCTCAATAATGTTCACTTTTAAGCAAAGTCCTTAGAAAACCTGTGTAAACTTTGAGGACACTGCAGTCAGATCACGTTCTAGTCTGCTGCTCCCACTTTAAAAGAGATCGGCACTTACACCTCCATCGCAATCAATTCATGTTCTCCTCATGAGCCACCAGAAACATCGGTGTGGGGAGGCTGAAGTCGACCAAGGGAAGAGTGGCAGAAAATGATATAGGTGATTCAAAGGTGAAGCCATTACGTCACTGAAGCAATGGTTACTAACACCCTGTTTATTAAATTGCAATCTGTACGCCGATACATTGTTATAATAACGATCCTTTCCTTAGCTTTTACACATGGTATTTAAATGCATTCATGTTAACCTCATTGAGAATTGATCCCTGTTCTACAGAGTTTAATCTGTACAGATTGTACTCTACAGGAAATCAGCCCAAGATTCTTTTTAAAAAATCTCAGTCAGGGAAAACTTTATAAACTTTGTGAAATTATGTCTAGGACAAATTCCTTATTATCGGTCCCCTCTTGTAAATTCGGGAAATGTAGAACATTTCCTTTTCTCTTTTTTGTAAAAGAATAAAAAATACAATGTACGTGTGTGTAGGCCACTCTGTGACTAAATAAACTGCATGCCAGCAGATCAGTTACGAAGATGACTGCAACACCCACTGTTACATAGACTATCATTTCTTTCTGTATATCATTAACCTCTCACCCATACCATTTTCAGAGTTTTGATAATTAGTGGCCTTTTGGCGCTTTCATATTAGCTGTATAAACAGTAATTAGAGGTGTGTTTGACCAACTTAGTCAATGTAATGCGATCAATGTATGTTTGTCTGCAGATGCAAGCATGTTGTACAAATTGCGTTCTCCCCTACCTCAGATTTGAACATGCGAGTCTGACATTAAAGATTGTATATGAGGTGTCCCTCGTGGCTAAAAGTCATGGATACTTCTTTGAAGTATTGCTTGCGTCAGTGATGGATCCTCTAAGTCTGATCAATGACAAATGTCATACACATGGGAGATTAATTAGCTTCAGGAGAAGGGGCATATCGAGTAGCTAACCGATCAATCTGATGAGGCCTGCTGATAATAAAGCAGCAGTGGGAACAGTGAATAGTCACACAGTGGTGGCTATCTGTTAAGTTTTGCTCCACACAAGGAGGCCCTAACGTCAAATGAGCACATGCTGCCATGACATGACATCGATATAGATACAAACAAATTTGATCAGGCACACACACACTCAAACACAGACAAACATACTGTAGCTAGGCCGGGAAATTGTTTTTGCAAAATATAAGCTGAATATTGACCTTTCTTTGACAATCAATTGGTGACTGCATCCATCCTCTGTGGGCCCTCTCTTCCTCTCTCATACTACCTGCTCACCTGTGTTCCCAGTGTTTTGTTTCCTTCCTGTGCTCCTCCCTAGCCTGATTTCACCTCACATCTATCTCACATCACCTTTGCTAGCACTGTCCCGAATCTCTCCACCTGCACCTCATCCCTTTGTTAGTTTAGTTTGTATTTAAGCCTTCTCTCCCTTCTCTCTTCAATCAGTTTATCCATTTTATTCTCTGTGTCTCTGTGTTGCTCCGTTGGTTTTTTTTCCCTTAGATTTTCTGTTGCTTCAACTTTGTATTTTGGCATTTGAGATTCCATACTTTTATAGCTCACATGGCTATTAAAAGATGCTGCATATCGGTACATAATATCGGATACCAGTACAGTCAATCCATAAATGTATTGGCATCAGAAGTTTTACCACTTATGTTGGTCCAAGCACTCAAAATACAAGCACTGTACTTGTGCTGTGAATACTTTTTCTCCTCAGCTCACCCTGAAAACTACCAACACTGACACAGCGGGAAGACATGGCTGCATTTGTCTTTCATTCCCTGTCTCTTCCATCATCCTCTTCTTTTGCTCTTCTGAGACAAATGTGGTCAGCATCTTGAGGGCTCCATTCTCTTGCAAAAGGAACAACCATCTTTCCCTCTCCAAAATGTATACCACAAAGTCCCAAAAGCCGGGTACAAGAAGCAAACACACTTTTGGCTGAGTGTGTCATTGATGTTTGGCTTCGGGTTGTTTGGTCACAACACATATTGTATGTGAGCGAAAAAATAATTTCCTTCACCCTAGGAGGTGCCCGTGGCTGCTTCTCCAATCATCAAAGTTGACAAGAGCCAACAGGAAGCCTCAAAGACACTGATGGTTTCATTCACAGATACAAAGCAAAGACCGTGGATGCTGATGTCACGGTCATGTAAACTTTGATTGAACCCTTCTGTTGTGTTATTGCATACAGCTTGATCTATTATGCATGCAGTACGCTGAAGTTACAGTATAGTTCATCCCAGGAGAAAATCCAATCCAATGTGCCATTGTTTAGAAATAAATCAGAACTGGTCCTCATTTAAAAAAAGAACAATTCTGCAAGTTGCACTAGCAAATACATTTTTCCTCTGGCCTCAAGGTAGAAATTTAGCACTGGTACCAATCAACTCGGTGCCAACTGTCACATGCCCTGCTTGTTGCACCAAACTCTGCCCTCATCTGCTGAGCTGCAGTATTACAAAGCCTCTTATTAACCCCCGTGCACTGAACTCATCACAATGAGGGTGACTGAGGGACAAAACTGCAAGAAATGTTGGCGTTACTGGAACACTGACTTCTGACATTATCTCATGACGAGGAAAACCCAGCAGCATTTATCATTGGTAACTGCTTACTTTTCACCAGCCAGACTGCTCCCACAAAAAAAATGTGACTGCACATGGTTAATAGATTCTGGGCCATTGTTTTGAAGCAGAGGCTTTTCACTACTGCATAAACAATAAAAGATACTGAGTCAAGATAGCGGAGATGAATGAGGCGTGTAGATTTACAGCTGTAACACGAAGTTCCACTGATTTCCTGATAACGCATTTCAGTGCTTTGTGAGTCATCAGCAGGAACTTTGCAAAAAAATTTCATTTTATTCAGTGATAAAATTATAGTTAAGATATCTCCAGAGAGTTACTTTTTTAAAAGGTGCAATATGTACAAATTGGCTACCTCTCAAAATCATGCTTCAGACAAATAGGGGTTAGCATATCATCAGAGTCACCACTAATTGCTGCCAACTGTAGCTGCAATTAGCAAGTTAGTTCAGTTAGCGATGGAGGTAGCGGTCCCTTTGGCTGACGCTGCCGGGAAATTGAGCTCAGGCAGTGTTCGTGTTTACAATGCTAGCACAGGGGCTTTGGACTTCTGGGAGAAAAATGTTTTTACAGGCCCAGGGCAGGGGGGACTGCTTATTATGTACTAGAACCGCGGCTGAACAAGCAGGCAACAGAATTGGGCTCTGCTTCCAAGTTTGATGACATGGAATAATGTACAGAGGTGATTTACAGCAGCTCTAACAAAGACTCTGACTTCCCAGAAAACAACGACAGGGTGAGTACAGGCTGGGACAGACGAGGCGTGGCGTGTCTGCTGCGTTTCGGCTCCGGTCTGGTTTTGCTCCTCCATCCGCTGTCCAGCAACCCTCACCCTGCTGCATTTTGAGCCCACCGCAGACTTTGCTAAATTCGTGTACCTGTGTCGTGTATCCACCAAAAATAGCAGTCATGCGTATCTGCCCCGGAGGGCTCCGGACTGCCGGAGCCCTCAGGGGCAGATACACAGCACAGCGGACCCGGTGGAAGTTAACACATAGACAAAAGTAGAACCTTTCAGCTTCGCTGCTGTGGCGGAGCAGTGACGAAGCGGAACCCGACCAGCGGGGAAACGTGTCTGGGGAAATTGAGAGGTTAGCATCGTGAGCATTCACCTCTAGAGCCTGCACTAAACTCGGACTGTTGCCTCTTGAGGTACAAACTGGTATTGCCCAAAGGATGGACTGAGGCTAGCTTGTTAGCATGTTAACTCAGTAGATATCCGTGCAACAAAATGCATAGATGTCTATCAAAAATGTTGAAACTCTTACAAAATGTCTTTACATTTTTTTTTTTTTATACATTTAAAACTAAAATCCATACATATTGCACCTTCAAACAATCAACAGTCGTAGACTTACAGTTAGATTTGACCATTTGACAAATTTACATTGATGCGATTGCATATTTATATTTGTTCTGCACCAATGCTCCTCTGCAATAAATACTTTTGCTGACATTTTAGTCCTGTAAGCCACAAATGGTTTCACAGGAGAAATACTAACAGCTCTGCATACTGATAACTGGAAACATCAGTTACATTGTTTTTTTGTTTTTTTTACATGATTACGCTCATTACTAATTCTTTTTTATTCATGATTTAAACAGCTTAAAGTATAAAAACTAAATGTTTCTTAAATGTGCCAGCTGGCTTGTAAACAGGACAGACCAACACTGGGAGTTTATAGCCATGTCAAAACACAATGTAAATTTAAAAAATCAAGTTGCAGTTTGACTCCCTTACCAAAGACTTCATCCTGAGATTCAGGCTCTGCTGCTGCTCCTGTTGTCTGGGCTGCTTTGAGTTCAGGTGACGAAGCCTTAAATGGGAACACAAAAACAGATTGAAGAGGTGAGGTGCTGAGGTGCCATGGCAACAGAGCAAAGACAGACACCAACAACAAGAGAGAGAAAGAAAGAGAGAGAATAGCTAGGAGAAGGCTTTGGATTTGGGGATTTATAATTACAGCAGAATTATAGTCAGACCCACATATTATTGGAATACATCATAGATTTAATGCCCAGTTGAAAAGAAATCACTTGTTGTATTTTTCTGGATTTTAAAAGAACATTTGTTTTATTTCATTATTTAATTAGTAGGGATTGATGTGCAAAATCGCTAATTTATAGCTGTTTTTAATGTTTTATTGTGCGTTTATTGCCCTCCTATTGATATTTATGGGCACAGTACTACTTTCAAATACTTTATAAGTCAAAGAGATTTGTTTATTTTTTTGTTTTATGTGATTATATATATATAGAGTGTATGAATTGTGTACATGCAAATAATCTGCCTTTTATAGCATTATTTGTGTGTTGTTTCTAATGATAAATGTGCTTTTGGGAGATTATTTATGTATTTTTGGGAAATTGTATGTTTTAATGTCTCAAAGGACGGTAATGTGTCAACACATGTCAAGAAGTGCAAATGCAATTCAAACCAGATGACTGCTGACATTAATAATGGGACTATTGGGATCTGATTTAATATGGATCTTCACATATATCCAGTGATTAAATCAGAAAGTTTTGCATCAAAATCACATGTGGTTGAAATCCCATTAGTTGGACAACAACAAAAAGCATTTCTAACAAGCCATTTTCTTTGAAAATGTACTTCTGAACTGTGGCTAAAGCACGACATCTCAACTTATGTTGCTGTCAATACAGCTTTTAAGGAGAAAACACAAAGACAAATGAAATCATTGGGTGTTATGATGCAACTACAAGCACCTGTATTATCAGGCTTTTCAGATATATTGAAGTGTTTATTATGTCGCAACTCCCTATCGCCCCTAGTCTAACTCAGGCATTTTTTAATGACTAAATTCCTAACTTTAACATTATGCAAGCTGAATTGTTAAATCTGCCTGAACCAGGCATGTCTGAGTCAATGAGTCAGACAAAAAATAACCTCCCTATCACTTGGAACAAAATCTAACATGTTCCTATGTCAAGTTCATTTCTATGGCTAGTAACAGTAAGTAACGTTGGATTCTGTTGCATTCTACTTGTTTCTATTTAGTAGCTCCAAATGAACTAAATATCAGCATCTGCAAATCCTCAAGTTTTATATGTCCTCTTGCTGATTCCCTCCTCCTCCCGGATCAAAATGTACACTCATATCCCCGGTTTCCGTTTCCGAGTGGGTTCGCCAACATGTGAGATCAACACAGGCATTCAAAAACTGTGGGAGCACTGCTCACCATGAGATGAGCATACATAAGTGAGTCTGTGACATCCTCCTGTTAGCTGTGGGAAGGTGGACAAGTGAGGTGAGCTAGCACTTACCAACGCAAATCACAGAAAAGGTCAGCAAAGTGCTTTGCTTTTGGAAATGTCCTTTGTCCGTTCAATCGCATAAACAAATTATGTAAATCTGGCTTGACGTGAAGTGATTGAGGTGAACAGGTTCAATATTGGATTCAGATTTAACCACATAGAAAAAAATGCTAATGAATCCAAACTGATAGTCCTACTGTAGACAAAGTCCTACTGTAGATAAAGCATACAAAGAAATATTTTGAGTAAAAAATGCCCTTAAAGGAGACCTCCAGAGGTTTCTTAAAAGGCCTATTTTTTCATATGATGGGGCGTACAACACAACGTGTTTTGCCAAAGTTAGAAAAGTGTTGGATATTTCATCCATTATTTTCAACGAGATAGAGAAAGCAAGGCAGAGAAAGAGGACAAATAGCACTACATTTTTTATGTACTGATAATGCTTACATTATCTCTGCATTTTCAGAGTCTGGTGCTTTTTTCCCATCATTATAGCACTCACTTTTCAACCTTTGTAGGATATTGTCCTCGCACACCCATACACATAGACGAAGCTGTCTTTTCTCTCCCTTCAGTCTTGCCCAAAAATCGGATTAATGTGTGTTGAAAAAATACAATTTGTGGTTTACTCTAATTTGTGGTTTAGTGTAAACTGCTAAAATATCAACAGTATTTTGCGCATTTATTATCAATTTCACTATATTAGAGGCACTTTCAAATACAGTCTTTGCCCCAAACAACCCGTCTTTAACCCTGCTGGAGGACTCAAATTGTATTACCCTGACTTGTGCACCCTGCTATGGTAATTTCCAGTGTCATACAGCTTTAAATTTACAACCAGTTAATTTATTACAAATGTAAATTATAGTTGTCCTAGAATACAACCCTGTGGAACACCTTTGTAAACACTCATAAAGCTGGGCTGAAAGAGGTCACAACAGCTTGTGTGCTACTGAGATAATTTCCAAACTAAATCACAAGATTTTATATCGACACCAAAGATTACAGGCATTTTCAAAGCGATTTGATGTTTGACATTTGACAGTATTGAAAGCCTGTGATATATCAATGAAAAAAGGCTTTTTCAGCCTGTTCATCTGGCAACATCTTTTAAGACTTATGGGCTGCTGTTTCGGTTAGAAGTGGATTGATAAGATTGTAAAATGGAGTGTGGAGATAAAACAATTTCTTAAAGTGGTCGTTTACCAGTTTCTCTGCATTAGCTAGACATTATAGTTATATAGGAAATTTGTGTAAACTACATCATCCTAGGAAAAAGGTCAAACAAAACACTTATTTATAGGAACACCGCTTTAAAATTAAACCATCACATCATGATGCTCATCACAGCCATACATTTACCTGTATTATAATTCCCCACATGATATTCCTGTCGAGGATTGCTGTGAAGGGATCTGCCTAAGGGGCTTATTGGAAGACAAGTTTTAATTGATCTACAATTTTTAATACATAAAAAAAACTATTTCATACAGTCCATCTGCAGTCTCATACAGCCTCAGAAATTACCATTAGCTTGTACTAACACTAATTATTACAATAATCTCCTCCACTGTGTCTGGCCCTGATAATTAACACATGGGGTGGTGGGAGAATATGAAAAAAAAAGAAGAAAAAAAAAGCAGTTGGGCAATTTTCCCTGCATGGAGCAGAGCAACATTGAGCAGCTGTCAGCATGACTTCACACCAACTCACTACTGGTGGTTTATTAAATATAGCAGTGAATTAGCAGAGCTTCCATAGAGATTGGTGCTGGAACAGTGAAGCATCACCTGAACTTGGAGCATGTGAGGGACATCACATCTGCAATTATGCATGTATTCCTGAGAGCCCTCTGCTATTCTCTGCTTTCACCTGGTGACCTTTCGGCTTGCCAAAAGCTGCCATTTTCCATGTATTTCCCAACTGTCTGGAAGCTGGTCCTAGCAGCTATCAGAGTAGTTTGACTTTTGCCTTACATATCAGTCCCCCACCCTGAAAACTCCTTCTCTGGTGACATTAAAAGTATAAACATGTTGTTTTATGACGGGAACAAGTAAGCTAACCATCCAAACCTTTGACTGTGGATTAGAGTGTAGACCAACACCTCCTCCCACTTAACAAAAATGATGCCAGAATATCCCATACAAAATTTAACTGCAGCCAGCCACCAGGAGGAGATCAAGATTGTTTTGGCTCCACTTTAGGGGAGCTGTAATGTCATCCATCTTTATATACTGTCAATGAGCTTAATAGGCAACAAAATAGTCTGCCCGTGTGTTCTTTTTCGTAAAACGTTCAGACTAACTGCCTGGTACTACCAGATTTTGGGTCAGTGTTTTTGTGTATTATGTATATAGCCATCAAGGGCATATCTGAATCTCTTTGACACAATTCTTATTAAAAAAATTGCCATTTGGACCACCTTTTCAACCAACCTTAAGGAGCTTACATAAGCTTATTTAGCTGGCCAACATTTATCGAGCGTTGTCTGAAATCAAGAGACACTCGTTTAACAAATGGATAAAATTTTTGAGCACTAGATTTTGCACATTTATCAATGTGTATATGCAGTAAGAGAATGGGAAGCTTGTGAAGTTAACAAAGTGAAAGAGCAATAACTAAGAGGGGCTGAGCTTACCAACCATTACAAAAGCAACAAAACAACTAACTGTCATATCTTATGATGTTTCAGACTCTTTAAAAGACACTGAGGCTAATGTGAGTGAGCTTGTTTGCTTGTTTGATGGGTGTCTCAGACTGGCACACTCAGCCTCGACTGGTGCTGCTATAGCACCCCTCAGCCCTCTCATCTCCATTCAGTTCTAGAGTACTGGATGGAGTTCAGTGTGCCTAAGTACTCCTTACATTTAAGTAGTGAGATGGGAAAAAGAATGCAGCCCTTTGAGCACCTTTTGAGGTTGGCTGATTTGAGACTTTCAAAGAAATCCAACTTCCTCCTCCTATCCGTGGTTCGGTGATAGCCATCCTCTTCAGTGTTTCATCCTGTCTTCAGAGATGAAGACAAATGGAGCATGTATTTCATCTCACCTTCCCACAAAAATAAAAACTCGACACAGTGCAGTCTCTGCAGCTCTGCCTCCGAAATGCCAATTCTGTACTGTAGTAATCTTCACGAAATGTCAAAGGGATAATCAAATATGGTTTGATCATCTGAAATTTAGAGCTATTAGGGAGTAAATTCATTACCTAATGCCTGTGAAAGTGTAACTTAATTTTTATCTTTACATGTCGAAAAAATAGCTCAAACTCAGTGTCTGAGTTTTACCTCTGTGGTTTAAAGAAAAGATCAGGTATCCTGAGACGTATTCTGATCACACTGGTAATGGGAAAAGTAAAGTTATGATTCTGATGTTGACAGATCTCACACAGAGGAATAGATATGGCAGGAACAAGCCTGCTGGGCTGGTCACAACACACAGAGCGCTCTAATTGGGTACAATGGTACAGTTGAGGTTTCTGACGGCTGGTGGACGGACTAACTGAGCCTCAAGCTCCCTCATCTGGAGACTTCAGTCTTCACTTCAGTCATAAATGTTCATTACAATCCAGCACAAAGTGGCAAATTTAAAAGGATTTTACAAAGCATCATATCATTGTGAAGTTACACTGTTAAAAAATATCTCGAATATACCTGGTTGAACTACTGATAAAGCCTCTTCACACCAAGGACAGCCTGCTAAACCTGTCAAATCGAGAGCCACTTTTAAACAAGAACAACAAATTGAGCTTTTTTGTACTTTTGAATTGCTTTTGCTGCAACCATGTAGTGAGAGTCTTAGTGCACCTACCTTTACTCAGCACAAATCATCTAATTCTCCTTTAGTTAGTAATTCCCTTCATTTCATAACATCGATTGCATATTACCTGAGTATTCTTATATCATAAGTTCCTACATTTCTCAAAATGACTTGCAACATCATCTGAGAATGTGAACTGTTATAACTCTATGTCGAGGGAGCACTGTTCAAAGCTGCTAATACCAATGCAAATCATATAATGTAGGAAAATCCAGACAGGGTCACTATTTCATGCTTTTTTTCCAGTAGAGACAAGTGACAATTATGCCCCTACTTTTTGCTGTGATGGAATTCTCACTGATTGCGGTGCACTGACTCTGCATGAGGTCTTTAAACCACAACCCCTATGCTCACTGCTGACGTGTGATGCAGATGAAAAGCTGATCCCCCGTGTAGATGGGCAGGACTTATCCCAATATGATGCATCCCATCAGTTTATGGTTCAGCAGTAATTTGCACCAACAACATAATGGGGCCAGATAGGTGTGGTTGCAAATTAAGGTTATTTTAAACACCAGTTTTGTATTTTGGTTGCATTTTTTTGCCTTCATTTAGTGTCAACTAATTACATCATACAACATGCAAGAGGCAATGGCTGAATTTGTAGAATCAGACAAGGAGACTGAGTGACTGTCTACCTTTAATTTAGTTGTTGAAGAATTAGTAGGCTTTCCACGCAGTGATGACTAAATCTGGCAAGATATGAGCATACTACGCTCTGTGCCTCTGTCTGTAATTCAGTGTTAATGACACGCCTTCCAGAGAAAAATTTTAAAAGAGAGGAGGAGCATGGCTATTTAGGTGTTATTCTGCAGGGTTCCTGACCAACTTTTCCACTAGTAGCAATGGTGCTGCATTTTTTAGGACACCAGCACAAACTTAAGGAGCAACACTTGAATCATAATGCAACGGAACACATTACTACAGTCACGTATTATATTCTATCTTAAGCTTTTTACTGATAAAACCTACAAACAATGTCCAAATGTATTTCTTAAAAGTGAAGTAGTGCTTAAAAAGAACATCATTTTCCATGACAGTACTAACTAGAGCATGCCAAAAACCAGATATTATACAAACCATCAATGAATAACAACAATTTCCATCTGTGTTTGAATAGTGTTAAATTGTGTTTTACCCTCTCTTACTGGGATACAAGCTTAGGAGAGGATTCTAATCCATTTATTATCATATCTATTAGCCCAATGTCCTCCTGAATCCATGCTACAGACATCAGGGTTAGACAGACCCCTGCAGAGGTCGTACGTTTTACTGCTGTGTACACTGACACTTGTGATGAGAGCTCTTGAATGTAATATACATCTGGCAACAAGAGGTTGTTCCAAAATAAGGGGGTGTTGGAAGAGTATTAACTTTAAAATGTTTAAATGCACCCCGCCCCAGAGAGAGAGAGAGAGAGAGAGAGAGAGAGAGAGAGGGGCATTACTCAAGTGTGCAACATGATCCAAAAACTCTCTAAGCTCAGTGTGACTCCACAATTCTCTGGTTTATCAGTCAAGTGTATAAACAGCAGGTGGGATTCACTGTGTGAGTCGAATCCTGTGAACTAAAGTCTGACTGATATGCAGTTTTTGGAGCTGAGGCTGATACCCATATTAAGGAGTAAAAAATGTCAATATCTATACATATTAGCAGATATACGCATCCTTCAAATGAGGTTATTAAAGACTTAAAATGTATATTGGGGCAGGATATTTTCCAGTTTAGCAATAACAATGAACTATTATCCAAAATTACATCATTAACTGTATTAATAAACTTAACTTGAAATATTATATGTATATATATTGACCCCATTCTTTGTTTTCTGCTCTGTGTTCTTTTAAACCAAAAAGTTTTCATATTGGCCGATATCAACAACATAAACGCTGATATGATAATATTGTAATATGCCAATATCAGGCAATAATATCGCTCAACTTATACATTGCTTGGGCTCTACCATGAACAAGTCCAACGCAGGTTGAATGCACCTCCATACATCTGTCTCCGAAAGTCTCGACACCTTTTTCTGTTATTTTCCCCAGTGAATGGGGACATGCTGTATAGCACATGTGTCAAACTCTAGGCCCGCGAGCCACATCCGGCCCGTGACTGAATTACCTTTGGCCCGCATGATAATACCTAATCACTATTAAAGCTGGCCCGCTGGTATATTGCATGCACCACCACCAAGTTGTGTGTTCTCTGTGCAGAGACAGTGTGGCTTTAATGAAAGAATACAACGTAAGAAGACACTTTGAAATGAGGCATCATGACAAATACAAGCATCTGGACGTGAAACAAATGCTCCAGAAGGTAGAAGAGTTAAAAAGAAGTCTGGTCTCACAGCAGGCTATGTTCACAAAAGCCAAATCACAAAGCAAGGCTGCTGTTAACGCCAGTTTTATTGTGGCAGTAGAGGTTGCAAAATCAGGGGGAGAATTTGTCAAAAACTGCATGATGAAAGTTTGCGACACCGTGTGCCCAGAAAAAAAGCAAGCATCTTTAAATGTGAGCTTGAGCCGAAACACCGTTGCTGACCATGTACGTCAGCTTGCCACCGATCTTCAACAACAGCTTGTGGGAAAGGGAAAAGATTTAATTGCATACTCCCTTGCTGTGGATGACAGCACCGATACTGACACTGCCCAGCTGTCAGTTTTCATCCGTGGAGTGGGCTCAAGCCTGTGCGTAACAGCAGAGTTGTTGGGATTACAATCAATGCATGGCACAACTACGGGGAAACACCTCTTTGAAGAGGTATCCAGATGTATAAATGAATTTGGTTTGCCTTGGGATAAACTTGTTGAACTAACAACTGATGGAGTGCCCGCGATGTGCGGTCATAAGAGTGGCTTGGTGGGACAGATCTGGTAGAAGATGAAGGAGGAACAAGTGTTGGGTGACAGCTTATCACTGGATCATTCACCAGGAATCTCTGTGTGGCAAAGCCCCGAAAATGGAGCATGTGATGAGCACCATAAGACAAGCAGTCAACTTCATCAGAGGCAAAGGTTTAAATCACCGCAAGTTTTTCTTTTCTGGAGGAGTTAAGTTCAGAATATGGTGACTTGACATACCACACAGAGGTGCGACGGCTAAGCCAGGGAAAGGTGCTGAAAAGATGTTTCGAGTTGCGTGAGTTCATGGAAAGCAAAGGGAAAGGCACAGCACAGCTCCGAGACAAAAAAAAATGCAGTGTGAAGTGGCATTTCTGTGTGACATCACAAGCCACCTTAACGTGCTCAACCTGCAGCTTCAGCTTCAGCTTCACGCTGTGCCTATGGGAGACGCAGATGCCATGAGAAAACTTGAGCCGTTTTCCATGCTGCCAAACTATGAAAGAGCAGGTCTCTACCGCCGTTTTCCCAAGTTTGCAGTGTGCTGAAAAACTTGATTTTGAAGCCCAAAAAAGCAGGTTTGAACTGCTCAGTAGTCCATCTGACGTGGAAATCGCACCATCAAACCTCCAAATGGTGCTGATTGAGCTCCAGTGTAGTGACACACTTAAGGCAAAATATGACTCTGTGGGAGCTGCAGAGTTTCCACGTTTAATCCCTGACACAATGCCCCAGCTGCGCATCCAAGCTGCTCAAACGCTCTCTATGTTTGGCAGCACATACCTGTGTCAACATCTGTTGATGAAGATAAACAAAACATCACACAGGAGTCGTCTTACCTTCACCTTCCCTCAATCCTGAGGATTTCCTCAGCTCAGAACCTGACCCCAACCATTGATGAACTTGTATCTAAGATGAGACACCAAGTGTCTGTCTCAGACATCACAGAACAGCAAACTGAGCTTTAATTCATTTTCAGTTCTTAATGCACTTTCATTTTTGCATTTTTTGTATTGCTACTACAGGATATTTGATTTTTCTTTGAGAGAAATTATCTTTTTGGCTGTTGTTTGCCTGCAGAAAAATGTTTCATTTGAATTTACTCAAAAAAAACTGCAAATAGAGCCATAAAAAATAAATGCAACTGATTTTATTTATTCTTTGTTCTTATTTCATTTATTTAATGATTAATGTTGTTTTATGGGCAATAACTTGTAGACTTTGTTAGTCCCAGGTTCAATATGTGCAATAAGGTCATTTCAATAAGTTTTTAATAAACATTTAACCAGTCTGGCCCTTGACGTGTACCATTTTTTAAAACTTTTGCCCACTGGAGTTTGACTCCCCTGCTGTATAGCCACGGAATAAAAAGTTTACTGTCAGGAGATCTCGTTCTGTCAAAATCATGTGTATATTTGCATTTGGGAACATGTACGCAGACTACCTTGGCAAAAACACAACATCAGAGGAGCAAGGAGTGTGTGTTATCCCATAATACCATCTTGGATTTACGGCCCTAAAACATCAGTGGTTTGAATTTTTTTTTAATAAAACATTTTGTCAGAGCTGCTATTGAAGTTTGACAAAGGAGGCAGGGGTATATTTCAACCATCCTGTATAAGTCATTGGTAGAGAGATCACGACTCAGACAACAGCTTCTAAACACAACCGGCCTTCCTCTGTCACGCGCTGTTCCTGCTTGCTTGTCACTATGACAACGGGCTGTTTTGCCAGACCTTTAAATTGACTTTAATGTCACAATTATCGAGCCAAAGAGAAAGGCAAAAACAGATGGTAGACCTAGAGAGGTATGCAACATAATTATAAAGCTAAGTAAATAAAAAAGGCAAGCTTGAGTGCGACTTGCTGCTCTAACACCTCTCCTGGCAGCTTCACATTTGACAAATCTTTCCACTTCTCTTTCCCCTGCTTTTCTCTGTCAAGCGTGTGCTTTGCCAGCAAAGGTAACAAATCATCTGTGAGCTGAGCAATCGGCCTCCCTGCTGGTTTCGGGCTCCCCTCTTCCCGAGGATGCAGCCAACATGATCACTCCCTCCCACTGCATACGCCAACCAGGTAGTCAGCCGCAAGCCAGACCACACAAGCAGAACACAGGTTGGTTCTCTGCTTCCCAAACGCTGACATTGAAGAGTGGTCTTACCTCTTTTTCTTCTCACCGTCTGGGGTTAGGGCTACTCACAAGCTAGGGACCTCTTCAAATCCGATCGCAGCCTCAGCCATAATGGCAGAAACATATTATATTTGCTGTCATTTTGAAAAGGCTGCGAGAAAAATGAACTTGAGCAAGGCCGGGGTTAATTACATGATGCCATTAAATTACATTACCGTCCCAGTTTAAGCCTGATCCCCCTGCACACTCAGGCACGAACGAACAGCGTCTAGCTGGTAATTTCTGCACTCAGAGTTAAAAAAAAAGAAAATCTTCAGATACATACTTTATCTGTATAATTACAGCACTATTAGAAGCAAGAGTTTCTGTCAAGCACTGGCCCCGGGACGCAGCAGAGCACCTTGCTTCCTGGCCAATTAAAAAAGCCTATTGAGAGTGCTTGATGGCTTTGTTTTCAAAGAAAAAAGAAAGAAAAAAAGAGGGAAATTGTACTTAATTTACCACTAGACCTTCTTGCTTACTTCATATCGGATCATACATTCAGTTTATACCATGGCTCTGAAAGATTAGGTTGTTTTTTTTCCCAGCGTTAAGAGTGCAGACTCACTGATCCATCCCGATGCTTTCAAGTGCAATAATTGCTCCTGTTCCCACAGCTCTGCCCACTTGCTGACAGAACTAAGTCCTATGAGAGCAGCCAACACAGTCCATCACCCCGCATACTGTTTCTCTGTCTGAGAGAAGATGCAAGAGCACTGAAACACTGATATAATTCACATCGATCATATCAGTTTGGACGGATGAAATGCAAAAAAAAAAAGAAAAGGAAAAAGCCTGTGACATCAAGATGGACTTTCAAATGATTTGTTGCAATGTGGATGGTTAATTATCAGTGTTAGACAGCTGAACTTCATGTGTAGACCTAATCATCACTAGGCCAACACTAATGATTAAATGAGATGTGCATGTAGAGGTGAGGGTCGGCTGGGCTTGTGGTTTTGAGAGGTTATTATAGGGCGATGCACAAGAGCTACGGGGGCTCATCGTGTTTCAGGTATTGCCACGGCAACAGGGCTCAATTAAGAGTGGGATGCTGGCGGTTGCAGAAAAGCGATTTTTAAATTCAGTCATTCCATCTATGCAGATGTACTTTTATAAGCTGACTATCAAGATTTTTTTTTCTCACATTTAAATCCTTTACTTACTGCACTGTGCAAGATAATCACTTTTCGTGCTTCAGGGGTTCTTTACATATTTCTTTTATTAATTTATTGAGATAAATAAGATTAATACATTTTCTAAGAAACAGAAAGTAGGTAGGTTCTTTTAAATACATTACTTAAACTGCACTGGTCCTTACTCCAGTTACTCTGTTGGCTTTAAGACAAAAGTAATGGACGGACATATTGCCTTCGAAAACTTTCAAGCAAAGTCATCCACTGAAAATTTGCAAAGTCATCTCTTCCTCATCCCTCCTCTGCGCTCCACGTCAAAAATCATAATGAGACAGTGTATTGCTCATATTGTACTGCTTCTCAGCACACTGGAGCGAGGAGTATAAAGTGTTGTCTGTGGGAGTGTGATTTAACTTTGATATGTCATCCAGGCCACGGCAGTAAGGCAGCAGAGCTTTTCATAACCATCGGCTGCTGGCCAAACACACTTCTTGTTCAAGTGCAGTTCATATCATATTAATATATTGATATTATATCATATTAATTTTTGAAGAAAATTCTTTCGAACAACAGGTTGTAATTTGCTCGGCATGTACATTTAATGACCACTAGACTCTGCTTTATAAGGACATGAGCATAGTGATTGACACCGTGGAGTCAGAAAAGCTCCATTTTTGGCATCTCCTTTCACTCCTTCCTGAACACAGTCTGTTTGACATCAGAGCTGATTGGTAGACAGACTCAGCCCAAGGAACCATGGGACTGTAGCTAATATAAACAACAATGACTGTTATCAACATGGAAACATGGATTAAAGTAGACAATCAGTGTTGGCTTCATCATTATGGATTCATCATTTATCAAGTCCGCAGTACTGTGACATATGACAAAGCTTCTTAACGGGATACAATCCCGCCGGAGCCCTTGTGGTTAAACTGCACAACGGTTATTTCCTGAGCAAAAAAGAAAGCCCTAGATTTCACTGGGCACGCCTGGATCATGTAATGGGGGTGACACGGCTGAGACACACCCACCTAGGCTGATCCTAGACACCCATTCTAGACAATGCTAATGTTTCCACCAGCCACGCAAAGGTGTGTTTCAGCAGCCACATTTAGTTTTGATGGTAGCGGACAGCTGAGTCAAGCTGCACAGAGCAAACAGAATAAGCCAGACAGGAAGGAACGACATCATGCATCTGGTCAACTTCAACATAAAATACCATGTGCAGACTCGGTATGTCGGAAATATGAACAAAAACAAATGTAAAACTATGGTAGATGCACAAAAAGCTTAATGACAAAATAAACATAATCTGAGGACTTCAACAACATCAGGCAGGCATGACACTCTGTTATTACACAACGTTGTTCTCCCTAGAACTTCTATAGTGTCCAATAAATCAGAGTATTTTCTTCAGTCGACTTGGTGGTGAGACAGACTTGCACAGACAGCTCAGCTGGAAAAACTCTGATTCAGTGGTCCGGTCTAAAGCTTTTTGTTTTTTTTCAGAAGCAGATGTCCGTCAGGCAAATGAAAAAAAAATATGTGACATTTAATCCAAAATTATCAGAAATTAGACCACATACTCTATCGCTGAAGCAGAGCTTTTCCTGCTGAACAATGAGTCTGTCTCACCAACCACATGTAGGCCTATGATGCATTCACTTTCCCAAACATGTTTATTTGTCCTGGGCACATGGAAGTATTGAGGCCTACAGCTATATAGAAGTTGTGTTAAGTGATCAACATCCTAACTTCAGCATAAGCTTATTATGTAGTATTAGTAATTATTAGTAATAGTATAGTTTAACCAATACACGCATGGGCTAATTAAGAGATGAGACTAAAAACATG
Source organism: Diplodus sargus (assembly GCA_903131615.1). Taxonomy (NCBI): domain Eukaryota; kingdom Metazoa; phylum Chordata; class Actinopteri; order Spariformes; family Sparidae; genus Diplodus; species Diplodus sargus. The sequence continues at coordinate 5,608,948 of CAEMYA010000014.1, read as the reverse complement.
TTCCTCCAACAGTGCATTTATGTTTCCATTATAACAATACATTAACCATCAATGTGGCCCATTTTGAAAAACCTTACAGTGAAGGTGTCATTAAATAAATAAAAATAAAAAATAAGGTCAAATAATTCTTAATCACCAAAGTTCTGATCCGTCAGGAATAGACAAGGTTTTAATATCAATAGCTATTTATGGACTGTGGGGGCTAAAACACATAAGAAGACACTTTTTAAAAAATTTTTTTTTACAGTAATTCATTAAATGAAATCAGATAGGCAAACTCAATCAAATACGCTCAAAATTATGATCACTGTATATGATGGAATAGTAGCATTAGAATATGCCAGACGCAACCAAATGTGGGCTTTTACATCCCTCACACAGCCCAAGCTGGCTAACTCTAACCCCGATGGCTGCCTAGCTTATATCTTTGTCGAAGGCCACACACGTAGACAACTTAGAAATATCCCAAATAACTTGGAGCCTTCAGAAAGAAATACACTACCCGTGAAGAGTCTTGTCTCTCTAACCTTCATGCTGTAATAACCACTCTGACTGAAAGCCCAGCGAGGCTAATAAATCTGTGACCGAAGGAGCCTGGTATAGCCTGTCTACATCGGAGTCCAAAGTCCTGTTGATAAAGACCAGCGGTCACACTGATAAGGTTAAAAGAAAATTCTCCAACACATGCTTCATTCTCAGATCACTATCGACAAAATGCTCACACACACACACAGACACACCCACAGACGCGCGCGCACACACACACACACACACACACACACACACGCTTAAAGATGTTATTAATTATCCCAGATGCACCAAACAAACAATAAAGCACCCACAGTGAGGACTCTTACCTTGCTGTCTGTGGGTAACTCCCTCTTTCCTAGATGCTGGCCCATGCTGCTGACAAAGACTGGAAGAAAACAGAGAAAATGTGTTTAAACCAGGAGAAGTCTGTCAACAGCATATTATGTGAAGAGTATGTACTCTGCCGTATCTCAGCAAAATGGGCAACCTCTTGAGTCAGTGTGTGAAACTGTAGCATCACACAGAGCGATGACAACAGTGGGCTAACTGTTTTATGGTTGTTGATGGGAGCAATTCAGCTGCAATGTGCATCAAATCAAGGTCAGGACTGTGATTGTTGAAAATATAATATTTTGAATGCATTTAGCCTGCATTTTTTAAAGCAACACAAAGTCGTGTGACATGTACATCTTTGGCTACAGTTTGTGTCCAATTATAGGGTTCTGAACCTGTTCAGTTCAGTTGGCATGAACTCTGGTGCAGTTGCCATCTGAGTAAAGCTTGCCTGGTCTGGTGTGTCTGTCAACAGAATCCATGTGGCCAAGTCAATTTTAAACAGACGGTCCACGTTCACCTCCAAACAATTAGTTTGTGTCATGAAAGCAAATGTGAATGAATGAATTAATCAATCTACTGGCTGTGAAAAGGTCTCTGTGAGCCACCAGAAGCATTGACGTTCTGCATGACCTGCTGTCAGTCACTTTATTTTTCCCGTCATGGTTCCTGATGATACACTGTTGATGCATGACGTTGAATATCCAGTCAGTCTGTATGACTTCATATTACTCTTTGTCTTCTTTGTTTGTCAATGTGAACATGTACCAGACCAGAAATAAATTTGCAGCAATGTATCATTTTCTCTCTTTATCTGGACCAAATGAACCAATGTACAGGTGTGAAAACAACAGTAGGATGCTTTTACAGCTGCATCATCCACTCTATGGAATCACATGGGGGTTATGTTACATGATGCTTTTATATCGGAGGGTGGTCTGTGTGATTATAAGGCCGGAACATGACAACCCTCATTTGATGCTCCTACGGCGCACTGGGCATCAGATTTGCAATGCCAACACCACAGAATGAGCAGTGTTTTGGGGAAAATGCTGCGATTTATATGTAATACACATGTTCTTCTATAGTGACCTCAGCTGTGCACTAGGACCTCCCCCATCATATACAGACATAAACACATGCAGCCTCCGGGTCAAAGCCAACTCATTCAAAATAGTCTGACAGTCATGACGGATCATCGTCACTTTTACCTCAGTATTAACTAGCAGGGATTTGTATTCACGATAGTCCAAGTTGGTCATTACTGATGAGAGATTTTATGGCAGTGTGTCCTCACAGGGTTCAGCGGTATGCAGTGTGTCAGAGCAGTTAGTCAGACATTATAAGGAAAGTTGAATGTTTAATGTGGTGACTGACAGCAGGTGATGCATAATTTAGTGCTTCTCAAGGATTTATTTATGTTCTTAAGAGCTCACAAAGTCCTAACTGGTCATGAGCATTATAGGTATGCTTTAAATGCAACTCGACTATCAATAGGTTGAAACGTTAAGCAGGTCACCAGTCAATCATTAGGTTGACTATTTGATCTTTGACTTGGCCCAGATTTCTAAAATGGTTGGGCCTTACAGCTCGGTGTCACGAATGTGTGAGTATGTGAATGTGAAGCAAACTGTAAAACACTTTGACAAACATGACATTTCACTTACTGCCAAATACACATCACAGTGTTTAACTCCTTTTAACTTCCAGATACAGCAGAGAAAACTCTGATCTGAAGTGCTGACGTTCATACGTGTTACCATGGTTACTTCGATTTTGCATGACTTGTAGGTCATCCGCTGCTTATCCTGACTGGTTCTCACATGATTGCTTCCTGAGCAGTTCACAGCGACCTGTTTACTGATGCCGATTATGTAATTTAGAGCTAAAAACGTAACATCGGTGCGTCAGGATCTCAATCACGACACATTAAAACAGCATCCACATGATTAGAAGTTATCCGCAGGTTTAGATTGACAGGGGGACACCTGAGAAACGCCTTGAAAACACACGTCATCATCACGATGTGTACCGTCACGTCTCTTTAGGAGCCACAGCACCGGCTTTCTGTGTGAACTCCACAGCGGTTTGTCTTTACTCCAGCGGTGCTTCACTCTGTGTGAAAGACCAATGGCGGAGAATTGGCGAACCACCGCTGTGGTGTTAATGTGGTGTTACTCATAGCTCATAAGTAGCTAAAGTTGTGTCGCAATTCTGCCTTCTCACACCGCAAGACAGGTTCGTGGATCTGAGTGTCGCGATTTTGGTTTTGATATGTGTGTCATTACAGCCCTACCTTCAGCCATTCATTACATAAATACCGTACTTACGCAGATGGTTTGTTTTGCCTGGCGGCGCTACTGCTGCCAGTAATTAGAAGCTGCTTCATTAGTGTTATCATCTTTGAACCTGCTGATGATGAACCCTTTTATTAAACATGCCATTATTTTGCAGTGGGGTGGAGCAAATAAGTCTCAAGCTCACAGTTATGCTGCTGTGCCATCTGACTAAAGGAATGCCAGATAAAGGAAAAAAGAAACAATAGGAGTGCTACTTCATTGTATAAAATGCTGCTCAATTACAGATGAGAATGATTTAAAAAGATTTTAAAAACATTCATCATCATAAATAAGGTCAGTTGTTCTAAAGCTTTTTCACACTGAGGAACCTTAAACTGACACAATTTAGACCACAGATGTCAATTTTATAGGATTTTGGCCCAGGGCCACCCAAAAATTAAACTTTTAGATGTTTTATTACAGAAAGTGCATGGAAGCCATCACCAGACATACTACTGTGTATCTCTGACGGATTATAGTGGCAATATAGTGGCCCCATTTCTGCTGGAGAACCCCCACAAGGATCCCACTTTGAGAACCATTGTCTTATGTAAGGGCTACATACAAGGTGAGTCTGTAGCCTACTTCATGCAGCCTGTTCAAGGGTTGAGAATGCTGCTCCGTTATTCCGCCTTGTCGTTCACAGAACAGAGGGCGCTGTTGTTCCGGCTTAAGCTGGCAGTAGAGGCAGTAACAGAGTTGCATCAATGGCTGGGTGAAAAGAGTTAAAACAGCAGGACGGGATACATGCAGTTACTCATGCTGTTATGTCACGCCACACCCGTTTCGCTTCCAGAATGCACGCCATCCAAAAAAATACACACTGGGGTGGCATATGCCACTATTGCAATGTTTCCTGGCTCACTTTAGCAATTACTATGCTTTTGATAGCACTAAACATCTAAAGCATCATTCTCACTGGACTGATATTACCAGGGGGCCTCATGTGATTTAGAGATTACTGCCCTACAAAAGGGTTTTGAGCAGGGAATTTAAACAGGATAAGCGATTTCTTTATTTTCCTTAAATTTACCAACATGGATATGATGTCAAAGCATGAACGTGAATATCGATGTTTCAGAAGCAAACCATCTGCTCCTCGGCACCTACATTGTTAAAGTAACACTCTTACCAAAATGCAACCTAGGCTTTTTTTTGTGTATGTATACGTGTCAAACCTTCGTGTAAAAGCACAATTACGACAAAAGAGGCACTGTTAAGATTTACCGTATTTTCATTTTCGGGTCAAGCTCATTTTTCACTCAATCTCAGTTTTACGACAGCATAAAAATCACTATTTTTAAAACACTAAGAAGGCTCGACACAACATGCAACTTTGCTCATAGTATCACCAGGGTCCCTATACATGAACATTATTTTAGTATTGTTTCTTATATGAGGCTCCTTTTTCAACTTTAAGGTCAATATTGTTTTTCGCTAACGACAAAACAACAAATTATCTTTGCATTTATATTAGGGGTCGGAATTGGTAAGTTTTTTATCAATATCAATGCCATTGTCGATTCTGCCTATCAACCCAATTCCTTATCAATTCTCACATCAATTCCTGAGTAGTTCATTGAGTGGCAAAAAAGGAGTTCTACACGGTCCAAAGCAACCATTTTATTTTTTCCCAAAATTATGTCTGCACAAGACTGTGAACATGAACATATTCAACTCAAACATACTGAACAACACCTTGACAAGATATAGTGTACAAAGAAAATATAATCTAAATAAAGGAGTTCGACCGCCTGCATAAGAGTGCTAACTTAGCACTGCGTACGAGTACTAACTTAGCACTCGTATGCAGGCGGTCGAACATATGACATTCTTGGTACTTAATTCTATGCTGGGTAGGCAAATGTTTTAGCATTATGCTGGTATTTGCACCCTTATACAATATTACAGCATTGCACTGATTATACACAGCAGAATTCTTATCTTGTTTGGTGAAATGCAGCCAGCCTTTTGATCGCTTCATGATGCTGTCTCGCGGTTGAAGGTCTAAATTGTCACAGAGAGTGTGACGCAAATGTACTGCGAAGCAACATTTTAGGAAAACTGGAAAACCTTGTGCAGGCAGGGAAATGAGAGAATCGTTAAGAAGAATCGATAACATTGGAGGCGTACAATTCCGATGGAATTGGTCAGTTCTAGAGTTGTCACGATACCAAAATGAGTAACCACGATACTATACCAGACAAAGTATCGCGGTTCCGGGTATTATCGCGATACTGCAGCCTTTTTTTATTATCATTATTTTTATGAACTGCAATGTATTTGTACAAGTTATAAATACTTATTAATTACTTATAATGTTGTTTGGTGCATGATAAACATAATACTATTGAATTAGACTGAAACAAATACTTTTATGAATAACATTTATTAAAAAGTTAAAATAAAAAAATAAAAAGGTCTGGTCTTGGCCATGGGTTGCTTCCCTTTTGGGTTGGATGGCTCTCTCTAAAATAAGGAGTGGGAAATACATAACAAATTAGCCTAATGGTCCTAATGGTTTTAGTTCATAACTGGGTCAATAAGAGTACATGAACAAAAGCATACGAGCAATAAAAAACAAATAAATGAAGTTAGAATTTATATGGTTGAAATCATATAATCATTTAGTTTCCTTTGCACAT
>CAEMYA010000014.1:5519802-5602453 GCA_903131615.1 Diplodus sargus | reverse complement strand
AACTGGAAAACCTTGTGCAGGCAGGGAAATGAGAGAATCGTTAAGAAGAATCGATAACGTTGGAGGCGTACAATTCCGATGGAATTGGTCAGTTCGAACCGGTTCTGAGTTGGAACCGGTTCTCGATTCCAACCCCTAATTTATATGGAACTAAGCTTTAGGAGCGGTCCACCTTAACTCACCTCCATGTAACGTCCCATTCGAAGATCGATACTTCTCACTGGCAGAACGGCGGTGAGCAGAGGAAACATCTGCTAACGTGAGTTAGTCCAAAAACTTTCTTTTTTGTAAACTCTGTGTACACAGACAATGTTCTCAATGCTGATGTTCATGTGTAGAGACTCTGGTGATACTATGAGCAAAGTTTCATGTTGTGTCGAGCCTACTTATTTTGATGCTATCATAAAAGTAGCCCTTGCAACTGAGAAAATGGCCTTGACCCGAAAACGAAAACACGGTAAATCTTAAAAGTGACTCTTCCTTACTTCATGCATGTGGTAGATGCATAGATGCACATTTGCTGCTTATTCAGTTCAAGTAACAGACACTTTAGGACTGTATTTGAATGCTCTATCCGATAATGCCATGTTGGTGTTGTCCCTGGAACGACACAGTTGATGTTGTTCCAGTACTGTCACTCCAACTTAAGGAAACAGCATAGGAAACCACAACTGGAGCATGTCTATATGGTTGAGTGGGCTTCTTGTAGGTCTCTCACTCAGGAGATCAAGGATCAAATCTCGCATGGGCTAGATTATTATGTTCACTGTAACTGTATACTGTTGCTATTTTTAGACTACTTTCACTTACTATTTTCCGTGTCTTTAGAGTTTTCTATTGCTGTTTGGTTAGCTTTAGCCAACATATATACTTTGTAACGTTTAAGAAAACTTAAAATATACTCTTTCATAACATTTAACATGCGTCTGAAAGGATAACGTCTTCCATGTGCGTTTCCCCGCATGTCATTTTTCCCAAGTCGGTTAACTACGACATTACAAAAACTTGATCAGTTTCAAAGATGCTCCTGGAGCAACATTAATTATGATATTCTCTGAACAGCACTAACACAGCATTTTATGAGATTGTGCTTACTTTGTCTTAATATGACAACCTTTTGTTGCTCAGTTTTAAATGTCAATCTTGCTGATGTCACAGCACGACTGTAGACTACTGCTCAACACATAATGAACTGTGATCACATTTCTTAATTGTTCAGTTATCTGACAAACAGAAAACAGATGTGTTAATATTAGTCCCGTGTGAATTAGCATCTCTGTGATTTGGGGTTGCCTTTAATTGAACATAACCTCTGTGTTGGGTGAAATGTGGCAGGTAATTTAAAGTGGAATCTTGACATTATAGACATGGCAGAAATTAAGATCACAGACGTCCTCCGCAGTTATTACAAATTACTAAAGGTCCTAAACAGGGTGAAAATGGCTTTTGTGTGCTGCAGCAACAACAGCGAACAGGTGTACTGCCAAATGCCAGGAAAGCAACAACATGTCCTGAAACTACCCTTAAGGGAAGGAGAGTACGGTCAGGAAGGCTCAGCTCTCTTCATACAGAAGAAGTGAGAAATATCTGCAAAGTAACAACAGATCTCATGTGAATGATTGCAAAGCTCACAAACAACATAAACCAAACCAAAAATGTTTATACTCACGTAAGTGCAAGAAATAAAAGTTTCTAACTGAAGAAAATAGGTGTCATTCAATCATACTCGTACTTAAAGTTGCAAGTGGAAAATGTGTAAAACTAAGTGCTTTTTTCAAGAGAAGTGTTGAATATTGCATGAATCCAGATCGCAGCTTGCACCCACCACTCAAAGAAAGATTTTTTTTTTCCTCTGGAGGCACATTCTCCTTTACTTCTGAATAATCACAGCAAGTATTTTTTCACTTTTAGGAGAGTACTGCAGCCATCAAAAACAGGCTTTTATTATCTTTGGAGCCTTGTCCATTTCCTTTTCTGGCTTTTCTTCACTTTAGAAACAATACATGAATACAACACGGCTGCGTCTGCTTTGCTACACCACAGTTTGTGCTAAAAAATGTTGGCACAGGCGTCTGACACTATGAGTGGATGCAGGGAAATCTCCATATGAAAGCCAACAATGTATAAAAATGATCTTAATTAATTCAAGAATTCAGTATGTGTCAGCGTGATTATTCAAATGTTAAACACACCAAGCACTTCACATTCCCTCTGCACAGGTCAATCAGTCCAACTGATTGAAAAATATGCAAATACAGCCTTTGAACAATCCCGATAAAATTTTTTATAAATTCATGACTAAATCATGACTGCAAACTCATGATCACAAAGAGAAACACACTTGCACAGTGATGATGTAACACCGTGTTTACCTTATGCAACAGTCAAAATAGGTTAATTAAATCTAACACAGAGCATCCCGTGTCCAGATTGAATAAATTGAGAGGCAATTACATCCATTGTCCTCTGAAGAGGGAGCAATGTGTTGCAAGTGTGATTAAAATGCAATCAGATTGAAAAGTATTTAAAAGATTTGTGTATCTAAGTAAAACGGCACAGGGTTCACAACTCTGCACCTGAAGGAAGAGAAGGAGAGCAACAAATTATGCAACTCTGTTAAAAAACGATTAGAAATTCTCCCAAGCACTAAACAGGAATGACAAAACTCTACAAACAAGAGTGAGTTTCTCTTCTGAAAATTAGTCTCATTATAAAATGATTAGGTGCTGCACAATGTATCAAAATATCATTCAAATATGGCCAAGTGTGATGTCAGGAGAAGCTGCAATTTTTTTGTAAAAGTTAAAGATGTATGACAAAACAGCATTTTACGGAAAAGTGTAGATCTATAGAGAGAGCCTGCCCTACAGATCTTGATCTCTAGATGTAAGAAAACATGCTTGTTTGGTACAGACCCCAACAAATGTCAAAAGTTTTATCAGTATAAATGAAATCTCTGATGCAAAAATTCTAACTAATCGTCAATCATATTGTCCAGTCGTTAGCATGATGTTGTGATGCCTCTTTAGGGACTGTTGCAGCACATTCGTTGCTACGTGCTTGTTTTATCGGGTGTGTCCGCAATGCACTGAGATGAAAATATCTCAGACAAAGAGCCCAAGACATTGATCAGATCCACAATTTCCACAGATCCAGATCTGACAATGTGGGTTGTGCTAGAACAAATCTCATCGATGGAAATTACACATTGGATCAACATTTGAATTCATTTCTCCACGATTCTGGCCACCAAAAGATTTAGAAATACAGCATTCATTCTTCTTTTAGCTCTTTATATCTGGCTTTTTAGCAGCTAAATTCTCCACTACGATCACTAGCTAGTTCACTCTGGCTGTCAAGCAGGGCAGCTGTGTCAGATTGTGGAGAGCATCACTACAGATATAGTGGTAATGTTGGGGACATGTTGTGCTTTCCAAAACAAATACTTTGAACTCTCTGAGCCACAGTCAACATTCTATTGTCGTAAATTTAATTAACAAGGGGAAGTGAAATGTTTACTGATCCCCTGGGCCGGCAAATCTGGTATGACAGTATTTTTGTATCCTGGGACATCTGCTTCACATGAGTTAGTGTTTCCAGCTACCGGACTAAATACAGTGCTTGAATCACTCCAATCATGCGGGATATGTTAAATATCTTAACGACCAATAACACTGAACTCTGCTTGGAGATCAATGCAACAGCTATTTGTTGCTACGAATGTATTTAGATTATCTATTAACTATGTGTCCTACCATAGAATGAAGTCTAAAAATCATGCAGGAGTGCGCATAAAAACTGAAAGAGGCTAAACACCTCATTGATCAGAAGGGAATTGCACTTCCACTAGAGGCAGTAACTCTCATATTATACATCTGATCCAGTGGTAATAAAAGAATATTGATTAGTGAAACTTTAAATAAGCTTATTCTTTTGCAAAGTTGAGTTTACACCTACAACTGAATCAGGAAGACTTTAAACAAAAACGATCGGACTCACACAAACCTGTCAAGCATCAAATAAAGCCAACACAGACTTAAAAAGGGTATTAAGAATATGACTGGTTACAGCTTTGATTCTTGACAGTAAGCCTTCTCTGATCCTGTCAGCGTATACATGGATAAAAAAGAGGCTGTGTGTGTGTGTGTGTGTGTGTGTGTGTGTCTACTGTATGTGTGTGTCCAAGTGTCTTTACATTTCAAATTTGCAGGGTGAGGTAACATTTGAAATGTTATTAAATTTCTTTGACATCCCTGAAAATATTAGACTCTTAGAAAAGAAGACAGACCCCACAGAGCAGTTTTACCTAATGTAGCCAGAGTTATATAGAACAGCACCCTGGCTTTTTGTGCAGTTTTCCACATAGAAGTGGCTTTTTATAGCACACTTTTATATAACACACATATCTGCACTCAGCCAAATCTCCACTCTACCACAATGATACAACCAGCCATGAGATTTGCCACACGAGCTCGTGACTTTTTAAAAATAAATTGGCATCTCCAAACAAATTGTTTTTGAAGGGCTGAGCAAAACACTGATAACACAAAACCTCACAACTTCCTTTAAATTGCATTTGTGAACTCAAGAGAAGCAGCTGAATTATTTCTGAGTGTGCTGGTGGTGGAGCCACAACACACACAGACAGCACAAACAAAAAATATGCAACAAAGGGACACAATCACGTTGCCTGTGGCTTGCGTGTTCAGTTTAACATAAAACTGATATGGACTCCAATGTTTATTGGACATGGGGAGACGTCGCAGGCACTCTGTGAAACTGAATGCGAGGCCTCACAGCCAGTTTCAATATTACACAATCAAAGCTGCGATCCTGCGAGGACTTGCAAGAAAAGACTGTTGCATAATAGCTTGTGTGTGTGTGTGTGTGTGTGTGTGTGTGTGTGTGTGAGAGAGAGAGAGCGAGAGAGAGGCACAGAGGGGGGTTGATACAAGGCCAGCAATTACAACTCAGCAGCAGTGCTCTAAACATGTATCCAAAATAACTATTTTTCCTTTATACTTTATATATTTTACCTGTAATTTAGAAAAGTGAAGGAAGGTATTGTGAGGCAGTGTGAGAGATAGCCACATTCAACTGTCCCTTTCGATTTTAACCTCATGTCAATTGTTGTTAATTGGCAGGTATGTCTGAGCACATCTGTGCAAACAATCCTGTTTGCCTTTTCAGATAAATTATTAGGATGGAAAAAGCTCTTATAATAATGTGGATGCATGCAAGCCCGCACCTGGAAGAATCCATTACCACTCAAAACAGACTCTGCAGTACATATGAATTATCTGTGTGTCTGAGCTGGAATTACCTGAGGCTGTTTCACATCCACATCATATGCTACAGTTTTTTCATGACTTCAACACAGATTAGGAGGGGGCTCATCGGCAAGAAAAAACCCCCACCAGCTGTCATCTAAGTAAACCGCCGCTGTATGTCTTCTGTGTGCAGCCCTATTTTGTCGCCTTTGTAGCTTTTTCAGGTATCAATCAAACTCATCATCATCAAAATAGATTTTTGTTGAAACAGAGATATATTGAAGATTGCTGGCTAGAGGAATCATGTTGAAAATCTTCTGCCTCTTGGGAATTTGGTTCAGGTAACTTTTCAGCAAATGGAAAAAAGACAATCCCTTTTTTCATCAGTCAGAATAGATGAACTGCTGCTGTTTTTTATATAGTCTATAGGCCTGTGAAGATGAAAGGGATATTACCTTGTTGCAACATAAATCTCAACGTCAACATCACATGAGCTTTTCTATAACGCTGTAAAAAGGAAAAGGAAAGAATGGATTACTCTGCAACAAGCGCCGCAATAAAACCCCTGGGAACAGTCAGAACAATACCTTACTTGCCTTATCAACCTGCAGTGAGCATGTTTCTGCTTTCATTTTGGAGAAACAATTACGACAGTGCTGAGGATTTCACACCAAAGGGAATGTGCTGTCTGAGTGATACTTCCTCAAGCAAAGGGGTCAGCGGGCATGAAACCGACTTTTTCAAGACTATGACTCACAGAAACCTGGATGCGAAGAGCCTAGTAAACATTGCGGTGTGCTGTCTTTTATGGCCTGTTCACGTTCTCACTCTACAGTACAAGCATTTTCCCACAAAGGCAAAAAGAGAAAAACAAATACTCTTTTGGGAATGTGAACGTCATGGTGGTGATATTTTGTTCTTTTGGGATTTAAGGGTTTGAGGGTCAGTGCCTCCACTTAGACGGGGGTCACCAGAGTGTCAAACACAGAGTACAAGAAGCAGAAAAAGCATTGTGGAGAGTCCAAGTTGTATAATATAATTGTAGATTTATACATCCTGTCTGGTGATCAACCTAAATATTTACTGTTATTATTATGGAGTTCAAATATAAGCAAGCATCATGCGGTTTAGGGTAGTCTACATGGCTACTTTCTAGATCTGTTACAGCAAACTACAGCCACAAGACTTGTCCTTTCAAAAGTGCAAGAAGGATCCAAGAGTGGTAGTTTACTGCTCTCTCGACTGAAATCATGCAGATCCAAGAGAGACTTACTTCTAAAAACTATACGTACAGACATGTGCAATAACCCCTGCATCAGATAAGGAGCCTACATGGCGCTGCACAACTTGCTGACAAACCCATTTCTCAGTCTACCACTGCAGCAATAAGTGGCCGGAACACGTGTGCGTCTGTCTGCCGTTGCCTGGTTCCTTTGTTTCGATTTAAGTTTGCTCTTGTGCACGCGAGACAACAGCTTCTTTTAACCCTCTGGCCAGCCCTGTGTGACTGCAACATGTTCGACTCAAGCGGGAGTCAATTACGTAATAAAAACAGGCCGTGTGTATAATTAGGGAAGGAGAGGATGCACAAGAGAGCGGGATGGTGAGATGAGAAACAGTGATGGTGTATTACACACTATCTATCAGTGAAACACTTTACTCTGGACAAGAGATCTGAGGTCAGAGGTCAACATCTGTCCCAAAGAGAAAGCATCTGCTTGTACAGTGATGAGTTTAAGCTGCAGAAAGCCTGACATCCAGCCTGCTGGTTTTAAGCAAGGGGGGGCGCTGCCTTTGGAAGTGGCGTATGATGATGTCCACAGTGAAACAATGCAACAGAAGATAATATCTCACCATCAAGTTACTGCCGCTCTTTGACAGCAACCTCTGACTGTCTCATCCAGCCTAGAAAACTCTAGCTCCTGTCACAACCGAAAGGAGCAGTCAGATCCACGGTCACATCCCTTCCGGGAACATCCCGGTACTGGATTTAAAAGTGTCTTTTGTCTCAGCACCACATGTCCAACCATCCAAAATAGACTCACCACGAGCTATCAGATTGTCAAACGTTGATATATGATCCTGTAGAAGCCACAAGTCCGTATGATATCAATCTTGTTTTGAGAAAAACATGTTTTATTCGCGATGTCATGGAGAAGTACTACCCACAATCCTACAGTGCAACAGCGACATCTCTGATTGGTGGAGCTCGCTGTTTCCATGGAAATGTTTACTAAACCCGCGAATTTCATGTTAGCTAGTTACTGCTAACACTGAACTCTACGATCGTTTACCACAGGGGTGCCATGATTTCACTTTCTGACCTACTGCGTTCATTTAGTGATGAGGAGAAGAGTTTATTAAGGGTTCACTCGAACATGAAATTAGCGGGTTCGGTAAACACTTACATGGTAACAGCGAGCTCCACCAATCAGAGACGCCGCTGTTACATTCGCAATGGTTTATGGGATAAGTAGTTGCTTTACTCTTAAGATAATTGTGTACACAGTCTTGTACCTTTGCTTTTTTCTCCGTTTTCCAACATTTTTTTTGCGCCGAATTAAATGTTTTATGGTCACGATTCATCTGCTAGCTGATTGGCTTGGTTCCAGGCCTAAAACTCTTTATATAAGGATTTTATGAAACGTCAATGGAGTTACTGAATGGCAAATTCACTTCTGGAACCGGAGCCGTTAAAAAAGTGGGCGGTCACTGTTGAGCTCTATAAAGTTTCAGGGCGTTCCTGTAACCATGGTAACTCACGGTGCCAGAGGGGAGGGAGAGATGCCGTTTATACATATACACTGCAGACAAAGTCCAGACTATAGTTGTTATTTCACACATGAAGCACACAACAGGAGACTCTCCGTGTCAGACGAGTTCTCACGTAATAAACTATAAACTCAGAAACTAATTGGTAACGTAGCAGCGCGACAAGTCCTTGCTAGCTAAGCAGCTAAACGTTAGCGCCGCTCCGTGTTTAGATCCCGCCCTGTGTGGGTCACTACACTGTCATTGGTCAGGCGCACACACGCTGTTAACGATACCATTGGCTGCAGAGTGTGACAATCAATCTAGGTGCGTTTGTTTTATCTCTCTGTGCGGAGAGATGAGAGAGAGTGAGAAAAACCTGTAGTTCAGTGCCCGCGACTAAAAGCAACTGCGTGACAATTGAATGTTTACTCGAATATTCACGATATAGTCATTTTCTACATCCCACAGAGAACAAGCCGCGATACATCGAGTATATTCGATATATCGCCCAGCCCTAGCCTAAAACTTTAACTAACTGGCTCACTATCGAGCTTTGCCAAAGAGCACATCATTTACTAAATTCATCCATTTGTGGGGTAATAGCTTACATTAAAAAGAAGCCTGGTCACAACTTGCAAACCCACTGTCAAGTATTTCCCTTTTGAGGGAAAACAGGAAAAGATGGGGACAAAAAGGCTCAGCAGGGATTCAGACCAATAAACAGCTGGCATGTTCTAGAGATATTAAAAGACAATGAAATATGTTACAGAGAGCACCGGCTGAGGAACAGATTTAAAACACTTGTCAAACAACTTTCACATTCAACATTGTGTTGAGTTACAGTAAAAGTTTAGCCAGTTCACACAAACAACCCTGCGCTGGTTTGACAAAGCCCCATGCATTGCCACCAACAGACTAGCCCCATACAAGTAAATGTAAGGGCTGCGTTTTCTTACACAGGGGAAGCTTGCATGAAATAAGTCAGCTGGTCACATCACAAAGTTAGCCGGTAACTGCTTTTTCAGCCAACTCATGGAGCTAACATTAACATTAGCTTAATTAGCCAGCTATACTGAATGGCATCCACCAGCAACTGCGGTACTTTTGGCTGGCAAAAAAATTGCCGGCCAGAAATAAGAAGCCTTCTCTAGTCTACTTTTGTTTAAAATCAAGGACCTATTGGTTCAA
This sequence comes from Diplodus sargus, assembly GCA_903131615.1. Classification (NCBI taxonomy): domain Eukaryota; kingdom Metazoa; phylum Chordata; class Actinopteri; order Spariformes; family Sparidae; genus Diplodus; species Diplodus sargus. Next base: position 5,593,241 of record CAEMYA010000014.1, on the reverse strand, counting down.
ATATTAAGAAAAAATTTGTGATAAAAGAGAACAGAAAGCTTGAGGAGCCAATGCTGATGTTTTTGACAGGCGTTAGTTTTTAGGAAGAATCTGCAATTTTTGGCACATCAGCCGATCAGATGATTGCTTTTCTAATTTCAAACTCTTAACTCATCACTGCCACTTTCCCGTAATCAACCATGATGACACTAGTGCTGGGCGGTATGGCCAAAAATGTTTCGGTTTCACGGTATATGACGGTATTTTTTTTTTTCTCATGCATAATCAGGTGTTCACAGCATTTTCTACTGGTTGAGAGAGGAATTACTAGCCCCTTATAGATAAAAAAAGGCGGCACATTTGCTGCAAGGTAAAGGCGGCACTCTGCCGCCCTGACTATCTAAAAGGGAGGTGTGATATTCCTTCTTTCCCAAAAAGCCACCAATGAGGTAGGTGTAAACGTGACGTGACGTGATGTGAAGCACAAGTTGGCCGTGAACAGTGACGTACATGCATTAGAAGACATGTGGCGACACTTGATAGATTTACTTAATTATAGACCCGTGGCCCATATTCTTGCCTCTTCAGTCAAACGCACACCGATGTTAAACCCTCGCTATTAAAGGAAGCATGCGGCGGAGCGCCTCGCCCCCTCCATTAGCTGCCTCAAGCAACAGACAGCTATAAGGAAGCAGGTCGAATTTGTCTTCAGAAAAGAGTTTTACGTTGCACCCCATTGGAGTTTAGAACTGGGTTCTTAGCGGGGGGCTTTAAATTTTAAAGTAGCGACCGTTAGTAGCTAGCGGCTACAACAACAAGCTGACAACTACAGAGACCGAGGAGACGCTAGCATCTCCCCGCTCTCAGCGGCTTTCCAGTAGCTCATCTTGACGTCCGCGGATGAACGGTGTGGCGGCCCGCCATTCCTAGATCCTACCCGCCGCTCCTTCAAATTTCTCTCTCTTTTTTTTTTTAATTGTCGCAAATACACCACCGCCGCATGTCTCCACCTTCACAGCAGAGTCCTGCACTGGGTCTGATACTCTCGAGTAAGGTAAACTACAGATAACTATCTTGCTCAGTATCTACTCTTTGCACCTCGTCTGCACCTCGATGACGGACCACAGCGTGTTTTAAATCAAGTGACAGAATAACAACAGTCTCAGTAGGCTACAGATCAGTGGTCGCTGTTGCCGGTGTGTTTTTAAAATTAGCGGGTTTGATTCTCGTGTCGGACGTCGCGCTCGAGTGCTAGTGGAAAAGAAAAAAAAGTGAGTGTCTCAGTCCGCTGGGCTTATAAATAATCAACACTGATGATCATTCAGGACATCTGCGCCATAACGTGCGGGGCCCAGTGTGGTGACGGCGGCGACGACGACACAGCAGAACGATCCTGTGTAGGAGCTGTCCATGATTACTTAACCAAAAGTCTCTTGAAGTAGGCTATCAAACAAAGACAACTATGGACTGAGGAAGTTTGAATAGGTGGTTAGATACAGAAGTTATCGTGACGTGAACCGTAGCCTATGTTGCGGTAAAAAAAAAGGGAAAGGGGGGGGGGGGGGGGGCACCACCACTCCTTAAAAAAATCCTAGAGGAAACACTGAAAGAACATAACTAAGTGCAATGTGTCTACTGCAAAGCAGAACTGGCGTACCACAACAGCAGGTCAACAATGATTCAACATCTGAACCGAAAGTATCCCACCAGCTAACACCAGCTCACCGACACAAGCTAATGTAAACATTGATGCTACCTAATTTAACATAACCATCCATCGCTAATTAGAGCGTATGGTATTTGTGGAGGCTGCAGCCTGATGTCGGTATGACTGGACATCATGTTAAGATGTGGAAACTAATTTGTGTGAAATTGCAAGAGAGTAATAGCCTACACCAAATAACTCTCCACACACACACACACACACACACACACACACAGTAGCGCAACATTGAAAAGGGTTCGGTCTGAAACAGTGTCGCGTGGTGCAGCTTAGCGTTCCGAACATTGTGTAATCAAATATATTAAATATTAAATTAAATATAAATATTACAAATTCATATCATAACGGAAATATACACCGGTATTCGGTGTGAACTGGTATACCGCCCAGCACAAGACACCTCCTAGATAGCAATGCCAGTCTGGTTTGGGCTCAACACTGTGAATACGTGAGGACAGTTGTATGTGGGACCAGGCGAGAGGAGAAGTACGAGTTTTGTCAGCTCAGTGACCAGTCAGCCGTGACCGTCTGGCTGAACTACAGTAGCTCAATGTTTGCCTGTGGGCTCCAGCTGCCTGTCTGACACACCATGACTTTCTTAGCTTCCTCCACTCTCAACATGAGCTAACTGCTCGCAGGGTTTGGCAATTTAACCAAATGAAATATCAGACTTTGACACTTCTTCTCTTTCTTGTACACACACTCTGGTGTTGAATTGCAGAAAACAGCTGTTACTCTGCGGAACTTATTGAAATTTCTGAGAAGACTGCTGCGGAGGTATTTTCTAGAAAGATCACATATGGCTCTGAGGGAATATTAGACTCTCATGGAAAAACAATACTCCCGGAGGTCCAATGTTGGGCATAGTTATTGCTTTATTAATTTGAGCATATATTTGTTTTGCTTTGTTATGCATGGTCACCTCCTGTCACTCCCTGGGGTGTCCTGATGATATAGCCTCGGGCCTGAAGCATAAGCTCAACGCTCCCCACTTTGGATACACAAACGCTGCCACCTGGGGTTTGCTATCTAATAACCCAAGTTACAAGCTCTCCACTTGAATCTGGAGCCAAAATATTCCAACTCCACCATCTGTTGCGATCAGTATGAGGAGCTGAAGCACTGCAAGCCGTGACGACACTGGGGAGAACGGGACACGCTGTCATCGCGGCACCCCAGGTTGACGAGTGGCACCACGCCTCGGGCAAAACTTACGCAACCCTTGGTTTGTTAGCAGGTAATGTGACTCAACCTGTCAGCCATAAACAAGCAGAGACGGGAGGGGAAGTGAGACAGGAGAGGAAGTTTGTGAGTCTGTGAAGACGGAAGTCGACTAACCTCAGTGCATCACCTGCTGAACACAGATACACGCTTGCAGTCACACACCCATTTACTGAGCAGGATGGAGGACTTCACTTAAGTGTTGGAAAGTAGAACACAAAACGTTTTCACGTCACTTCACGCTAAACTACACTTACAAGGCCTGCTAGTATAAGCTTGTCCTGTTCACGAAGGACGGAGGAATGCAAGTGACGCACGTGACGGCTGAGCAAACCTCTTGGTATTTTTCTCTCCTGGCTGAGCTGGGGCAAATTCTATGAAACGCAAAGGAATGCAATCCTCTGGCGTTCCCGGCTCAGGTACCCGCAGACAAACAGAAGTTTTTCCCCTCAAGTTATGTGAAGGTTAAGCTACAACTGCTGGCATCCTGCTATGCATTTGTCAGTACAAGCTTTTCTGTTTAGTTAGTAATCCTTGACAAAAGACATTTCTGTCAATGCAGCTCAGATCTGGGTTAAAAAACGAATCAGAACAATCATGTTTTCTGACAATATGTGGTAGTGACAGAATGATATTTAAGTCACGTGACGCAACTGATACGCATGATCTGCTCCGGGTTCCGTCTTTATCGACTAAACGAAAATGAGAAAGGTGAGGATTAAAGCTGCGTGTAGCTTCTATCAAACAGTGCCAGAGGTGAGCGTTCCCTGTCCAGAGGACATTCAGGGCTGCCGGCTTTAGCAAATCAGTGCAGTTCAGACATAAGCAGCCACTCTTGTGTGAGTACTTTATTTATAGCCCGTGCGTAGCAGTGACAGTAAGTGAGCATGTCACTGCTTTGAGACCCACTCACTCATTTTTATTGTTTTTTTGTTTTTTTTTCACATGATACTAACAATGTTAAAATGACAGGCCGCATCGTTTCATATGGTCGTACATCTTGGCAGCTCTGGTCATCGACAGACCATCAGTGCTGTGGCCAACAGTTGTTGTGTTCTGTTTGAGCAATGAAACCAGTATGTGTCCTGTTTTCATGTAAAGTCAAGTAACAAGCGGAGCTTGCTACAGACCAGTCCTTACTTGGGATGCAGAGTGACGTAATACTTCATTGCAAACAGGCTTTACAGTGTATGTTTTAGCTCACTAAAAGCACAGCTCATCAGCCTATCCATTGGCCAAGACAGTGCTATTACTATTTAGACCAGTAGAAAGAACACATGTTTACAAAGATTGCAAACATTAAACATCTTCTAATTTTGACTAAAATGATTTGCACTTCCAGGATAAAGCTGATGCAGTTGGATGTGAAGTGTATTTCACATGGCAACAGGTTTGTGTCTATTTACAAAGGCCTTCATCATGTGGTCACAGTTGAGATTGTTTTTCTAAGCCACAGAAATGCTTGGAATTACTAATACATTTTTACAAACAACATATAACCCAATGAATGCCAACACCACTGTTTTTACTATCGACTTGTAGTACATGTGCAAAACTCCATTTAAAATCATCCAATTTAAAGGTTACATATGTGGGCACCCATTGCCGTGCCGTGTGCACCATTAAGTTATACAGGAAATGAATCGCTATGGCCTTTTAATTGATTCGGCAAATATATTCTAAACCTAACAATGCGCACATTGAATTGAGTTTAAGCATAATAACCTCTTTCCCCGTTGTTCCTGCCGTCCACTGCCACCCAAGCACATCGACGTTTCCGGTAGTAAACAATGTGAAGCAATTACAAAACTCTGAATAATACAAGATTCGAGTCCTGCCTGGCGTGATATATGCATGCCGAATTGAAGATAACCATCAAGTGATTGACATCAGGCCCGGTGTCTTGATCAACACAGTGTTTCGGATTAGCACCGAGCAAAGACGCGTTTAATTGCTTGATGTGTTTACGGGGATTGGTTCGAGGAGAAAGCAGCAGGGAGGGTGGTGGTTGTAGACGCGGTGGTGGTGGCGGCGGCGAGGGGGCGACGCTGTCAAAGCACATGACAAAGCGGCGACCCTGTCTGGGGACAGCGATGCCTAATAAACAAACACCTGCTACAGTAAGGTTATGTAGGGCTAGGTTGACTTGGGCGAGCACGAAAATGACATTCGGAGAGTGATTTCCCTCGCAGGTTTCGAAACGTCTGTGAGGCACAGTAAACAAGTCGACGTGGATAACATTTACTATCGCCACGGCGCGTACTACCTACATATCGACGAGTGGAACTGTCTTTAACACTGGCTTTTTCGCGCCTTGTACTGTGTTGTTGTGTGTTGACAGCTGGACCGTGCACATACCCTTCTCCGGTTTGTCTGTGTCAAATGCATCCACAGCTGAGCCTTGCACTGGATGTGACCGACTGTCAGTCTTCTTTCAGCGGTGGTCGTCGACAACATCAACAATAACGCCTATTTTCCCCTTTATGGTTCGCCAGTTGCCGTAATCACGAAGTGGCTCCGTTAGAAAAAAATAAAAAAAATAAAACAACTGAAAAGAAAAGGGTAAAAAAAAAAAAAACGTGTCTCGGTGCTTCCTGATTTAGGTACAGTGGTGATGGTGTTGTTTGTAAGGGGTGGGGCGGAATGCAGCTTTTTAGTCCGCCAAGAAAATGTGGGGTGAAAAGCACGTTGGCGCACGTCTGTGCATGATTAGTAGCTCGCGGCTCTCCGCAGGGAGAGTTGAATGGGCGCGCGCGAAGCAGACGCGTGATTTTGAAATAAGAACTCACGCGCGTAGAAAAAGCGAGTCGAACACCTCCGGGATGCGCAGATCTGCTGCTTTATGGTGATCGCGAGTGTCAGTGCCTTGCTCAAGGGTACGGCTGAGGGAGAGCTGGGTAACTGCAAACTGTAGTATAACTGCAAGGCTCTTTCAACAGTCAAATTGTTGACAGGAGGATGTTTGATTGGATGTACTTTTTACACTCCTGTACAGGCGTGCTGCATCCACATAAATATTCCTATGAGAAGCCGCCAAGGCCAAAATGGAACACCGCTGCCCATACTGAAGCCTACATCCACCCTATAGAATATTAATATTGTACTATGCTGCACTGCACATGTCTGATCTACACTGTATTCTTACCCAGCTGTTTATTCTGTAATTAGTGTCTGGCATACTAACACTAAATATTTACATGTGAGGCTACCTACAGTTGTATTCATTTCACTATGTTAATGTATCCTAAACTCTTATTAATACACTACATCATATGTATATTACTCTGCACTTTGCTGCTTTTTGCATTTATGGACAAATGCTAAGCTTAAAAAAAAAACATTTAAGCTTTTACTATATGTGCAGTGACAATTAAGGTAAAGTTAAGGCTTAATAAAGTTAACTTCTAGCTTAAGAGAGTTCAAATATGTCTGTTAATACCCCACGTTGGAATTGCCAGTGTTTTACAACTCACAGATTGATCTATTTATAGTAATGTGTGTTCTATAGCTACTGTAGTGATATCGTCAGTGGTGGTGACTTTTTGCTGAGGGAACCAGGGCAATGCTAGCTTTCGGGTTTGCATACAAAAGTACATCTTCCATACAGCACTCTTTGAAGCCTTTTGTGGCAGCAGAAGAAGAATTGTCGGTAGTGTAAGCACCAGAAGGGAAAGGGAGAAAGAATGCATGGAATAACAAAGATGATATCTTTGAATCTGTTGCATTATTTTGACCTTTTTTATATGAGTGTTATACTAGACCAGAGGACAGCTTTTTTAAAACCCAGTGCCCACGTTAGCCACAATGCAACTAGCCACCTAGTAACCTCACTGGAGGCAATGTATTAGATAACATGCTGCTTTCTCTGGGGCCAGAAAAGGCTTCGTACTGTCCAAGACCTGTAAACACACAAATGTGTATAACTAGTGCAGTTACTGTTTAAAGCTAATCTAATTTCAGTGACAAACAGTGCACTTTTAATTCCACTTCATAGACACTAGTTCACAGCTTTGGTTTGTTACTTTGCAGATTAATATTTAACATAACCATATCATAAAATATATCCATCGGTGAAACAATATAAATAGTCAAGCAGTATATTAGAATAACAACATAGAGAAATCTATACATACATAAACCGTGTGTGCATGTATACTTTTGAGCAGTGTACTGAACTTTAACATCACAAGAAAAAACTAAACCATCCAAACCCAAGTGCTTTTTGAACTAAATGTGAAAAGAAAAAGGAATCACTTGAGCAAATGATCATTGATTAATTGTTGTGCATGTGCAGGTACACATTACTCCATATTTGTACATGTCTGTGCCCAGTGGCTGATCAGGTCATAATCCATGTATGAACGCATCAGTTGTCATAATGCAACGTTATAATAATATATAAAGCTGACAACAGTATATAACTTAAGCAGCGATGTCGATTCACTTGTAATGGAGTAGTTTAATATCATGAAAGGATCTGAGTCTTTTTTGTTGGCACTGCAACTAGTGCAGCCCACAGCTTAAATAAATATTCTGCTGCTGTATTCAAAATGACTTCTACTGGAATCGATATTGTCTTTTCTGAAATAGTCAACTACAAAAGAAGAGAATTAAAAAAATAAATAAATTGTATTAGCCCTGTGGGAAAGACGTAATATCTCAGGAATTAAATATAGATTTATGATGATATCAGCAAATATTGCACAAAAGTGCTCTTAGTAGAAATGCACTTTTATACCATAAGAGGTATAACTTGGACAACAGTGATTTAAGGTAAGTGGGGCTCCCTAAGAAAGAAATTGCAGCTTGTTATTGTTGTTTTAGCTTTTGTACACTTTAATCAGTTTCCCTCTGGCCTTCCAATGATTTTTTTTTATTTTTTTATTTTAGCCCAAGAAAAAGTACTTCAGAGTGATATTATCATAAATAATTTTCCACACCCTTCTCTGGTACTGAATGGCATAAAAAGCTATCTCAGAGTGTGTATGAGCCAAGGAATCAAATTTACTGGGGCTGTTTTCAGATGAAAGAAAACTCAGTCGTATCAGAGCCCCAAAGTTCTCACTTTAATCATTTGAGAGCGCCAAAGGAGAAATACTGAAACGTCTTTGACAGTAAAGTCTAACTAATAGAAGGCTTTGGAGGTGTAACTTCAGGTGACCTGGATTCCCTTTTTAAAATAAAATATTTTTTTGTTCAACATCATCTTAATTGACATCTGCATGGACCAAGAATCAATCTGCTAACATCCAGGACGCTTGTCAATCTTGCTCGCCATCGACCCATCTCCTTTTTCAACAAAGGTCAAGCGTGGCCATTAGACAAGCATCGCATTCAGTCACATGTCATATACAAGGGATGTCAACAGCAGAACCTGTACCAATGAATGTAATCCATTACTATAGCCCTGCAACAAATACTATCTGTTGAGAACTTATGTGAAAAGAGTTACTTGTTACTTATGCTGTATTCTTTGTATAGTTCATGGCCAGTTTTAACATTTTTTTCATTCATTTCACACTCTGTTGTTACACTTTGAGCTCCGTCCAATGTGCCACTCTCTCAGGTGTTTTATGTGAGACTGTGATACAGACATGTGTTAGGACAGCATCTCAATATTGTCTAGCTTTATTGTCCATATTGTTCATTGGAGTGAGACAAAAGAGAGGCGGAAAGGAAGTCTTCCACAGGACAGGGACTCTCTCCAGAGTAGGGCTCAGGTTGAAGGTGTGCGTGACCACCCCACAGAGCTGGTCTGCACAGTCCTTTAACACTCTGGAGCTGATGCCATCAGGGCTTGTGGCTTTCCTCGCCTTGACCTCCCTCATTTCCTTTTTCACCTAGTCAGTTGTCAAGGAGAGGGGGGTGATGGGAGGGCTGTGAGGAGTGGGGGATGGAGTTGAGTCAGGCAAAAAAAGTAATTAAGAGTATTTGCCCAGTCCTGGTCTCCGCTGTCTTGCTCTCTCTCCCTCCACCTTTTCCAAGAGCAGATATTTTCTTCATACCTGTCCAGACGTCCCTGGTGTTGTTCTGCTCCAGCTGCTGCTCCAGTTTCCTCTTGTAGCTGTTTTCCCCCATCCTAATTTCCTGCCTGATCTCTTTCAGGACTCTCCTGAGTTCCTCTTGGTCCCCTGATCTGAAAACCCTGTTCTTTTCATCCAGTAGCGTTTTGATCCCAGAGTTCACCCAGGGTTTGTTGTCGGGAAAACACCGTACCTTCCTCGAAGACACAATGTTCTGCACACAGAAATGTATGCCGTCTGTCATGCAGCCTGTCAGGCTGTCGATGTCCACCCCATGTGGGCTGCAGAGTGCTTCTCAGTCTGTGGTATCAAAGTAGTCTCTCAGCCTTTGACGGGCCTCCTCAGACCAAACCTTCACTGACTTTTTTCTGAGGCGGAGTTTTTATTCACCACAGGTATGTAGTCAGGTAACAGATGGACCAGGTTGCGATCTGAGCAACCAAGGGCGGAGGACGCGTATGTTTCCTTCAAGTTTGCATACAGTAATCGATTGACTGTATGCATAAAGTGAGGGTAGAGGGCAGGGGAGCAGGGTTAAAGTCCCTGGAGATGAGGAGGAGGGACTGGGGGTGCTGAGCCTGCAGTTGAGAAACAACAGTGTGGAGGAGCTCACAGGCTGCAGCAGCACTGGACGAGGGAGGGATGTACAATTGTTATGATTGCATGTGAAAACATTAATGTATTATTAACGTGTGTTTTCCACAGACCTCACTTTCTGCAGTTATCCAGAATCCAGTAGAAAAATCCGACTGGCTTTTTGTCACTGCTAACCTCCGAGTTAGCCGACAATAATATGGCGTCCATGCAGCACTCAGTAGCTGACACTCTCTGTGAGGCTGTTGGAACAGCACTGCTTTGAGCAAAATCATCATCGCCTAACATCGGTATGCTAACATGCTTTCACAATGCTTAGCAGATGTAATGTTTATCGTGTTAGCATGCTAACATTCTGTTAGTAGCACTCAACATGAAGTAGAGCTGGCTGATGGGAACGTATTTCATTTCACGGAAATATTCACAGATCATCTGACCTGATGATGGCGCTAGATTCACTGTCCTGTGGGTGGTTATGCTTTATAAAATGTCCTTCAAATATTTTAAAACCTTCGGAGAAGTTGCGATATGGTAGCACAGCTTCAGTGCAGTCTGACATCCATGAGGTAGAGTGCTGAATTTCCCCAGTGAGATTTTTTTGGAGTCATGGTCCGTCACATGACAATTTATTGAGCCATAGCAATCCTGCTTAAAGATGATCAGATTTGATGCTGTAATATGATGATGCAGCGATGACCAGAGAGATCAAATCACCCCTGATAATGTATCCGGGAGGACCGGGTCCAATCCAATCTGACTCCTGATGGCTATTGTTACTGCAGCGTTGGACAGCAGGGGGTGAGGGGTAGTGGTGAGTGGTTGGGCCTGCTGGCACAATCAAGGGAGATCAGCCCAAGGCAGAGAAAATGACTCAACATCGTCAGTCATATAATAATAAGCCATTAGTTCAGAACCTGGACCGATCTGGACAGAGATACAGAAACCCGTTGTCATGGAAATATCCAGGCCCCGGTTGAGGTAATGGGCCTAAAACAGCATAGATTATCCATCACAGTATCTCAGGGAAAACGGGGGGTAGTTTGTCGTCTATGTTCTGTATCTGTGTTGAGGGAAACATGTTCTTATTGCTTGGCATAACATATGCGGTCAAATTACCTTTTACACAAAGCTCGAAATCATATCCTCAGTCATTGATCGGAAAACAAACCTCCACAAGCACAACAAAGTGTTCCGTTTTCACCAGTCGCAGACGAGGACAGATGGAGGCGCATCCTCATGATTTCATGTTTTTATGTATCGCTAGATGTTTTGCTTGATTGCTCGCTGGAAATATGTCCAGGTGTCTTGCTCTCATCTGTATTTGTCAGGAACGTAATTAGACTGATTGAAAGTACTCATGCATGCGGCAGCAAGATGGATTTCCTTTCATCCTTAACTAAAAGGCTCATTTAGATGTAGTTTAACGATCCTCCAGCTTTGTGTGTACAGCGTGCCTTCTCTCGTGCTGTCCTCCGGTCTGTCAATATGCGCAGCAGCCTGGAGATGTCCGGACGTAAAGGCCTTGCTAGGTGATGATGATCAACATTCAGCAAAGCCCACTTGCATTAGCTGTTATGAGCAAAGAAAGGCGACATCCAAGAACCAACAACTTAACTTTAGCAATCTATTTATGATTAGCAGTAAACGGAGTAAACAGACTAACTTTTCATTCAGGAAATGTTGCTTCAGATGTCTTGATTAACATAAACTTCACCACCTTCATAAATACTTGAGTGTTGTATTGCAATTAGGCAGGTCATGATTGTTCTAAAACAAATAAGAGTACAGTTACATACAGGGGCCCTCAGCACTTCCCAAATGAACACAATGTGTTCTGGCGTCTGCGCTGCATACCCCGAAAAAGCCATTGCATTGTTAACTGTGTATTGAATTAATGTGTTTTTTTCAATCTATACAGAAGTTCGAGCTAGGTCATAATAACCTGGGTAATAGGGTTGTACAACACATGGCCAATGGTGCAAATCTGGTCATATCTTTTAAATTGCTCCCCTAACAGAAACAGAATTCCGTATGGTGTAAACTTGTCAACAGCTTTTTCCTGTTGCCAAGATACACCCATTTGCCAACGCCACAAGGAGGGGCACACATGGCTCTTTCCAGCTATCTCGAGTATCTCGGCTATGTCATGCTGAAATCCAGCCAACGAGCATATTTCAACAAACTGAGACACCCCAAGGTCTTATAAATATTTTATACACTGTGGTCCTTTTCAGGATTTAACAGTGATTCACCAATTTTATATCTACAAACAAGAATGTTCTCCCACACCATGTAAGTAGAGCACCGTTACAAGCTGTAATACAATATCCAAAATGAATTCCAATCCTTAATAAATGCAAGCATGACTTTGTAATACTTTTGGAGAAATAGCGTTTAACATTGTCTGACTGTATGCTATTCATACGGTTTTTAAAGGGGCTCTATGTTACAATTTGCATGTATCACTCACTAAACTTATCCAAGGTGACACGGGCATTCAGTCTCGCTATGCTTCTGTTATTAGCATTGTGTAATTTTAAGGTATATCGTGTCAGCTCAGCTGAGTCGACAATGCTCCATTACGTTCTTAACTCTTCGGTCTAAATCATGTATAAGCAAGCTAACGGCAGGTTACACCTCAATTAGCTGTGTGCAGTTTGACCTTGCAGTTGCTGGGTGTTAATATTTTGTGTGAACTAATCTCTAAAGAGTTTGTGAGGAGCAACCTCTTTTAATTAAGTGAGAGGTTAATCTCCTTTTACTTAATGTGCATAATTACTGAGCCTAGTTCGAGTTTGTGAGCAGCTGGTGCAGCCAGCTCCTGGTCTACTCCACTGTGTCCAGATATGTCTTTTTGCTGCATTCGGCTGTAAGTGTTGGCCTGTCTATATGGCACGTTTACGTACATGAGACTTCAACTTAGTGGAGGAATAGATTGTGGTTTGCATTGGAGATGATTCAATGCCATTAAGGTTACAAAACCAAAACTATAGGCCTATAAGTGAGAAAATACAATTGCTCTGTAAATTTGTTCAAAGCACTGACAAGCACTGTCCCATTGTGAAGCAGTGACAGGAAGCGTAAAATTGGAAAAGTAATTAAGGCAGCGACCTCAGTATTCCTCCGAGAGATTGAATTAGACATCTCCCATTTTACTTATGCTCGTATAAATGTATTCTGAATGTTGAGGGATACTGAAAATGTCAATTAAACAGGGATTTCCTAATCAAAAAGGCATATCAGGGCAGTTATGAGTGGCTGCACTTTATCGCTAGACATTTGGATAATGACCTCCGAGAAAAAAACTGATGGATATTCAACATCGCCTTGGTTCACCTTTTTAGGTTTAATCACGTAGAAGGGGGAAAAAATAAGCTGAGATAGCATCTCAGGCACAGAGCAAAGCCACAACCGCTGCCAGGCATGGCAATAGACACAAATCATTCATACAAGGACTCTCATTTTGCCCAGTATACGACTGATAAGGCTGAAAGCCATGTTTGCATCCAGACGTTCACCCAAAAATATGAAGGTTTGGCTTGGAGTAAAACTAAATCGTACGGTTTAATTTCCTCTGAATGTGTTTCTCTACATGGTGGAAACCAATCTTAAATATCACTTAAACTGTTCAAAGCGCGATCTAACACCAGTCTACAGCCAACGAGGGCTCACACACTTTAATTCAAGGTTTTCCCTGAAGTTATAAGGGGGAAATCATTCTCTGTTGTCTCTAACGATTATGCTGACATATGGATGTAATCAAAAGACTTTATTGCTTTGAGTTTTTCTAAGCTTGATCTCTCACAAGCTTCAGTAGAAGATAACCTTTTCATTTTGGGGACTTTGACTTACAAAGACCTGCTTTATCTTTGTGACTGAAAATGTGCTGTGCAGCATGCCTGATCCAATTAAGGGATACTCAGAAACACAGAAAGCATATCTAATTCCTAAAATAGCATCCTCTGTTGAAAGGAACCCTTACAAGCTGCTGCATCAACACAAGCACACAGATGACATCTACAGAACTGACTGTACGGTTATATTCTCAATGTGATTATGCATCCCCCCAAAAAGTTGGAGCTGCATGTGCAATTTGTGTTTGAAGCCACAGACATTAACTGGTGTGATTCTGCCAAATTACATTGGCTGGTATAGTGTTCCCATTATTTCCCCTGATGACCACCCACCGATCACAGAGAGAGTGAATTAGGGGCAGAGCAGAAAACAGACACTGAGCAGGACCCAAACACTCACACACATTAAGCTACATCAACAATTCCATCGCAGCTGGATTTAAAGAGTCTCAAAACGCATCTCTGCAACACAAAATAGCCCCACCTAGTGGAAGGTGTCATTAAAAATGTCAAAAAGAAAATAACAGCCTACTGTAAGGGGTGCCGGTGGGTGATAACGTGCCACTCGATCTACTGCATTTGGTAAATGGTCATTTTTATTTATGCCATTTTTTAAAGCGCTTTTCCAGTCTACTGACTGCTCAAAGCGCTTTAAAATACTTGCCACATTCACACACACATTCAACAGCTCATCAGGAGCAATTTGGGGTTCAGTATCTTGCTCAAGGACACTTCAGCATGCTGCTGGGGGGAGCCAGGATTCGAACCAGTGACCTTCCGATTACTAGATGACTCACTCTACCTACTGAGCTACAGCCGTCCTTTTCTTCCTCTTACTACTGGGACAAAGTTTGTGTTTGCTATGGCCTGGGTATGTTAGAAAATATGACATTTGAGATTCAATACCATTTTAAAGAGATATGTGAGGAGTTCCACTCAGCCTTGGAAAATAGACGAATAATGTCCGCTGTGGCTCTGGAGGGAGCTTTCTCAAAAGAGAAAATAACTCGGTTCGGGATTGAATTAGAGTTTGAAGGACAGCGAGGGTATTTACCAGGGAGGGGAAGTCTGACAGAAGCTTTTCTTCAGATGTATCATGGGAAATGTTTGGAGTTTCTGAAGCTTGACATAGACGTAAGTCTCCCCCATAGATTTTTGATCATTCTTTGGCTCTAATATTTAAAGCAGCTCCAAGATAAATCATTTTCTGTTGATTCTGGCAGCCCCTGTGGACAAAACCGGTATGAGGACCAGCACCTCCTCTGGTAAAGATCTTCATTTGATAGGTACATTTTATTGGGAAGCAAGTGAATTATTAAGAAATAACTAATCAGTAATTAAGTAATTACCAAATAGTAGGGAAGAATTATTCCCAAAATGTATCAAATAATGCCCATTTTTTCTAAAATTTGACAGGAATTATTGTATTTATTTATTTTCAATGTGCTTCTGTATGTATGTACATACATACATACATACATACATAGATACATACATAATGAAATAGGATATACATGTGATAATTATAGGTGTTATTTTGTCTTTTTTATATATAGTTGAATACCATTTTCTTTTTAAAAAACAGCTGTTTGCAAGAAGATGAGGTAATATATCTGTGACAATGTAAGATTAATAACCTCAGAAAACGACAACCGTTCAATTCATCCTCAGCATTCTGCAATAAAGAAATAATAATTATTATAATTGTATTCAGCCTGGATAACCTTGCTGTCTCCAGCTTCACGTTCAGCCTCTGAGAGGTAATATCAGTTTTACTGTATCTAATCCCAATCCTAATGTAATGGTGTACAAAATGCCACCGGTGAAAACTAAATTTTGTATTATATTAGAGCAGAATAACCTTTTATCTAAATGTTTTGTATTGGTTGTTGTTATATCTGACCTTTGAAAAACAATTCTAGCGACCATTTAGAGGAAACATTCAATCTAATCATGCCCAGATGGACGGATGGCTGTTGTGATGTGTGTGCATGCTGTCTGGCATCTTGTCAGCACCGTTTCTGTTTGCTGGGAGGCACGGCGAGCAGGGAGCTGCACTCCTGAGCCCCGAAAGTCTGACAGCAGCAGAAACCACTGAATTATTCCGACCTGACCAATCCGCACCCGTGGTTTTTCACCTCCGTTGCCATCGCTGCCGGCTGAGTTCGAAGAACCTGCGCGTGTTTCATTTCTCCTAACACAGCTGGGTCTAATGGGACACAAACCAATACAAAGGATGGCAGCAGAGGAGTAGGAAGGCAAACAATGGACAGCGAAAAAGAAGCGTGCCTTCTGACATGGAGGCAGTCGCTGTTCACAAGGAAATGCAATACAATCAGCACCTCTCCCTGCAAAAGAGGAATCTGTCGATGCTGTGAACTATGTTATGGAAGTAAAGAAATGAAAAATGTGTGTGAGTGTGAGTGAATGTTGTTAAGTTAGACCTCAGGAAGCTACATTTGTTATCTGAATAGAATCATTTGCAATACAAACGGCTGCTTTTTGAGCTGCTGTATTTGATAGTTTGAAAGAAGATAAATATACTGTGACACTGAAAAACAATCAGTTTCAGTCTTTTTATATCACTGATTAAAGGTGCAATATGTAAAGAAATCGCTACTTTAAGCAAAAAGAGGGCAGCATATCGAGAGAGTGGCTGCTAACAGCCGCTAACTGTAGCGGCCCTTAGGTAGTTAGCTCGGTTAGCCGTGCAGTTAGTGGTACAGACTGGGGCCCAGGGAAGCATTGTTTTTTATTGTTGTTTTGGACCTGTAGCTGGCTAACATACTATCTTCAGTATCTCTGTAATTAAACACATTGACATCATAATGTTTAAACTCTTATTCCTTAATATTATGTTCATAATTCTATGTAGGTGATTCTTATTGCCCTTATTAATAAAAAACAACAAATCGACCATCTCACAAAAAGACTTTGTGTTAGCTGTTCTAAATCCTTTTCTGTCTAATCAGAATCAGAAATTGAAAAGTAGATTTTCACACATATGGCACATATTTTGCCCTGGTATTTTCTAGCAAAATGGCCACAATAAATATAGAAAAAATAAACAAGTAGAAGTCAGGAATAACACATAGAAAACATAAATGTATACGATTGAGTGGTCACTCCCGAGAAAGCCTGCTTGCACACAGGGACATTGTGTGATACACTGAAGGATTGTTCCGGAAAAAAAAAGTAAGAATTGAACTGACAAAGAAAACAAACAGCCCCTACAGAAACACAACCATTCAAATCCTTACAAAAATAATAAAGGAGTTGCTTGCAGTGATGATATTACTCAGAATGTCTAAAAAAAAATACTCTTTTGTTGACTCTCACAGCTCACAGCAAGTTGTACGAGGTAGCTCTAAAAACCCACTGTTCACTGTTAAGCGAAATAGTTAAGCAAATAGAGAGTGATGAAGGAGATTCAGGTGTTACTCTACTCTGCCGCTAGACAGCAGGGTATGTCTTTATGTTGGCAAGTACTTTGCCAATTTATTCATCATTAAAATGATTTTCTAGCAAATATGCCAAACACGATCTGGTTCCAGCCTCTCAGCTTTGAGGATTAACTGCTTTTCTCGGTTTCGTGAGAAATACATCTTTTGGTTTTGGAGCGTTTGTGGGACATAACAAGCTTTGATACAAGCTATGAGACATACTTCAGCACCGAACTGGGATGCAGCCGTATGATCATTTTTCCCTGTGTTTTTTTTTTCCTATAGACACTTCGAGATGAATCGATTCAGATAATAGCTAGAGAGCATTTTGCGCAAGAGGCCATGACAAACCTACAATATGTTAATGTTCCAAACCGTGACTACTCAGCAGTGATCTCTAATTGACCACATCAGCACCGAGTACTCCTGGGCAGGAGATCTTCAAACTTGTTCTTCATTTTTATCTCAACTACACCTGAAAGGTTTTTATCACTGCACGATCGTGACACTATCCCACTGACAAAATGATTCAGACAGCATATAAACCTGCCAAGGTACTCACAAGGTGAAAAGAGTCCCGGCTGACGTTGTCACGACTGTTAAAAGCAATCATACGCCAGCACCACTGATCGACCACGTCAGACACCTGCACATGGCCGGCCTGTCCGACTGATCGATTAAGCTTGGCTCTCGACTGCGGCAGAGACACGCATCGCCGTGATCGGGGGAGATGTGATCGCTATAGCATTTCTATAACTTGTTGTCAGCGAACTGAGGCATGATAAGCTCTATACTCAGATGGCTTCACATGTCAGTGGAAAAAAAGCCAATATAGGTCACACACGAAAATGTCATCAGGAAGTCTTTAACTCGGACTGCGCAATGAGCCTTCAGTCTTCTGGGACGTCAGCTCATGTTGGTGGAGCGCAGCGTGCCCTTTGGATGGAGAAGTTTCGAAGTTTTGAATGTCAGGGTTCCAGAAGTCTTCCAGAAACACAGTTACACAGTTATTAAAAAGGAGTTTTTAGAGTTGGAGGTCATTTAAAGTTTCACCAATTTGTCAGACTCACCCAAGGTCCTCACCTGGTGTCTGACATGACAATATCGATCCTTATGGAGCCATGAGGCAGTTTGGGGAAGCGCATCATAATCTGGTTAAATATAATAAATGATTTTTGGCACCTTTTCTGTGTTTTGTTACTGTTGTAAATCAAAATATGACTTTGTAATCACAGTTCATTCTGATCATAAATAGTGGCAATTTCCTTGCACATTGTTTGCACACTGCAGCTGCCTGATAAGTCACCATTCATATGTGCTTTGTGTATATTTTCCATTCATTCTATTGCCGAAATAAGGCGGGCAGGAGGCAAAAAGGGACAACGCTGAGGTTTTTGACATTAGTAAGCTTATTTTTCCTGAATATCAAATGAGAATGACACTAAAATAAAGCAATTACTGCAGGGCAGTCAAACCACATTTATTTGGGACATACAGCGGAAAATTAACAGCATTTGCTCACAAACAACACTGTTTCAAAACTAAATGAGCCAGACTAAGAAAACAACATTGGTCACTGATGTTGGAATTGTAGCATGCAGGAACTGTTTCAGAACAAAACGTACCCAGATAAATATTCCAAGTCTTTTTTTCCCCCTCACCATTTCTTGAGGGGGTGGTATACTAGGTGCTGACGCGAACGGCACAGCCCAGCCCCTGCTATAATGTGAGGGGGGAAAGTCCAGGCGCGGAGAGATGGTCCACAGAGTGGAGCAGCGCGGTTGGAGCGCACACATCGGGTGCGCAAAAGTAGAGACGCCAAGACGCACAGCGGCGAGACTGATGAATGTACAGACAACTGGGCGGCTGTGGGAGATGTGTATACACGCATTAGTAATGTGATGCATACGGATAAAACAGAGGTAAATATCCAAGAAAGGAAAAACAGTCTAGAGGAGCGCTCATGGAGACGCGCCGGACCGACAAGCCGTGCGCTTAAAACTGTGCCATGAAGCAGCAGCAGCGTGACACACACCTCCCATAGGCCATTTTGGTGAAGTTTCAAGTTAATCTAAAGTGGGGGGAAAAAAGGAAATCATGAACTTAACCGACTCCGTGTGGCTCTTGGAGGAGCTGTGGAACATCAGCAGAGCGGACGAAGAGGACCAGAAACTTTTGTTCGGCATCGGCACGGATAATTTCATCACGCTGCTGGTTTTCGGGCTCATCTTTACGCTCGGCGTCCTGGGCAACTCCATGGTGATCACCGTGCTGGCCCGGAGCAAACCGGGCAAGCCGCGGAGCACCACCAACATATTCATCCTCAACCTGAGCATCGCGGACCTCTCCTACCTGCTCTTCTGCATCCCCTTCCAGTCCACCATCTACATGATGCCGACGTGGGTCCTGGGCGCATTCATCTGCAAATTCATCCACTATTTCTTCACCGTGTCCATGCTGGTGAGCATCTTCACCCTGTCCGCCATGTCCGTGGACCGATACATTGCCATCGTGCACTCCAGAAAGTCCTCCTCCATCCGGGTGGCCAAGCACGCTCTGATCGGAGTGGTGGTGATCTGGGCGCTCTCCCTGGCCATGGCCGCGCCTGTCATGTACTACCAGAACATCTTCCACAGGGGAGAGAATCACACCTTCTGCTGGGAAGTGTGGCCGTCTCAAAACCAGAAGAAGGTCTACGTGGTCTGCACGTTTGTGTTCGGTTACGTTTTGCCCTTGCTGCTCATCACCTTCTGCTACGCGAAGGTAAGAGCAGCTGTCCACCTGGGTCGTTTTGATGATTCTGAAAAGAAAAAAAGAAAAAAATGACCGAACTGTCAAGAAATGTAAGTTTCCTCTATTTTCTTTGCTTGCAGGTTTTAAATCACCTGCACAAAAAGCTAAGAAACATGTCCAAAAAGTCAGAGGCGTCAAAGAAAAAGGTATGTGTGGAGCTGTCCTGTGGAGGGGGTGGGAGTGGGGTGCGTGTGTCATGGAATACAGCCATGTGACAGGCTGCAATCAGTCACAGGTGTTGAACAAACACCAGATAACATGCACGATGGGGAGATTTATCACCTGTTGAATTATTGTAGGGTTAAAATCATGAAAAATGTGACTGTGAACTGGCAGAAGTGCCTGTAAGTATCGCTAAAGTCACTGGGAATGCTCATTTTTAGTCATATGAGTGACACATATCCCCTACAAGTGACCGCCTGAGCCCTTTATTACACCGATATCTGCCATGATGATGATGATGATGATGATGATGGTATTGATGAAAGAAAAGCTCACAGAAGTTGTGCCGTCACTGAAAATACTCTCCGTCTACCCGAATCAGTGCATTTCACGGCTCTCTGCGCCGCAGCCCTTTGTTCTGATGACATATAGCTCCATTCATAGCAGGGTGTCAGTGTCTGTGGCCTTCAGGAAGATAAGTATCACTGCTACACTGACCCACAGCCCTTCAACAAGGGGCTGGTTGGTCTGCACATTTAGTCCAATTATTGCAGTTATTTCCGGGACTTAAAATCACGGAAGATGTGACTGTGAAATGGTACGAGTGTCTGTAAATCACCGGAACATGCTCTTTGTGGGTTTCCAGTGATTTAAGCAATACATTTCCCCTACAAGTGACCGTCTTATAACGACATCATCCGCCATGATGATGATGGTGCTAATTAGGGTGATGATGATGATAAATTAGGTCCCCCTGTCATGTTTGTAAAGAAAGGCTCACAAAGGTTTAAATTTAGACCAGTGCATTTCACGGCAGCCTTCAGCCTGTTTTCTTCTGTTGACACACGGCTCGATTCAAAGCAGGGTGTCAGTGCTCCTGGCCTTTAGGAAGATATATGTCACTGCTACACTGACCCCACAGTCACACACACACGCACCAAGGGACCAGTTAGTCTGTACCAGCGTTTCCTCCCATTCAACACGCAGTCAGAGGAAAAAACATTCCCGCCGTCTCCGCTTCTCCTTGGGGCCGGAACGATTAATGCAAACTTCATAATCCTCACTGTCAACTGGCGCACTCGAGAAAAAGAGGCCAAAAGGCTGCGTGCAATCAAACTGTCATCTCGACCCTCATTATTGCTGCTGGATGTCGCTTGGCTTCCCAGAGAGCTGGTTACAACGCTGCCGCCTGTTTGATTGCAGATCCGTCCGCCTGTCCACTGTTCCTCACAGCTGGTCAGTTCAGCGGTGCGATCTGACATCACCTCATGCTCCTCAACCACAGACCTCTGGGGACTGATGGGAATGTAACTGTGCCCACATGCGTGTTCCCCCCGCCTCCAACCCTGTCACTACATCCTTATTGCTCACAGCAGAAGGTGAAAGAGGAATTTCAAACGTTCTGATGATTTACTGTGCACACCGGCGGCGTTGCACTGACAGCTTTGTGATAAAACGCTCTGCAAACAGAGCGTTAAAGCCAGCCAGTATTACATAAATTACCTTGGCAGTGTAGCTTCTGTTAAACAATAACTAATGTCAGGACAGACTGTTTGTACACACAAATTAAATCTGAGCAGCGTATCAGCAGCTCCGCGCTGTGAGAACCCGATCTCTCGTACATTATTTATTTTTGTTGCGTTGAAAGCTGCAACGTGCAGATTTACATGTTTATGAACACACGTGTACAGAGCTGGTGCCAAAATCAGTGTTTCCTTGGCAGTGTGTCCAGAACAGTGTTTAATGATTATAAAGCTAATGTGCAGTATGGCATTGTATGTTCCCTGTACAATCAGTGGACACTTATTATTACATGGAAGCAAACCGCTCCCTTGTTGGTTTTAGCCAGCGCTTTGATTGGACATGAATGCTACTTCACAGTTCCGGCTTCAGGTCTTGTTACTTCCTTCCCCCGGTTTGAATTCGAAGTGAAGGTGCAGCCACTTTCGACAGGTTCACACAGATTAACGGCGGCGTCGTTCACAGTGCAAGTCCGTGGTCAACAGTCATGTTGGACCCCTTGTGCATCACGTGCCGTTGTATCTCCACGTTTTTGGCCACTTTCTCTAAATGGCTTCCAAGCCTGGCGTTCTTACTGGGGGCTTGTGTCTCTGGTGTCTGCAAAAGTAAATATGGAAATACATCCAGGAGGTGGTTAGCATAGCTTAGCATTAGTGCCGGAAAGAGGGTAACAGCTAGCCTGGCTCTGTCCAAACGTCAAATAAAAACCCAAAGTCTAAGAACAAGTCGTGGTCTTATGGACGGTTGTGTGAGGGACTATTTCCTGGCCAAGAGCAGTGACTTCATGAAGTCTTGGTATTAACATGAGATCACCAGGCAACCGGAGACTTTAGGAAGCCACTGCTCCTGGTCAAGATATAGCCTAGTCCCTAGTCCCTCCCCTAACCGTACATAAGACCACGACTTGTACCTTATGTTGTGCCAGTAAGCAGACTATCCGCCCTTTGGACAGAGTAATCTCGCTGTTCCCCTCTGTTTCCAGTCCAGCCAACCTTCGCTAACCGTCTCCTGGATGTTGCTTCATATATTTACTGTGCAGACATGAGAGAGTCAAGCCCCCAGGAAGAACACCAGGCTTTGAAGCCATTTAGACACTGACATTGTGAAAGAAGAGACTGTAATACTGCAGATATATTTTTTTTCTTCTTCCTGCAAAAAGACTTGTTTCACCATCAGAAATTGACCCATTTAGTCTGATAACATTTGCACAGTCAATTATAGCCACAGGGATGAATCTTTTTGATCTACATTCAAGTGCAGCGTATAGGGCGGAAGTTAGTCGGCTCGGCTGGTGGACGTTTTGGGTGATTTGATGCGTTATGGGTGCAGAAATAGTGGATGGTATGCGAAAGCTGTGGCTAATTTATACCCAGTAAGACGCATCAAATCCGGGCCAACACTGACAAACTGTCATATGACAGGCCCCCGCATCCGGCACTGTATGCAATTCTCCTTATACAGCCATGGAAGGTGGTTTCAGTCTGTTACCCAACTCTGATCAGGAAAGCAAAATAAGCTTATCTCCCCGAAATAACAGCTATTCCTTCAAGCCTAAATTAGATTATCTCGAGGAAAAGAGTAATATTATCACGAGGTTGGTGTCATGTTTGCAGGTGCCTCTCTGCGTGCGGGTAAAAGCACGAGCAGATATGGCGCGTGAGCAACAGATGGAAATCGAAGGAGACACACAGCAGTGTCCTTGGTGGAGAGCGGAGGGAGTTTGTTCAAGAAAGCGTTTAATCGATAGCTCGTGTGGGTCGCTCCGGTCTCAGCAGCTCATCAGCCGGCCTGTGAAATATGATCTCAGTGGCAGCTGGGCAGAGCAAGGTTACTCCCACTGCTGTTGTGAAATACATCTAGACAAAGTTTTTTATCACCCTCAGGCACCCGCAGTGGGAATCAGACAGCCTCTGAAAGTGAAATGAGATACTTTTAAAAAGCCAATTCTCTCACATAAAAAAAAAAAAAGGATAGTCGTAAGTCTTCCTTAATCTGTCAGAAAAACATTGTGCAAAGACGTGACCAACCCATTTCAATAAATCTGTATCCTCCTTTGGGTTTTATGTTGTTGTAAGACAAAAGAAAGGCTGGGATGGTGTTGTTTTTGGATTTAAGGGTTTTGGTTCATGTTCTCGGGAATACCAGAGAGTTGGAGTTAATTTTACTTGGCAGGCGATAACGTCTCTGATGGATTGTCAGAGGTTAAAAAGCCAGTAATGAGTGCTGTAGGAGTTTTCTCTCTCAGTGATATGAGTCAGTCAGGCAGCCAGCCGGAGCACGCAGATGGTTACGGATAATTACAAAAATGAGTATTTGGACAAGGCATCTCGAAATTGTTTAACGGCATCTGTAAACTGAAAACGGGGACGGCTAATTAAGGCAACTGAGTGATGACTGAGCGCTAACTGAATTAAGTCACAGTGTCACTCATCATCACACAGCAATTCGTGAGTGGCTTCGCTCGTGAGTTTAAAGCCTGATCTGCTGAGGCTGCTGTTGGACGCAACCGCCGAGGAGCTGGCACCTTGTCGGAGGGCAAACCACTGCAGAGAGACCCCTTTTATTCTGCTCACGTCAAAACCTGAAAATGATTGACGCTGCCATTATTGTTTTTTTAATAGCTGAAATATTTTCCGGTTTCCCGGAAATGTGTTGACGAGTTTTAAACCTACACGAAGCCTGTTATTTATGGAAATGGCAGAAGTTCAGTGATTGCAGAGCACATCGCATCATGATAACTGTTTTTGCTCTTTAATGTTTTTTTCCTGTGTGTGTGTGTGTGTGTGTGTTTCCTTCGAGTGGAAATGTGTTGTGTGAGTCGGGGACCAGCTAACAGCTTTGAAAACAGCAGGGGTTCAAGTATAGACAGTGTGGCGGGAGAGGAGAGGCTAAAAGGCAGGATTTTTATTAGTTCTTTCTTCCCGCGGTGTTGCTGCTGTTTATATTAGGCTAACTGATGGCTCCTAGAGGGTCGAGGTGCAGATATCTATGTGTCGCGGAGGCTATCCAAACAAAGCGTGGTTAACATAAGGCACAGCTCGACTGAAGCTGTGGGAACCTCTCCACGGCCACTGAGCCTTGTGTGTGTTTGTGTGCGCGCGTGTGTGTGATCGTGCACGTATGTTCTTGTGTATTATGGTCGCGCTGATATCTAAGGGCCAATATTGACCTTTAAAATTTTATAGGGTCCAGTGTGTGGCGTTCCACTCTGACATGATCGATAGGGTGCAGTTTCATTACAGGTTTGTCAAACTGATCAATACCAGAATCAGCTGTGAGGAGCCGACTTTGAGGGATTTAACCAGACGGATTAAACTTTTGCCCTGACAGGTTATCATTACTCTTAGGTTCTTTATCGGTGGAGAGCTTGAGGCAACGACTGTACCTACAGTTCATTTATTTAAGTCATGGTGGAAAAGTTCACTCTTTGTGCTCCAGGAAATTCAGATTACATCCTTTGTTACTTGCTTGTGCCTCTTACCACACTTACTTTTCTTTAGTGTTCCTTTTACTTAAAGGTTTAATGTGAAGGTTTTATGATACAATCACCTGAGTCTGCCATGCTTCTACAGTAAACCCAGAATGGACAAATCCAACACTGACCCAAGAGAGGCACCGCTGTAGGGCAGGGTGAGACGAGGGGTGTTCAGTTGGTTCTAAATGGTCAGCTCACTGCTAGATGTCCAATACACTGGGCCTTTTATCTGCACGTGAGCCACTCAGAGGGCAGCGCAATAAGCTGTAAACACATCAATAACACTCACCAACAATCATATCTTTATGAATATTGGTAATGTGAACACGTTAGCAAACAGCTGCAACAGGACGCAACTTTGTTTTTTGTCGCAACCGTGATTTTATGATACTTGCTCAGCAGAATGATCTTCACAGATGAACGCCACTTTGAACGGATTTTTGAAGCGTAAATAATAAGCTAGCTAACGTTCAAAACGACTTCAGCGTTTATGTTCAACTCTTTAGCTTGTGTTTGCCACAGACCTTATTTCAGGCATCTTAACCCGACAGCTTGTTCTAAAGACCCATTAGCTTAGAGGCAGGGAAGTGAGAAAATGCTGACTCGTGCATTTTTGGGTTTGAAGACTCATTCGTGCAGCGCATTATACACAACCAGCAGACACTGAGCAAATAAGCTTTCTAAATGTAAATCCAGCATTCACTCTCCCTCCAGGTCTGCTTTGGTGTCCACCAGCAACTGAAATAAATACCTTAAAATACCCCTTTATATTCACCAGTTCACTTTATGTTCACCAGTTCACTTCATGTTCACCAGTTGCTCTAGTTTTTGATTCTCCATTTTTCTGACAGCCTCTTTCGTACTTTTTGTTGCAAAAAAACACCCAAACAAATGAAACAACTTTTAACCCCTTTGTCTGTCCCTCATTATGAACCCGTGCTGTGCTGACGAGCATTATTCAAAAACCACAGAAGTGTAACTTTCTGAAAGCGACACGCAATCGTCGTGTATTACATGACACTTGAGTCTTTTGCAACTTATATTTGACAAAAATAGAGCAGTCAAAGGGTCCGCGTTGGAACATTTCACTTTAATACAGTTGTGATAGCTCTTCAGTGAAGTGCTGGAACAAGATGAAACAGAATTGATGTGGCACGTCGTCAAGCTGTGTGAAAGAAATGTTTTCCCTTTGCTCCTCAAGTAGAAATATGTTAGGACTAAAAATCAGATTCAGTCGGTCCTCGTGGACTCTGGTTACTATGGCAGCTCCAATGTGGTAGCTGTAATTCAACACGGCTCATCACAGGCCGGCGTCAGTCAGATGTCGGTATGTATATGTTATAATTTCCGGACATGACAGCCTTCATTCCATTTCGTGACACGCTGCGTTTATTATTCTCTCGGTGTGGCTCTTCCTGTGGCGATCCCTGCAACGGTTTGTCGGCTCAAATGGCCTTGACTGGAAATGTTGTGGCATCTTTTATTCATCACTTCTCACTGTCCCCGAACAAATGTACAGAGAAAGCTGCATTTCTAATTAGCATCATGAGCTTCAGTATCATTTTATTTTTCTATGGTGGGAGCTAATAAGTTCTGGAATCTGCAGATCAAGGCAGCATGTAATTAGTTTTTGTGACGACACTTTCCAGCTGTAGCCTTTGGCTTCGCTGATAGTCCTGCCCGAAGTAATGACACCCAGCGCTTTGCTCTCAGACGTTCCCTGAAATTGATTTGCCATAATGGTCCCATTAACTTGCCACATTTTGTTTTAAACGTGTCATTAATTTCTGTATGCCGTGTTAAATTGTGTCTTATTTTTTGGGGTAGGTCCGATATGACAACTGTACAAGAGAGCATTTGAACGATTAAAGGCCCGACAAACCGTTAAAGATGCTTCAGTACAGATATACAGATTCTTTTATTAGTATGTAGCTCTGTATTTACTTGATCGGTATGAGATGTTTACGTTGTTTTCTTTCTGCCCATTAGTTTGAGAGCATTTGCTTCATTATTAGTTCATTCATATGATTGCAGCTTGATCTGCTGGGTGAAGTGGCAGTAGGATAAATTGATTCTTGTTATGCTGATCAGTTTAATGTAATACAATTAAGGGTTTCATAAGGCCTGAATGAGTATGAAGATGAATGCAAATGGATTTACTGTATACCTATTGCCTTAAGAACGAACTGCAGCACAGCGAGTCACTCTATGTAACAAACCCATAGCAAATTATGACCAAATCTGCAGTTTCCCTTAGGATTTAAGGACACTTTTGTGTCCTTTAGCCCATTGTTTTGGTCAGTTATTATAGACCGTGCGAAGATTTGGGACTGACTGGTGAACAAAGCGGCTACAGAGCAAGATATTTTTCTCAGCGGTTGGTGAAACTAAAACAGAGCTCCAAGGAGAGTGGGTTTTGTACCTACCTTCGCCAGATTTCCAGAAATGTGTCTTCGACTGAACTAACATGTTGCTCAGTGTCAGCAGGAAGTGTAAAGAGGCATATTTTTTGCCACGTTTGCCAAACTTTGTCCTTACACAAAGTCAAATTTGAATTATTCTTGCAAGAATCAAGAATGCATAATGATACCATTAAATATCAGTAAGTCACTGTTGTACTCAGCGTCATTGCATTAATTCAGCTACATCATTATATATTCATCTTAAAGGTGCGGTTCACCTAAAAATGAATATTCAGTCATGACCTGCTCACCCTCAAGCTTATCCGAAGTTGTGAAGTCTTGTCGTCCACAAACCGTTCCTGGAAGGTGACAGCAAAACGGTGTTGCAGCATTATCCTAAACAACTGAGGTAGATGGGCATTTTTGTTTTAAAAAGTAAAAAACACAAGGGAAAAATATAAAATGGCTCCATACCAACGTTATCAAAGTCTCTGGAAACCTGGAGATCCCGGATTGATTTGAATGGATGTTATTTATTGGCTCTTTTAAGCCAAAACCTTCACTGTAGCTGCTAAGGGTGTACTAACTACAATTTGCAAAATCAATCTGGGAACTTATGTATGAGCCATGGAGCCATTTTTTAAGTCCCCCAGCTACTTCAGTTGTTTAAGAAAATGCTGCAACACTGTGTTGCTGCAAAGCTCAAGAAATGTCTTTACCTGCCATGAGGGTGACTTGTTAATGACTTTATTTTCATTTTTGGAGGAAATTATCCTTTGAACCGTTTCCCTTTAAAGTTCAGTCTCTGTAGCCCATAGATGGGACATTGCTAAATTCTGATGTATGGAGGCGGAATACAAGTTAAGACTGGTAGAGCAGCAACAGCAGAATAATAAAGGATGAAAGTTCTCTTCATGCATTCGTCTTTCAAAATGCCTTACTTTATTCCTTTATTCTGAAAAAGAGTCTAACCTGTGTACATTATTAATGTCGTCCCTGAGGGCACTAACATCTTTCTCTTCATCTTCTCTTTGTTCCTAATCTGTGGCTCCCAGACGGCTCAGACGGTCCTGGTGGTGGTGGTGGTGTTCTGCCTCTCTTGGCTCCCTCATCACGTCGTTCACCTGTGGGTGGAGTTCGGGACCTTCCCGCTGAACCAGGCCTCCTTCGTGCTGCGCGTGGCCGCCCACTGCCTGGCGTACAGCAACTCGTCCGTCAACCCGGTCATCTACGCCTTCCTGTCCGAGAACTTCAGGAAGGCTTACAAGCAGGTGTTCAAATGTCAGATCGGAAGCAGCGACTCCCCGCTCAACGACATCAAGGAGATCCGGAGCAAAGCGGACACGCCGCCCTCGACTAATTGCACCAACGTTTGACTGCCGGCGCGTGGCTTTTGACATGAAAGTGAAGTATGGCGACGGCCGCACTGAAAGAGAAAGCCAAGTCATAGTGGGGGAGCCGTCATTCATCGAGTGGGCGCGTGGACTTTTTGATGCAGCTAAGTGTGGCTGCTTTGATGTTGCTGCAGCCGTACTGTTCCACGTAAGCGCTGTTCATTAAACCTGGACGAGAGGAGATAAAGCCGCGGTGGCTGCAGGACGTTATTACTGCATCTTTAATCAGTGTCTGTCTCCAGCATCTGCTCTTTTCATAACCTGTGGAGTCTGAAACTCAGGAAAATAATCCTCTGTCTAAAGTCTGTCCGTCCATCCGTCCATCCATCCATTTTCTACCGCTTAACCCGGGTTCGGGTTGCGGAGGCAGCAGGCTTAGAATGGTATTCCGGACCTAGCAAGACTTTCCAGCTCCCAGGCCAGATGGGATATATAGTCTGTGTCTGAAGTGACATTTGCATCTGAGCGCAAATGGTGTTTTTCAGGTTTATCATGAGTCAGTCTTCATTTTGACTTGCATTACGACGTCACAAGGTAAAGTTATTGTCATTTTAAAAAAAAAAAACAAAAAAAAACACGTGTTTAAAAAAACGAAACAAAGTTTGAGTGATTTGTGACAAATTCAAGAGCAAAATGAAGGCTCCGTTACGTCCAAACTGTAGGCTAGCGCGACAAATTTGTTTTCCTCTTCCTCTAAGAGGATGCGGCGTGTGGGTGCGGAGTTTCAGAGTTGCTGAACGTTGTGTCGTAGCTGCTAGAAAATGACCAACCATTGTCACTGCACCCAGTATAAATAAATCCTCCTTTTTGAACAGATTTGGTTGTAAATATTACAGACACTGAGACTAGTATATGCCTGTAAAAGCCTCACTGCAGTGTATTTGGCTGTTATACTACATGAACAGACTGTGCTGTGCGCTGTGACCGAGCCGGGGCCGCGCAGCACATCGAGCTCGGTCCTCGCAAAAACAATCGAACAAGAGATCCTGTGAAGATCCTGATGTTGTATGCCATATGTATGTGATGTGTCAAGCCTCCACGCAGTAGCTTTACCTCAGTATATTCAAACAAAAATCAATATGAGACCTTTAACTTGGATCTACGGTATCGCTTCAGTTTCTCGTGTGCATCTTTGGAAGTTTTGGACTTCAAGGAATGTTTTTCACATCCTTCATGCACTCTTTGAGGAAAAGGATCAAATGTCAAGCTCTGCTTGTTTTTTTTTTCTCCTGAAGTGAGGCAACACACGTTTCACGGAGGAGGCTGTGCCTGATTAACACCGGAGAGGTGGCCCTAATCAGAGCAATCAAACGGACTCTCATTCTCTCTGTCTGTGAGGAGCTCAGATGGATGTCAAGGACAGAGCGGAGGAGGTTCAGTTGATGACTTTGCTCACTGTAGTGCTGAATGTACAGAGGGTGGTTCTCATTCATGGCCGCGCAGGACTGAAGAACTTCCTTTTAAGTAGCCCACTTGCACGGACCTGTGATCCAGGAGGAGCGCGGGACACGTCTTCGTGTTGGTGAGATCATGGCGGACACATATCACAACGGGAAAGGGACCGTAACGTCTTTGGTGAATGAAACTCAAGTGGAACACAGACGGTGTTCGCTTTAAAATACCCAATTTAAAGAGCACATGTACAAAAGAATGTATTTCTAACAGAGAATGCCGTTTTTTAATTTCGCTGCACAACTTACAGTGTAAATATTTAGTGTATATATGGCGCTAACATAATGCATACTGCATACCGTATAGCACAGATATGTAATCAAATACTGATATTCACGGCCCTCGACGTCGCATACAGACAACAGAGACAAGGTACATTTTAATGCCTCAGTGAGCCGCACCACACTTTCAGCTAACTCTGTTATTTAACACATCCGTTATTACACGCTCAGAGCAAGTCAGGCGGTGTAGAGCGACCAAGTAAATCATAGAACTGTCAGCCAGGGGATCACTGTTCATGTCATCATGACAAAATGACACCTATTGCAGCGGGAACTGCCATGGAAGCAGTTTTGATGACCTTCTCAGGTGTTTCTATGTCTGCGTTCGAGCAGTTCAAATCAAAATGAAAGCTGATTTCGAAAAGATGGGTATGATCTAACAATGCAATCCAACTCACGGCTGCGGGTAGAACTGATGTTTCATTAGTGTTGTGACATTTTTTTTTCAGGTACCAAGACTAGGAAAATGTAGTTGTCAGAAATATAGTTTGAATTGATATTAAAATGCTTGCGAGTAGTTTTGCAGTTTTGGGATCCAAATTAGGAACAGTCAGTCAATCAAAACTGATGTTAATGAAGACACATTTCTGAGTAGTGCCATAAAACACCACACAAGGAGCTGTTAATACATTTAAAAAATGACATTTCAATTTATCTGTCTCAACCAATTGACACTAGAGTTACGCATCGTAGTTATGTGCCTCCGTGCACCAGTCAAGCTGATGTTCCTGAGCTGTGGTGTTGAATAATGACCAGAGCTTCTTGATGAAGGTTCTTCAGTCATCCAGGTCATGGTAACGCTAAGCACTGTATCATAGCCAACTGGACTTGTTTCAGTTTCAGCTGGCATCCAAGAGGCTACTTCAGTTCTAACTAGCTGGAGGGGAGTTGCAGAGTTGTTGGGAGTCGTTGACCCACAAGCGGCCGTCATAATATTAATAATTCATCAGTAACGACCAGAACATTTCTTTGTCACAGTTGAGTTGATGTCTTCTCTTCCTCATTTTATCCATCTCGACATTCCCGTAAAACATTTTGTCGTACTTGTATAAATAGTTGAGTCGTGGCCAAAAAAAATGAGTTGCAAGAGATCAGAGTGACCTTGGCCTCTGACCACTCAAATCAGGTCAATTCAGTTATATAAATCGTCAACTCTTGAGTCCATTTTGAAGAAATTCCCTGCAGGCGTTTCTGAGATATCCTGTTTAACGGGACGCCATGAGGCCACAGTGACCTTGACCGCTGACCGCCAAAATCTAATAAGTTCATCCCCGAGTCCGAACTGACATTTGTTTTGAATTTGCAGAGACTTCTCCTCGAGGCGCTCTTGAAGTATCACATCCACCACAATGGGACGTACGGAGAGACATACAGGCAACCTGAAAAACGTAAAGTCACCAGTCACATTTATCACCGCAGAAGACGCTTTAAAAAAAAATAAAACAAAACAACATGTATGCGAAATTCCCATTGAAGCAGTGGCCATTAGTTTGCAGTGACAGTACGCTTCCGTCAGGTAAAAACAGTGAGCATGTGTGATAAAGCTCCTTTATTACAAACTGCCATCCATCCCCTCAAGTAATGCTGTTAAGCAAACATAATTACAGTCTGTCCATCTCAGTGTTAAAACAGATGTGAAAATATAAAGAGTGAGCATCTGTCTGTTAGCTAGAAGATCTGCGTCTCTTGACTGAACGTGGGTGCGCGCTGTGCATCAGACACCCTCTGTGGAAACAGTTTTTACACCGTAACTTGCTGCATTTCAAAAGCATTGCCTTTCACTTTCAGGAGGATTTCTCTTTGCACATGACACGGAACACGTGAAGACGAACACAAAAACGCACACGGAGCACGCTGCGGAGCGAGGACATGCGACAAGAGGTGCTCTTTCTTAGTGAAGGCTTCTTTAAGGAGTCACATTGTTATTTATTCATTCAGTCACTCACTTATAGATGGTACTGTTTGTACAGCTTTTCAGTGCTCTGTGCGGTTTACTGTGATCGTTCCGTTGTGTCTCTTCAACCTTTAGTCCTGTATTAACACAGCAGTGCTGTTGAACTACATCATTTACCAGAAAAGGGGGGGAAAAAAAGTTATTTTCTTGTTGTTGAATCTTTGTGTGCTTGATATGCAACATGTGAGAAACAGTCAAGTCTCTGAAGTGCTCTATCTGAATGACATTTTGAAAATACGTCCAGGCTTTTGATTGTGTCTTTATGCAGTGCTATGCTACAACTATTATATAAATATAGTAAACTTGGTGGTATTTCCTTGAATAAATCTTTTTATTCCATAAACAAAATCTGCCTCGCGTTTCATTAGTCCCTCGTCGCTTTCTTCACAAAAAAAAAAAAGGGTGGTCTCACGTCTCACTGAGCCCTGCACATCTATTAAAAGAGCTCTCGTTCAGCCCACCCCCTCGACAGAAAACATCGACCCTCACCCCGCTCGCTGTCACTGTGGGCTGTGACCAAAAGAAAGAAAATAGCAGTGTACGCTCCCACCGGTTGGGTTCCCTCAGAGTTGGGTTTTGCTGATTACACCCTGGTGGAGTGCATTTCCTGGCATCGAATCAACTCCGTGATCCCGGAGGGGTTCGGGGAAACAGTCTCTCTTCCCATGATGCCTTGTGCTGCAAGTATCTAACAGGACGGGGTCTTTGTCGGGGCAGCTCTAGTGATGCATGTCAAATACAGACTTGAGTCAGAGTGAGACAAGATGACAGCTGTTTACCGTTTGGAGGTTGGTCTGTGGACCCCAAAGTGGACAGACAAGTGGACTCCTCAGCCAGCAGGAAAAAGACGCCGCACAGCACACAGGACACACACGCATAAAAAACACCATGAAGGGCACTGCACAACGTCCACAGACAACGTCAAGATCCAGATTGTTATCCGCGACCACGTGTTTGAAATGCGAGGGTAACTAAAATGAGGGGTCCTGTCACTGGGTGACGCCTCCAGCGCTCCTCGTTTCTGGAAATTGATTTTTAAATAATACATTAAAAAAATTAATACACTGGCAAAACTTGTTCAGTTAACGGAGGGATCAAGGTGGCCTCAACCTGAACTGATGGCAAAGGAAATGAGCGACAGTCTCAATCTGTCACAGCTGAATTACGAGCTAAACTGAAAAAATCCTTCAAAATCAGCGTTGATTGATGAGGGAACAAAATTTCTCCTCTGGAGTTTTTCTGCGCTTCTCCTCAGTGAGCACTGTCCTCAAAGCCTGAGTTAGAAGAGTTAGACTGGAGCGACAGAGTAATGTACATCGCACCCCCGAGTTACCGCGTTTAATTGGTACTGGAATATTTTACAAAGTCATTTTTTTTATTTCTGCCACTTTAACGCTTTTTCAAAAGGAGCGAGAAGATCACCCCCCCCCCGGTTCTCCACGGATTCATCAGTGGTGGCCACAGCGAGTGGCCAAAGTCTGGCCTCCGCAGTGAGGTTTACTGGTGAAGCTGCCCAGTGACTTTTAGATGAATTAAAAATGAATGCATGAATGCATGAAAAAAGCTTAAGTCGTTATATACAGAAGAATTCATCTCACAAACCTGTCAAAACTTTTGGACAGCAGTAAATGAATATGAGAACAAATCCTCTACATCTATTCCTTCTTACGTTTAATGAAAAGACATTGGACGTTTGCCAAGCTTTCAACACACACTGCAGCAGCTGGTAATCAGTTTGATATGGTGCATTCGTGTCCTGCCGTACTTAAACAGTCCCTCTCCGGTCCACCTGGCAGGCCTTCACTTTCTCTGCTGTCAAGGAGGCGCTTTAAGCCATCGATTTCAGGAGATCGACCGGCGTGGATAAACTTCACCCCTTATTTTTTTTCCCAATTATCGGTGAACAAATTGCATTTCTCGTTAATCTCTCCTTTCCTTCCCGAGTCGTCCCCCAGGTTTAAGTCTGCACATGTAGTTCCAAAGGTGGTGACAAAAACTATCTGCCAATTTCCAAACTGTCCCGTCTCACTAAAGCTATTAATGAGTAATAAGCTCTGAAGTCCTGCGTTTAGTCCACACCGGTCTGGTTTGAGAGCAACACAAATTTCTGCTATGGATGTCAACATGAATTGGCTTAACAACAGGGAATATTTTGGAAGGGTTGTATGTCTACAGGCTAATTTGTGAGATAAATAGCCTGCTTTAGGAAGATTTCCTTCAAGTAATGGCACCGTGCTGAACCATAGCGAAGCAAAGACCACGGTGCTGCTAGCCGGACGTGATGCCGGTCTGAGGCCATCGCCCGGTTGGCCTCCTTAATGTATGAGAGCACTTGCTGCGACGCTCAGGAAATGTTTTTGCGGACTACGAAACCTCACCTGACTTTCCGTCGCCACCAGAGTGCACAGATGACACGAATGAATTTTCATTTTTGGGTGAGCCTTTTAAAGCTGCAGTACGGACACATTTGATAGCACACGCAGAGAGACGCCAGCGCAAACACTCGCCTCTGTTCCGCTTGCGTGCGCTCGGAAAGCAAATGAACCCACTGATTTCATATAAAAGTCGGCTCCGAGGGCGCCGCTCAATCATCTCGAACATTCAGCCGGAAAGCTGTCGTTGTTGGCACACGCGGAGCATCGAGTCGACGAACGCACCGCGGGGCGTGCAGGTCAGGCACCGACAGCCCGGCGCTGTTGACGCTGGGCAAATTTAACAGACTCCATTCACGGCGCAGCTCTGTCTGACGAGCCTGGTTAGATATGTGAAGTCGCACACTGTTTGTGCACCCAGTCCATCATTATTCACCCTGGTCGTTTTAGATCGCCAGGCGGGCTGACACGGGCTGTTCAGGTCCCGATAAACACACAGCACCCTGGGAAAAACATAAATAACGTTTTTGTTACCAAGTGCATTTTGAATTGTGTCATTGTGTTTTCTCTCTGACCTTTTCGGATCTTTGAGTGATGGTGACATGTTTTTTTTCCCTTTCCGGACGCCTCCTCATCTTGTCACGAGCTCGACGCTGAATCACTCAAGCAGAGGAACCCGTTCTTTTCTTGACTACGGCTGTTATTCGATGGCTGTTTCTGCTCAGCTATTATTGGCCAGCGCCTTATGGCTGCCTACTTATCGTCGAGGATGATTAATACCGCTCAAGAGTGTGAATCGAACAGATGCCGGTTGCCATTTATAGCGTTCCTTATTATCACAATTGCCTTTCTCTCGGGAGCATCTCCTGACCACGTACAAAACAACAACAAAAAAAAACCTCAAAGTGTGTGAAGCATTACGAGGAACCAGGGTGATATCACCTCCAGTAAGCTTGGGATTAATGAGGTAGATCACAGCTACGGTTACATTCCACACGTCAAACTCCACAGAGGGATAATTAATGACTCGTAACTCCTTTCATTAAAAACGCAACAGAACTGATTGCGCTTTTATTAAAGACACACAATCGGGAGGATCACGGGAGTATGACTTCATCTCACCTCGTGTTTTTTTTTGGCCATCCGTCCGTCACACAAAGCCTCTTTGATTCCCTCTCACGAAAGAAAGGAGATGTTGCTTATAATCACACCATGAGATTGGCACAAAAGCTTACAGCCACTCGCACCGTGGGTTCCTTTTTTTTTTTTTTATTTTTTTTTTTATACGGAACAAAAGGGTTTAGAGACGCAAGGCACTCTGGCTGCACGCAGCAAGAGGACACTTGGCCCGGAGCAGTGATCAACACTTACCGTCTTACTTAAGGTCGAGGCTCGCTCTCTCGTTCGCTCACTCCTAAACACATTCCACCAACGTACAGGCAGGGCAGCCTCATTTCCGGCGAATTGTCTGCCATCTAATAGACGTTGACGGAGCGAGAATGGGCCCAGGTTCAGCTCGACTGAGCAGCGGTGCAGGCTGGAATTGCAATATCAAAATAGGGAGCCGGATTGAAAAGGTCACCCCCGAGACGAGCACGCATATTGCTGTGTTTAACCTTTGAAGTTATTCATTACGATGCACCTACGCCGACACTAGTTTCCCAAAACGCCCCAAACTACTAATTTACTGCAGTTTGACCTTCTTTGCCAAGTCTATTAGCTTCTACCTTGCGCAGCTTGCATCCACCCTGTCAGTTAAATTAAGTCTGTGTACCAAAAACACGATTCAAACTTGCATGCATTCTCGTCCTTGTTCCCCCTACATGATGTGTATTGAGTTCTATCCAACTTTACTGCACTTTTTGTAGCGTTTGAAAGGAGCACTTTGTAAGATTCGGCCAGAATATTAGTTTACATTCAAATAGAGAGTAAAACATTCAAAAATAAGCGGCTGCAAGCGTTAAATTGCTCTATAATCCAAGAGCAATCACTGTTATAAAGTGTCTGGCCAGCAGTCCTGCTCATGCAGTAAAAGAGAAAATATATTTTCTTGTGTCCCCGCCCACGATATCCCATCAGGAAAGAGAATTCGATAAAGCTGTCGTCCCCCCGAGCCACTGTGCTGCAAGGTGCAAAAAAATGAAGTACAAATGTATTTAATTTGTTAGTTCAGTGCGTGGTTTGAGAAAGTTGTTGAAGAGAAGGGGAAAAAAGATTTGCAACCGTTAAAAAACTACATAATACACTCTACACAACTACACATAACACATTCACAAAATGTCACTTACCTGTAATATACAACATGTTTTGAATTCAGGTTTCAAAGCCGGGTCCACAGCTAACTGAGCCATGAGCTAATTGGCTAACAGAAGCTAGCCACACAGCCAGCGTTAGCCAGCAAATCCGTCACACGGGTGATATGCCGCTCCAAATTCTTCCAACTACACCTTTATCTCTCCGCTCAGGACTGACCGTAACGTTAAGTGGTCTGACAATCACTCTCTCTGCCAGGTGAACATCCTGCTGTTGTAATTAGACCGATGCATGACTAGTGGAGACATAGCACAGCATGTGAGAAAAAAAAAAATCTGAATCGATAAGTATAAGTGCATGTTACTTAAAACAATACGTGTCTGCTGCTGGCAAAAACAACAGACAGCTCGGGAGCAGCGCTGAAGTTAATCCGACAAATGAATGTTGACACCATCAGGAGAGCTTCCAACCAATATTTGACTTGTATGTATTCATTTAATTCAGTTTTAATTTCATTTGCACATATTTCTGCACCTGACAGTGGAAATGCATGACTCACGCCACAGGATTTTTCTTTCTGCTCGTGTCGCGCTGCTCTCAGGTCCAGAGTGAAAAACAAATTACCAGAGGTGCACGTCTTTTCCCAGAAAAGCATTAGGGAAACAGCATGGGCAGACTCGACTCGAGAGCGCGGGCTGACTCACCACCGCCAAATAACACCAAAAGAAATGTCATGTGGACATGTGCAACCTCAGAGCCTCACCGCTAAAGAGGATGAATATGAAATGCCAACTTGAATTCTCTCCCCCCGCCTGGTTGCTATTACATGTTCAGGACCCGACCTTCACATCGGAGGCAAGAGGGGCCCGGCAAGCCACTGACTACGGTTCAAGACTGCGTTTCAACATCTGTAAGAGAGAAAGCACTCAATGTTTTTTTTTTTACTTGATATTTCAGCATTTCTGGATATTTTTCAGGAGATAGACATCTTTGATGGAAATTTGTGACGTCTCCAGCCATGTTCGTGGCGACCAAAGTGGATATTTTAAGCAAAAACATGAACCTAAACCTGAAGAGACTATATAACATAAAGCTGTAACATAAAAGAATGTAAAGTTTCTACATATCCCTGGTTAGCAATTTAATTTACTAACATTTATTCAGCCGATCGGGTCGTCTCTCCTCACAGAATGAGGAGTAAAGTCCCTACAGAGAGGCAAAGTGGCACCACGGGCCGCTTCGGGTCCGCTCAGTCCACCAAATCGCCTCACTCAGTGTATGTCACCAACACCAACATGGCCGCCACCTCGGCAGGGAGAAAGTAAGAAAATAGGTGAAAATCACAACGTTCCGGCTGTATCGACAGCTGCAATAATGTGGAATGAGTTGTGAGCTGGCTAGCGTTCAGGACTGGCTCCAGAAGGTTCTAGTTTTGGAGCGCTGAGAAAGTCACAGTCCGTCATACAACTATTGAAGTGTAAGACTGAAAGGAATTAGAAAGACTACACGCCCGACAGTTGTGTAAATGACTCACGACACAGTTTAACTGGGATCAGAAATGTGTTTCTCACCACCGACAACTGTACGATCTTTTTCCAAAACAGGGATCTGATGTCACGTCCCTTCCAGCGGAACATTATTTTGGAAGAAAAAACAAAACGCTGTATGCTAGTGAACGGAGAGACTCATTTAAACCAACGTAAGTATTCCGTATGCTGTGTTTGCCCGTCAGTGTGGCCTAAATCCCGTGGAAGACCCTGTCAGCAACACTCAAGATCAGATACGTGGAAAAGATGCCGAGCACGGTGTAACACTGAACCTAATGCCAGCCTTTACAATCTGGATGCCTGATAGCAAATTGGCTGCTCTGTATTCAGGTCAGGCTTTGGCCCTCGAGGCTACAAAGGCTGAAGAGGTCCCTGATGATGGGCTTAATTCCCTCTCCTTCACCCCGACGCTGACATCAGCGGATGCCCGGTCAGGCCCGAATGGAGCACCCACTGTACCGTCCACGCTGGAATATTAATGCACCGATATCACCTGAAGCACAATGACCACAGACCTCTCTCCGGGCCACCATTCATTAGAGTTATGTGATCGTCTCACAGGTTTTTCATGATACCGCATCATCAGCAGCGCGGTAGCTCCACGAGAGGTCCCGTAGTTCAGCAGCCTCCAAGAACGCGTGGCTGTACAACAATTTCTGCCATAATTTCATCTCGCCCGAGGCACGTCTGAATTCGGCCCAGACGGTCACTGACGGGTCTTTCGCTGCTCCGCCTGCATCTGTCTGCATTGTTCCGGACACTAACTAGATTACATCAGTCACAGCAGAGAGGGGGGAGACGGACTTCTTAAGGTGAGCGGAAACGCAGGGCTCCTGTTCGTTAGTCTGCCGCGAACATCACTCGTGCGTCTGGTCCATCTTCCTCCGCAAAATCATGTCTCGAATCTATATCACTTGCACACATCGCACAATCACAGCAGTATGTTTTAGTTCCCGCCGCCCCCACCAAAGGCCTTAAAGGGGCAATATGTAAGAATTGACCACCTGTTGAATTCATACTCTAAAAA
This sequence comes from Diplodus sargus, assembly GCA_903131615.1. NCBI lineage: Eukaryota > Metazoa > Chordata > Actinopteri > Spariformes > Sparidae > Diplodus > Diplodus sargus. Next base: position 5,553,771 of record CAEMYA010000014.1, on the reverse strand, counting down.
AAAAAATAGGGGGCAAATAGGGGCTCCATGCACTTGACAATTCATTTTTGAATGTATTTTTGGCCTTTTCATGGTTTTTTTGAGAGTACAGTGTTTTAGAGTTAACAGCAAGTGAGATGGATGACATGCAGCCACAGGTTGGATTCGATGCCCTGACCGCTGCAGCGAGGACACAGCCGCTGTAAATGGGGTGCACAGTCTACCAACTGAACTCCCGGTGTAAAAATTCTGTGACTTCAACTTGTGTGTGTGTGGAGATGCCAGCTGACTACATGACAGGTCATCATTAAGACGGTGAGCGTGATAGCATGCTGGCGTTAGCATTAGCTCAAAAGTATGCACTACTGGCCTAAGTACCGCCTCACAGAGCTGCAGCAGTGCATAAGTCACCTGCATTTTGGAAGCACAAGACGCAGTGACAGTAGTGTTTGACAGCCTGTATGAAAGGTGTATTGTTAAAATAGAAACTACCTGTTCTGTCAGACATGCATGAAAATGGACAACCGAGAACCAGGTCAATTTCAACCTGCGATGTCCCCACTGGTGGTGTCGCACACCACAAACAATGCCTGAGCACACTGAGCTGAAGGACTTCTACTGGCAGTGCAAATCCCAACAGCAGATAGAGAAACACAACAAATTGGAAATCAAAATAACAAAATAAATAATAATATAAAAAAACAACAACAACAGATCGCTAATTGGAAATGTTTTCTGTTTGTGTTTTCCCATCTGCCGTAATGATTTGCACCTCGGGGCCACTGCAGAATCGTCCAATTTGTCTGAAAACAATAACTTGAGCCACCAGAATACGTTGGGTCTCATCGCTGCGTACAAATGATCTACACACGGTCGCCAACGCGGTGAATCAGTGCAGTGATGACTTGTGTGGGATAATGAAGTTTTCTTTACTCCTCCGTGTATGAGCCTCTTGTTTACTTTGTGGGATGCTTCTTCATGAAGCCATGCAGGTGGCAGCTGCCGACTTGCAACTCTTGTGCTTAACTCAAGCATCACTCGCCCTCACACAGCCAGACGTCTCCTGTCACTCTCGCGCCCTGTGGATTCATATTGTCTATAAGTTTTTATGATTACCATCAGTCAAAAGCGTGTTGTGTATACTGGAAGGAAAAAGAAGTTGCAAATAGGGAAGACAAGTCATGGTCACCTATTAATTGCATTGTTTATATGACGACCAGTGGTATTTTTCTAATAAAAAGAAAAGGCTGGTCTTTTGGTGGTACATCCTTGCTATATTACTACATGCTGTGTGTACTATTAAGCCATTAAAATGACCATTCTATTTAAGGAAGAAGGACAAGAACTGTCGATAAGGGATCAAAACTTATTCAATACGTTGCATAAATAAATGCATGCATACTCTCTAGACTGGGTCTAATCAAATCTCATTTATCAACAATGTATGAATTGTGTTTAGCCTCTTTTGTTCTTGCAGTCTTATCAGCGTTCTGCAAGGCAAACTACATCGAATTTATTTCCAAACTGTACACTAGACAATACATTTAGCTTATGTTCATGTTTGGGTTATATCTAAACGATTACCTTGTTAAAAGCATCAACCAATTAGATGACAAACACAACAGTCACATTTGCCATTTAGAAGTTTTTTACTAAAAAAAAAAAAAAAAAAAAAATCAGCATCAAGATGAATTCACCTTTAACCCGTTGAATTTTTTCCAGCACAGAGCAGCAATTCAAGTGTAACAGTTGTTCCAGCATTATTGTGTTTGTTCAAGAGCATTTTAGGAATGTCAACATAGAAATATCAACACTAAATCACTACAAAAATAAACAATTCCAGTCTCAAATTAAGTGAAACACAACCTGATTAACGAAATACACTGAAAACGAAGTGTATGCCAGACACTGAAACAAGTACCAATCAATAAAACAGTTCTTATATACAGAATAAAAGCAACAAGTACGAACATGAAATGATTTGTTTTAAGAGTGCACATACAGTAGGACCCGTTGAGTAAGGTGGAAGGAGGAATTATAGTGAGAGCTGTGACAGTTTATGACATGTGAAATGTCTAGTTTTGTCTCCTTTTTCTGAGATCAAGATTCAGATCAATAGAAAAAATGTTTAACAACAAATTGCATATACAGTTTCCACACAGGATTTTCCCTCATTAGTTGTGATTTGTTTGTAGTTACAAATGCAGCTAAAGCTCATCTAGAGCTTTTCAGTAACGTAACAAGTCTCACAAACTCCCTTTTGCAGCAACCCCTTGATATGTTCACGGACAGATTTTTAGATTAGACTCTCTGTAGCCTTGATTTAACATCACAAAGACCGTTCTACATGATAAGTAATCATGAAAATTAAAAGCATCTTTGCATTATAAGACTCCATTCAAGAAATTCTATCATCTGTTTGAAGAAGCACATAAGATTTTTTCTGTTCGAGTTAAAAAGATATGCTATGTTCATTAACTTGGACACCCAAGTAAAATAGAGTATTAATACTTTGGAAATCATTCAGTTTGGTACGAGGATGGCAACGTCAGTCAACTACCAAACCTTCTTATTGGACCATTCTAACAAACAGAATCTTAAAAATATACCAATACACAATGATTAATTTTAAGAAACACTAGTGGTTCTCTCAGTGTTAGTGGATCATTTCCTATATGTTGTTCAAGTTTTCTCACGACACAATAAGTACAATTTAAGGTTAGACTTCCAGATTTACTGTAACATTACTGTATTACTGTTACAGTATTCAAGACCACATGTCTAAATGTTTTGCTACTAAATCAAGCTATCTGGCTAGATACCAATAGCAGTCACTGTGAATGTCATATCATCATCATCGTCATCATCAACAACTGTAATAGCATAGTGTATTTGTATAAACTAACCCTTTAAATTATCATCTTAGTTTAACAGTGCTACAAAGTACAATTTATTATTTGCTGTGGCCAAAGCACCATTTAAGCCACACTGCTCCTCGTTTCATGACACTGAGGTGGACTTGTGTATACAGCCTGAAGTGCAGATGTGTCAGAGGTGGTGGATCATGCTCTGAAACTCCAGCTCCTCTGAAAGGGCTCGAAGGATTTCTTGAGGTTAAAGAACATAAGAGGAGGTTTGAGTCGTGGGGTTTTCTCGGGTATGACAGCAGCTTTGCTTTCTTCAGTGGGAAATCGACTCTGGTAGACTTCTGGGTATGACCTCTGGAACTGAAATGGAGAAGATTTGCATCAGTATTGTACAGTAGTTGTACTTAAATACAAGGCTTTGGGCATTTGTGTGCATTAAAGGTTTAGATGTGCAAAGCACTGTAAAATGTACAAGAGCAATATAACTTTGCTGTGCAGTATTTGCCCATCAACACACAAATAGATTCCTCTGCCCAAATGTACATTTAAGGATGTTTCTCTTCTCACATGTCTTCTTTTCAAAGGAGTATTTCCATACCTGTTTAAGCCTTTTCCTCTTGTCCTTGGCAGGAAGTTCTTTGTCTGCAATCAGGCCTTCCAGCAGCTCATGCAGGGGGGTCTGGGTTCCTATCACCTTCTGCTCCTCAGACTCCACCCTGCTGATCTGTTTACAAAAGGCTGGAGATGCGCTGAAGTCTGTGTCTGATCCTGCATATTTGATCTGATGAGAGACACAAATGAAATGTTGGAATTATGTAGGTCAATAAGTAAAGGACAATTGCAGGTTATTTAAAATGTCTTCATTATTATTGATAAATAATCATCCCTATTCATGAGCCCACTATACAACAAAAGTTGTCATGCAAATATGCAGCCAGTTATCCGAAACTACCGACTTACCTACTGAACAGTTAGAAAATACAGTTGACCTGTCAGTGACATTATAATAGTCAACTATTGTAGAGAGCAATCACCCTCTCCATAATTGTACTGTGTCCCAACAGTTGTGTGAATCTGAACTACCCCTTTAAAACACGAAAACTCACACATAACACAAACTAACTGTTCAGGGCAGTGGTAGAGCGTTGCGTTGCGCAAGCTAAAATTAATGTTTTTAAAATGAGTAAATAAACTGCCAGCTGTTTAGTAAAAAAAAATGCAGATTTGTCTTTACAATATTCCTGAAAAAAAGAAGTTCCATTAAAATCCAGTATAAAGTGGTGTGTCCCATTCAGCCAGTATAGGAAGACATTTCTGCATTGAAATAAGTAATTTGGTCAAATGACACTATTGAAAAAATAAATGCCTATTTATTCATGAAAAATGCAGATTTTTCTTTACAATATTCATGAAAAAAGAAGTTCCACTAAAATCCATTTAAAAGTATAGTGTCTCATTCCAACAGTATAGGAAGCCATTTCTGCATCAAATTTGTGTCAATGGGTCAAACAACCTGGAAGCTATTGAACAAATAAATGACAATTTATTCATGAAAAACGCAGATTTTTCTTTAAAATATTCATGAAAAAATAAAACTTCCACTAAAGTCCAATAAAAAGTGTTGTGTCTAGTTCAGCCAGTATAGGAAGACATTTCTGCACTGGATTTGAGTCAATGGGTCCAATAACCTGGAAGCTTGCACAAGCATAATGACTTTGTTGACTGATGACTGAGTTTACTGTTGAAGAGGGCTGTCTAATGGCAAGGTTAAGCAGTGAAAATATTCTAAAAACAAACCCCAAAAATGATATAGAATTTTCTAAAAGCATTATGGTGCTAACCCCGTCAACAGCAGTACATCCATTGGCTTCCCACACTAAAGCTCCTTCTGCTTCTCCAAACTGGGGGTACGTAACCTGTCTTTTACCGTAAGTAACATAATAACTATGGAGTCGATCTATCGCTTTAAGTTTGCAGTGTGGTAAGGGTTTTAGAGTATCATTTACAACATTCAGTTCATAAGACGTCATGTTCTGAGTCATGTTCACTGCGTGGGATGTGTAAGCTTATGCATCTACTGTTGACTAAAAGATAAAAATCAATAAGGCTTTAATTTGTAGGCCAACAATACAGTCAATACAGTCTGTGTTCTACATTTCCTGATGTGCCCGCCAAAAGAAAGCACATAGACACATCAATACGATCCAACTGTGGGAATAAAAAAAATAAAAACACTCCATAAAAGCAATCATTAGGACAGGCAACAGATAACTGTGCTGCTGGGTCTGTCTCTGTTAAATTACTGATATAGTGATACTACATGAGTGACTTCTCTAGCTCAGAGATTAGAATTAAACTGTTTCTTAATCTATTTTAAAACAATGCCACCCCAATCCACACTTTCAATTAAAACTCTGTATACCCCTTGCTGGAAAAAAATAAGTTTTTTAAAGAAATGCTATCACAGTTACTCCTACCAGGTTTACTTTGAAGTGATGGGTACCAAAAATGGATAAAAACCCTTAGGACTGTTTCCGACATTAATGATGTTTCCATGGCAACAGATACCTGTACAAACCAGAAACCAGAGATTTAAAAGGGATCAGATATGATCTTAAATAAGTAGAACACAAGTAACTACGTATAAAACTCTTGGGGTAGTAATTATCTTATGTCTGAGCAAAGCCTATACTTGATTGAAGTGATTTACCTGCTATGCAGTGGTATTGCAGTTTGGGACACAGTGAACTTTGCAAGTTTTTTCAACAATGCTCTCCTCTCTATGCACTAATTTTGTCCTCCAAAAAGTTAGATAATCACTGTTGGTCCACAGCCATTCCTGACTAAACCCTAATTTATGCAGGTATTATATAAAGAGTAATATCATAGCAGGTTTTGTCAGTTTGAGCCAGCTTTAAATTTAGAGATCACAGGTGCACAAGTTACAGATAGGATTCCTAAAACGCTGAGCATGAAAAATAATGTTTAAACATGTTTCAAATCTGAGCACACTGTTGGAAAGTCTCTTAGGATAAAATACAAATCTCAGAACATTTCTATAAATGAGGGCTCAGGCTTCAGAACAGCCAAAGCAGCAGCAGTGATAAAAGCCTGATTAGATTTACCACTTTCCTTTTAAAATGTTGATTTTTAGACTCAATTTATGTAATTGCCTACTTGACTAGAGCCTCTGATATTTTCATAAAGTTAATTTAGTTCCATCGCATGATCCTAAAGCAATAATTCTGAGGACTGGTTTCCATCACAGATCTCAGTTTATTTCAAAAGAAAATCTCAAGAGGTAATTTTACCAGATGGGACACTAATCCCACAACCAGACACAGGGTCATTGAGAGCCTCAAGCTACTTCGACAAGTGCTTTCCACTCACATTATCGTAACAATGCATGTCATTTTCAGATTTTATGTGGCCTTAATTCAAATCTAAGTTAAGCAGTGACTCTAACACATTTCCACACTTGGTGTTTGGCAAAATGCTGGAACCAATCTGGAACATTGTCTTCCCAAATGATTCAGAGATATGACTTGGTAAAAATGGTCTGAAGGAGGGAGCAGGTGCAGCAGAAAGTGGATGCACACGAATGTGATGCAAAAAGCAGCAGGACCGGACCACCTCCACACAATTCATTCATTCATTCATTAAGTGTAACTTCGTTAAGTGTACAAACCTGAACTCTTTTGAGGTGAGACAGGTGCTCCTCAACCTGGCGACGCAGCTTGGAAGGTGCTTGGAAGATGGTGTTGTGGTGCTCCATCATGAAGGTCACCAGTTTGGTGGCAAGCAGCTCATCCAAGTCCATCTCATCTACTGAGCCCAGAACGCAGTGGGAAAACATCTGCACCATCTGGACACAGTGCACAAGGAGATTAGAAGCTAACTTGAACTATACTTATATGCAATCAGTCAATAAAAAATATATATATTTTATATATATATATATATGGATATAAGAGAACTGTCTACAGTTTGTCCTTTCGAATTTCATCGACTTTACTTGGTAGCATCTTCTGTTTATGTTATGAAAGGAGTTTTTCATTAGTATCTCAGTGCCCTTTAGCATTATCTATCATGTCATTAATTTTCTAGATAGGAATCAAGTCTGGAGGTATTGTGGCTGGAATTTCTATCCATGGGATGTGTTGAGACAGTATGAGAGGTAAAAACAAATAACTGAGGAGACAAAACAATGACTTCCATTAAGAATGTGGGTGAGATAATTTTTTTCCGCAACATAGCAGCTATGAAGTAGTGTTGCCTTCTGATCATTCACGTACAATCTTTAAGTTCATAAATATTAGCAAAGAATTACCTCAGTTCTTCAAAGAAGAGCTAATTATATACTATACTATACTATACATTTAATAATATAGTAAAGGCCCAATCCCAATAGTCTTTAGCCCTCCCGCTCAGGGAGACCTTACCTCACACATTAACACCTTGGGGTAGTGTGTCCCGATTCGTGTTGGGATACATGGGTAGGGAGAAGTGTTAGGGCTACATGGCCTTACAAACTATGGTTAAAACCAAGGGTTATGAGAGCTCTGTTGTATTATGTTATGGTCCTTATCTCAACTTGCTACTCATTTGCTGATGTCTGGGGGAGTTAACGTAACATTGTTATGCTGACTTGTACATGACAGTTCCACATTTTGATGTATTTTAATGTTCAGACAATGCCTTATTCTCAAACACGTTGTTTTAAAAAGACAAGGTTGCTTTAAAATGCCTTATCTTGCAAGATTTATGAAGTTATTGTGACATGCAGGATTATCATTGTTCATTACACTGTGTCCTTATCATACTCATTTCCTGTCCCAGTCGTATTTGACCTCAGGATACCAGAGAAGTAATGAAAAGATGAGAAGCGAAAGACTGTACCAGTGTGCGCGTAGCAATAGCATCATTGAGTGGAGGCAGGTGAGGATTCTGGCACACCCGGGACATGAGACGGAGTAATAGCTGGAGGCGTCTTCGGTTGGGTGGTGGCAATAAGAGACAGCTGACTTGAAGAGCCTCTGTGGCAACCTCCTGCTCCTGCAACAGACCTGCAGATATAAGAGGAGAGGTGAGTCCTGCTCCTGAGGGCAAACATACTGGCTGAACAATATGAACACCAGCAGCTTTTTATCTGTAGCCGTGCACAAATGTCAATCATGGACCCACATCGTGAAGCACTCACTGAGAATGTTGACAAAGACTTCATATAGATGGTACGTGAGCAGGGGTTCTTTGAGTCTCTGAAAGTAGTCTCCTACTGTTTTCAGAACATCCTTCTCGAAACCTGGGTATATTGGCTGTTTGCTTTCATTGCCGTTAGGCCCTGAGCAGGAAGACAAATGGAGTCCATATATACGTTCACGTACTGTATGAACAGTTACACACTAAGTGAGCCATTCATCAGCCATTTTAGAGATTTCCCTTATATCTTCAGGTACTACCAACTGCAGTCTTATTACAAAAGCAGATATTTTTTTACAATCATTTTTGCAAGGAGAAAACACAAACTTACAGTTGGCGAGGCATTTCATTGCTGATACCACCCAATATGGCATGTCCTCTGGATGCAAAAAGAGATACAGTTGGTGAGTAATTATGTTCTTGTAGGTTGCAGCCAAGAATTCATTGTGAATTGTGAAACAATATACACCTGCTTTATTCTCCAATATCACTATGCCCGTCTTATTAACGCTGAAAACGTTATGAACGATGTGCTTGCCGTTCACATACGCAGGGTTTAAAACTCCATCCAATGACATCAGGCCCAGCACTCTCTGCAAACTAAAAAGAAAAGAAAGTTGGAATCAAACATCGAGAGCAGTGGTTCCCAAAGTGAGTGCCTCAAGGCAGAGACAAGAGTGTTAGAAGATTTGTCAGAACACGTTTGTAAATTGTGCATTTTTAAACCAGATTCACCAAATTAACAAAACCTGAAACATTTACATTTTTAAAAAACATGTTTTTCTAAATGACAGCTGCCAGATGTCATAGTGACACAACCTTTCTGGCACAGGACCTATCGTGAGCTCGGCAGCAAAAATACTGACCACCAGATTAGTAATGGAAAGGTCTGGCTCTGGAAACAGAGCTCAGAGAAATGCAGATACATTTAAATAAAAGCACAAAACTTTTGTTTTTGCCCCATTTTACATGTAACACAATTTAAAACAAATTGGGTGAAGTCCAAGTTAGTGAGCACTTTTTTTTTTTCAATCTGACGAAAAGTGCGGCATATCAAGATGCTGATTAGACTATGACTATGATTATTAAAGTACATTCAACCAATCTTACAACGGCAGCCTACATGTAACTAAGCAGACTAAGCCCAAGGCACACCTGTGCAATAATCATGCTGTTTAATCATCATCTTACTATGCTGCCACATTTGTCAGGTGGATGGATTATCTTTGCAAAAGAAAAGTGCTTATTGACATGGATTCTACAAATATGTTCTGAAAATTTCAGAGATATAAGCTGTTGGATTGCACGAAAAAGTCTTCTGTATCTCAATTTAACTCTGATAAATGAGGGCGAAAAAAACCCCACAATGCCTGTGGAATTGTACGTTCCAAAAATCATGTAGGCGTGACGTGGCTCTCATTGTTCATTTTAAATGAAATTCTTATCTGTAAGCCTGCAGAACATCGGCTGGAAGTTATTCATTTAATCAAATTTATTTTGATTATTTAACTAAATATTGATATAACATAACAAAACCGTTATAACCAGTGAGAATCAGCGTACACACATGCAGGTCATGGGAGTTGGGAGCACAGGTAGCCATGACAAAAGATTTTGCTAGAGCAAGGATACATCTTAATACAACATGAACAGAAGAAGTTTTTAATAAGTAACATACTGTGCAACTGTCATTGATTTCCAGATGTGGTCCACTTGTTTTGTAGTTATCTCCTTCCTCCGTATGAGCTTGCATTCATGCACATCCCCAATAGCTACACTGTGCCGTTTATTCCACAAATCTGAGGTCTGGATAAAAAGAAATGGAGACATGGATGACAACTTATGCTGAGTAAACTTAGACTTTTAACTTGCACTGAGTGTGCAGAAACATAGGAAGCTCCATGTAATAACACGTACATACAGCAGTCATCAATAAAAGGCATTTACGAGAGACATCCCTGTATAAAAATGTAAACAACAAATAAATTGATGAAAACAGAAACAATGTTTTGAAGAATTGTTGCCGAGAATTGTGTCAAAGATGTCTTGATATTAGAAGTTGGAGTTCGCATTTCTGGAAAAAGGATAGTTGATATTTCAAGCCAACAACCAAACAAATACACCCCTCCTTTCAGTGCTCCGTTAGAAGCTAAGCCCACTAAATTCATGGAGACAGCTACCACGTTGAGAGAGACAGACAGCACACCAACATATCAACATATCATGCCAAACTAGAAAGAATGCTGAATGTCCATGGGCAAATATTTCAACATTACTGGCCACACAATCACACAGCAAATGGGACAAAACAATAACAACATTTTGGTTCCGTAGAACTTGGCAACACTAACGTTTTCACCTGTCAAGCAAAAACAGAGCTACTTCTGCATTCGTCACATTGCCTTTAAACTCACAGAAGGTCTCTCCACTGTTGGAAAGCCTCAGCAGTATTAATGTGGCTCTTCGTGGCCTTCGTCCTCTTTGGCTGTTTCTCAACATCTCTCCTTCTTGACAATACAATTATATGTTAGCATGTGCCAGACATACTGCCCATCTCGCTAACCCTTCTCCTCTGCATTAACACTCTCTGCTGATTGGCTGGAACTCTGTTGTTTGGCTCTGTCCAAGACACTTGTTTGTTTTTCCATTTACAGAGCCAGGCCTGGCTACAAACACCAGATATGTTTTTGCAGCACACACCAGCACTTTGGACTGTGAGGAGATATTTACTGAATTTGGATTGGAATGGTCACCCCACCTTTAACTGTATGATTATCATCAGTCTCTTTGGTACTTCAGATGGCTTTTCTACAGTAATGTATTACACTGTAAGCTTTCTAACATTTTTGTTCCTTCATATGTAAATAAAAGATATCACAATATTAGAAATGCCTAGGCCCGGGCGATATGGCCTAAAAATCGAATCTCTGATTTTTTCACACCAAACTCGATTTCCTAAAAATTACTAAAAGCATTGCTTTTAATTTAATGCTTTTACAGTAAAAATAAAGTAAATTGCCCTGCCATTTTAAACAGTGCACTTTCAAACTCACTTGAAAAGAATGTGTCCCTTTATGATAAAATGCTTTTGCAAACATGTCAGAGTGCAAGTTTTAATAAAAACAGATAAGTTTCCCCATTGGGGTTGATAAAGTGTGAACATAACTTTCATTAAATACTTTTTTGTAACAGGTACCTTTTGTTTATAAACAGTATTTTGTATCCCTGGAAATATGGAAACTAAATTAAACATCTGCATGCATGCCATAGTGAACATGTTGGTAGATGTAGCGAAACTCTACAACTCACGATTACTAACGTTACTGTGAGGCCCAATACGTTAGCAGAGAGAAATTCAGTTAGTTTTATTGCAGGGAAGCACGTTGAGGGGATGGCTAGTGTGTGTAAGCCACATGAGAAGCTGCAGAAACTGACAGCAAAGCACTGTCTGTCTGCGAGAAAACTGTAGGGCAATAATGGCTGTTTAACTACCAAGTTATTTTACTTTACCTTTTTCTGTGTTGATTTAGAGATCCCAAGCAGCGGAAATGGCATAATGTTAAATGAAGTGTGTCCTGAAGCTGTCTTTGACAGTTTCTTGTTGAGAGGAGCAGATTATTGCTGTTCAAGACTTAAGACATAATGTAACTGCATCATAAAGCCTACATGAACTGCATGGTGTTCAGGGATGAATAGTCTCTCCTATTGCTATTGTACTATTTATTCAGCTATAGTTACATTAATCGTTAGTAATGTAGCTGTCTAGTTTTGAATGACAGGGTCCCTGTTACCACATGTTGTTAAAATGTAACATTTACATAATAAAATCAACTACAGGCTTCCCAAATGCTGTAGTAAATTAAACATGATGAGTTGAGCATATGTCAGCATGTGGAACCACTTCTTTTTTTTTTTTTACTTTATTGCAGATGGACAGACTTAAGTCTAAAAGTGCAGTATGGAAGTATTACACTCAACCAACAGTTGAATAAACATATGCTTAAAGGCATTTAAACAAAGTTAAGTGTTGGAATTTGTATTGTTAAAAAATTTTGAGGCCAATATTTTCCCTTTTACTGCAAATGAATATCGGCTCCAAATATCGGTTATCAGCCTCCTTTACTACTAATAATCGGTATCGGTGTCAGCCCTGAAAAAAAAACTAATCGGTCCATCTCTAGAAAATGAATTTTCATTTTTAAAGACCGTCCTAAACCATAAACTCAAATTAATCGATTTATCGCCCAGCCCTAGAAATGCCCTTAATATAATCCTGACCGACACAGCACAGCGTTAAAAGAACTGAGTACAAAAATGGAACAACTACTGAACCCTACTCTGATATATATTTTTTGTCAGTCTGTTATACAGCTTTACATTACACTGCACTTTCCTTTTCATTTTTCAGTGTATAATCTGTATAATCTTGAGTGTAAAATCTTGTAAACCACGCTTTACAGCAGTTACTGAAACAAGAAATTGAAAATGATCTCATCTTGCCATTCGTCTCGATTAGCTTTGCATATGTTTACTTCACTTCTCACACAACATGAGTCAAAGCAATCAGCGGAGGAGCTGAAACATGTTTGTCTCTTTCTCACCATGACAGCAGACTTCAGCGGGGCAATGTTTTCCCGCTGCGGTAATTCTTCGTAGTCATCCCAGCGAATGAGTCTGGGCAGGTCACTGCGGTCTCTCAACAGAGGCCTCGTTGGAAAAGACTTGAGGGGAGACAGTGTGGGGAACCTGGACAAACACAACAGTACTGGGCTCAGCTGAAAGGAGACGGGGCCAACTGCCAAGGTGCAACAACAATGCCTCTAGTTGTATCAACCAACATGAAGAACAGCACAGGTACAAGGGAAAGTACCTGTACAGATGGCTATTGTCTTCAAAGTCTTCTGTCCCATGGCGTCCTTTGATGTCTTCAATGACATGGGCCTTGAGGAACTTTTTGAGCAGCTGCAGAGTCTGATAGCGAGTCACCTCAGGCCCAAAGTTGTGATTGCGCCTAAGCAGCTCATGCAGATAGTCCACAGCTTCAGATCCTGTGAAACTCCAGTCATAGTAGCGGAAGTGTGCCCAGTGCCTTCTCAGAGGCAGGCCTCCACGGAACAGTTTGATGGTTTCATTCCACTGCATAATATGAAGACATTATTAGACAATGTAGTATGACTAATGATGTAGAATGTAAAAAGACAGAAAAGTAGCACAGATAGCACATATGCTGTTAGATATGGCACATAAACATTTCACTGAACCTGTTACTCTGATAAAGCTGATATAACAGTGTTTATGAATTCAATGCTGTTGGGACTATTTTGTTAAAAAGGGATGCAGACAACATGAGTGACAGAAAAAGTATACAGCCCTTTGGAATAAAAAGCACTGAGCATGTTTTTCATTTCATGGTCAGCTCTGAAAAAAAAACTCTGTGCTTTAATATCCTCTCATCATAAAAAAGAGAAGGTAGGTATCACAATAAATAGAAGAATGTGTACTCATAGTGTTTTGATGGTGCAGAGGTTATGGATTATTAGATCCAACAAAGTATCCTGATCGGTGGGAGAGAAATGAAAGAAGTAGACAAAGCACAGAGGGGCAGGAAAGGGGAACACAAGGTCATTACAACCCAGGCGAGTATGAAGCTGTATGTGGCAAAAAGCTGCGCACTCTAGCTGTTCTGAATCTTGAAAAGAAAAGATCAAACGAACAGAAAGGTTAAAAAACCAACAACAAGTAAAATCCAAGAAGCCCAGTGGGAGAAGGGACTGGGTTGGTCTGTCATCAGAACAAGATACAGAAAAGGTTTTCCTGTCGACAGAAACTGGTGTAGAAAGTGTTTGTTTTGAAAGAATAAAAGCTGGTGGCTTTTTGGATTTTGAGACCATATTGTATGCATTCACTGCTGTGTACTGTTAACATTTGTTTGTCTAGTCTAAATACCAGATGGCCCAAACACAAAATACAGGAAAGACAAAAAGGGTAAATGGTCATATACTGTAACCAGTCAGGGAAAGGACAAAAAAAAATATGAAAGCCTATCAAGGAAGCGACTGTGCTATATCGTTAACTTGAGTTCAGTCAGATCTGTATGTACAGACATCACCAATCTATCAGTATATGTTGCTATGGTAATCCACCCAAAGTGCAAGCAGACAATATATTTCAAGTGTCTATCCACTCCGCTGACTGATAGTAGCAGCATGAATTCTGCTCAGCAGCACTGATCTATTCAATCACTATATATTTGAGGTTGATTTGAGTAGCCTTGGTGGCGGTACTACGACACATCTGTAGAAATTAAGACTGGAACCACATTTAAAAAACCTCTAAATGTGGCTTGGCTCAAATTTGCAAAAATCATGTCTCCTATGATATGACATAAAACAGATTTGGGCTTGCAGTCTGGAGCACAATATACAGTGAAACATATGCCTTGGCAGGGTCTACCAAATGTACACAAGGTAAAACTCTTTGAAATTGTGTTGTCCTGTTGAAATCGTTTCACTCATGAAAATGAAGAAATTTGTATATTTAGTTTTTAAAGGGAAAAAATAAATAAATAAATAATAATAATAATAACAAAAATCAGTGAATGTCTTTCTCTTCTGATTAAAATTTCCTCCGCAAAATTACATGGTGCACATTTAAGGCACCGACATGTGAATTAACGTGACACACGTGTTTTACTAATGGAGCACCCTGAGGACACCTAAGTAAACACAGGGAGAAGATTTTAACTGAAAAAAGCAAAATCTCTGTGATGAACATGACAAACAGGAAAATCTCCAATAAAAAGGGATATGTGAATATACTCATCACTATTCGAATTTGGCTTTCAGAAAAGCAATTGAAGTCTGATGTAACTTTACTTATGGTGTATTCATTCATCTAGTATTTATCATGAGTTGAAAGGGTTTAAAGATTCCAAGCCACAGCTTGTGAGCCGCACATAACATTAAATATAATAGCAGCATGGTGTGTTATGTGCATGTTTTTACATGAAACTGAACAGAACGTGTTAGTGCAAAGTGACACATGACAAGTGAACGCATCAGTATTACATTGACCCTTAATGTAAACACCTGGGAATGTCCATGTAAATGAGGCTGTTATAAATGCTACACCATACAGCTGCACAGATCCGAAACCGAATACAAACTGAAATATGTAGAGGTATTTATGATAATCAGTAACTTATGGGTATGGACGCATTTGTCCACACAGAAAGTCGCGATTGTGTACAACTGAGTGCAGAACTTCTCCAAACAAACTTTAAATATTGTTTGGGAGCATTCCTGTTGTCGCGAGAACACGATTTTAAAAGGCTTTAACTTGTTCGCTTCTACGAGAGTGAGCAGAACACACAGTTAACAGTTCATTGTTAGCTTACTGACTTATTTGACGTTAAACTCACGACTTAACTAAGTTTGAAACTAACGTTACGTCCCTGCTTTCGACTGCTTACACGAAGAATATAAATTAGCAACGTAATATCATTTCGCAGCGGTACCGACACAAAATGAGACACATTTTCGTACGTTGTAGCTCTAAAACTCTTTAGACAGATTTTTCTATAACGTCCCAACAGACTCACCAGCTTGGTCGCCCTGTACGGACCCGGTCCGATAACTCTACCGTCCATTTTCTGGTTCTGAAAACCCTCTTCACCTCACGCGTGGAGAAACATGAAGATATTGAACTGTTCTAAGCTTATTAAAGAAAACTTTGGCTGACGGTGGAAATAGTGGGTTTCACGGGTATCTGGGCAGAGACGTTGCTGCCAACTTTGAATCTCCTGCGTCACATCAACCGAACAACGCGATTAGACGGCAAGGGCGTCACGTGACCGCGAGGAATGCGGCGTTTATGAATGGGGACGGAGTGGGACAGTTGAAACGTCAACGTCCAAGTTTCAGGCTAAAAATAGAAACATCTACAAACAAAGAAATAACATCATTATAAAACAAAGTTTACACAATGTAAATAATGTACAAGAAATAACAACTGGACGGCGTTTTAGCACAAAAAAGAAGGTACAAGGTACATTTATCTGTCATTTTTAAACATGCATTTAATTAACGACATAATGGTAAAGTCTTTGAGTCCTGCTACATCTATTTTATGGAGTGTTGAGTGTTGTTGAGGATGAGTAAAGTGCGAGACCAAGACCATGACAACAGGAGTCTCACAGCCTGGAGAAAGACACTGATCCGTATTCTGGTGGTCCAGCAGCAGACACTTCTGTATGTTTTGCTAGATGGCAGCAGGGTGAACAGACTGTGGCTGGGATTTGGTGTTGTCTTTTAGTGTCCTTAAGGCTCTGTGTAGACATCTCACTTCACCGATGTGACTGACGCTCTCCAGATTGGTACCAGTGATGTTCTGGTTGCCAGTGGCGTGACATTTTAGCAGAACCCATGCTGCTCTCTGAGTAGATTGCAGGCACAACAAGAAGATGTATAAGGAATTGCATAAGATTGAGCAAAAGGAAATAATTGAGACAGCCTTCCCTAATTCAGTGTGGGATTGGTGTGATCAATAATCTGACCAGTTCATTGTTTAACCTGCTTTCCCAAACTTAAATTGGAGTAAAACAAGAAACTCCTGAAATAGCCCATACAATGCAGAATTGACAATGTGCGTGACAAAATTCAGACCTTTTTTTGGGGCTGCATAAATGCTTGAAGGCATGATATACCCATGGAACATTTGCTCTAATACACAGAGCATCACAAGCTTTTCCATTTATTATGTTGGTGCCTGTAGTGACAAATGGGAACGCTGTTTATATCTAACGGACAATAAATAGTAGTTCCCTTTTCTGCAGCAGGAAGCAGTCAGCTGATCAGTCGGGTCGAAATAGAATCGTGGAAACACCAAAAGCTCAGACTGACTGAGGAAGAGCTGAGTGGCACCTTGAAATAACGGTGACAACACTCTTGAAATTGATGACAAACCACTGACACTGAAGTCCATAATCATTCAGACCATATCATTTAAACCACAGTATTACGCCAATCTTATTACGAGCTATTTCAGTTACACAATAAAAGCAGGCGTAGGTGTTGATTGATTGCAGTCTAGATAAATATATGTAAGTACTATAAAATAATGATAGACACTTGACAGCTTAAATGTCAACAAACACTAGTAGCAGAAGTATTTAAAGCTGTGCTGGTGGCTGCGCTCACTGGCTCAGAGACTGTGAATACATTTGGAGCAACGTCTGTTTTCCCGGTTTAGGGATTTTAGCTGTCTGTCGGTTTTGATGTCCAAATTCGAGGTTGAGCCCACTGGAGGTTTCGTGCGCCTAATTAAAGTTCGATGAGCCCAGTGACAGCCCCCTTTGCATGTCCAATCCAGGTCTCTTTCCACTTCATAAACACGTCTCCTGCCTTGGACTCACATCTCATCCTTGACTTCTCCTGTGAAAGGTCGCGGCGATAACAAGGAGAGGACAAGAGCAAAGATACTGGAGGCTTCGCTAACGAGATGGGGGAACAAGGACGCAATCAACGGATCTGTGCGAGGTACTGAGGATGGTTATCATATCACCTCTTGGAGCGGAAAAGGAGAAACGGCGTGCCTGAGCAAGAATAGATGGAGACTGCCGGTGACCACTGACTCATAGGCACATTTTTCATCCTCACATCATCACACTAATGCAAGCCAGGGCAGGTTTACAATATGTGATTGTAATTATTTTGTTACTTACACCTCAAAGTATCAGATTATAATATATATTGCCAGAACACTTATCTGGGACAGCAGGGCACAACTGGTTATCTATAAATGTATCCTTAGGTGTAAAAAAATTAAGTTTAAAGTAGCTTTTTTGATTATTAGAATAAGACCATTTGATGTCAGAAAACACTTTAATTTTTGTCAGTGTGTCAATGCAGTTTTGTCAGTAAGCGCTGATACCTCTAACCTCTATCTGTATTGCACAGACACTGCAGTATTCCCCAGTTCATGTCTGTCAAACTGGACAGTCCATCCGATCTCAGCCTCTGAAGCTGTCTTAATTGCCCCTCTCATTAGTCTCCTTTTTGCTCGGTCACTCTCTTTTTTTTGACAACCAGACAGATTTACATCGGTGCTATCCTCTTTCCATTTCTTAATAATTTATTGGACTCAAAGGACTGGACTCAAAGGGATGTTCAGTAACACTGAAATGGCCCAATTATCCATCCTCTGACCTGTCCTTTTCCCACACCTTCACGTGGAGCAAGTTGGAGTGGTCCTTTGTCCTCATGGTGGAGGTTTTGCAACAGTACTGACTCACCGAACATTAGTCTGACTCACCCGAATTACACTGCTGGTATAAGCCTGTCATTGGGCAGCTGTCTCACGTGGCATTCCTCCCTTCCTTCCGCTGTCCCGCTGTTACTTTTTCAAAACCCCTGTCACTAACTTACAGTATCCTCCGAGCTAGCATCCTACATGCTGAAAATAGCAATTTATCCATCGCTAAACAAGCAGCTGTTGTCTTGTCTTTCTTTAGTGGGGATTAAGCCATGTTAATTTTAACGCTTGCCTCCCAACATGCAGAACAAGCTCCAGCTGCAACACTTTTTTTTTTTTTTAGCCAGAGCACAGTTTCTGAATGATGGATTTAGCGTTGCTCAAAACGATGGTGATTTGTGATGGTTTGGTTGTAGCAGGACCCAAAGCAGGGCTGCAACAATGGACAATATGAGAATACTGATGTGTATTTTTGAGCATTAAAGCATATAAATTTATTTTAGTAATAACACAAAATAAAACTGTGAACCTAAAAAGTAGCATAATATGTTGCTTTAAAAGGCCTGTTTTCTGTTTATCACCGTTAAAAAGCCATATTTAAAGCCTCCTTTTATAACAATAAGGCATGACAACCAAGCTTGAATACATTTTTATTGTGACAGCCAGAGATGCATATTTAGATTGTCTTGGAAAACACTAGGTTAAACTGTTATCCCTCTGTGGGTTGACATTTGAAATTACAATAAACCCAAAAAACTATTAAGGTTTGCAAGGGAAAATATCTATAAAACAGCTCTTTCAGGAACATGTCAGAGGAGATTATAATAAACATTTCTCTTGCAGAGAAGGCTGCACAGACCCTCTGGTGGTTGGATGGGCCATACAATGGACTGCCGTGGACGTTTGTGTCCTGTTCGTGACCAAGACTCAGGAGTACTTTGTTTTAAATGTATGTGACGTGTAAGTTAACTGGAATGAATGACATAATACTGCCACACCAAACAGTTAGTTTTAGGACAAACTCTCTTCTATAAGAAAACTCTTACCAGTCTCATGTGTGGATGAATATGTTGCTGCTGTTAGCAGCTGGTTTTCTTAGTACAAAGACTGTAAACGGTGGCAGACACCTAGCACCGACACTAGTTCAAATCAACAAATATATTAGTTATTGAGTTTGAAAGCTGCCATTGTTTGGACAGAGCCAGGCTAGGTGTACCCATACCTTTTGCTAAATTAATCTAAATGACTGCTAGTTCCAGCAAATTTACCTTAAAGATGGTATAGTATGATCTAATCATCTGACTCTTGGAGAGCAACTGAATAAATACATTTCCCAGGATGCAAAGCTACTCCAAGTACTATACTTTGTGGAAATGTTAAAATGGATACAAAACCGTACCTGCAAATGCTGAAGGCCTGTTTCCTCCTGAATGACATCACACTTGTCATTCACTTTTGGCTGCCAATTTCAGTTCCTGCGTCCTTGGCTGTGATATTATAAAACTTTGTGTCGGATGTAATAAACATTCAAGATATTGCCAACTTTGCAAAGCAGTAAGATAAAGGGGCACTACCTGCAAGATTTACAAATTACATTACCGGCAGACAGGACACTTTCTAATGTGATTGTCAGCTTGACTGATGGAGGAGTGAGACCATATACTGCAGAGAAAAACAGTGGTGTGCCTTTGTGCTACAGCATGCACTTGTCTTGAGTGCTCCTGTGCGGGGAGATGGCATAGACAATGTCGAGGAGGCATGTGCAGTAAGGGAGCTATTGACATGAGGACATGCTGAAAAACATTGTTATTTTTCATTTAGCCAGCTGCCACTCTGAGCAACTCTTTGTAATGTTAAACAGCGAGGTCATCATGACATTATTATAAATCTATTCAAAATCGACCAGAGACATCATATTGTAGACCGCATGCAGGGTAGGATAAAAAAAGAAAAACTGGCAATTGATCTCCTGCTGTGATAGCAGTAATGCTGGGGGACTGATCTGACCCGTGGCTTTGTCTTAGGGCTGTTTAAGAATGCAATGCACACAAAGACAGCCAGTGCGAAGGCCAACAGCCAAGTAAAATGGCTCAAAAAGATCTCCAGGTCAAGTGCAATGTGGAGGACTAACTGTGATGACACTCAGGACTGTGTGAAAAATATTAACTCCGAACCGACTGGAACAAGTGCAAACTCCAAGTGAATAATGATGTTGCTCCGCAACTGCTGGGTGAATTAGGACACTGACAAGTTTAACTCTAAAGGGGATGTCAATGTTTCCCTAAGTGGACAAAAAACTAAAATATTCAACCGTTTTTTATACATTACATAGCGTGTTAATATATTTTCCATGGCACTTTCATTTATCTATTTAATTTTAATTAAATTGGCTGTGACTTTCCTTAAAAAGAGGCAAAGAAGGACACAGAGGGAGCACTCTGATGAAACATTAAAGATGTCCTGTGGAGTTTCTGACCACTGGTAGCGCTGTGGAGCATTGAAATATGTCAGCAAAGAAGAGGAACAAGATGGTTGCCAAACAGTGTGTCTTGGCGGGAACCATGGAATTGTAAATATTTAACTTTTGTTTGTCAAGAACAATCCACACAGTAAAACCATATATTGAGAGGACACTGCCAAAGCCGAAACCACATGAGGCGCTTACCGCCGAATGTAATATTGGTTTACTGCAACATGGTGATGATGAGATTTAACGTCAATAAATAACGTTACCTCTTACCTTAATTTAACATTTTGCTTTCCCAGAGTATTTGCTGTGACCTTGTGCCAAGCCACAAGTATGATGTTGATATGGTATGGTATGGTATGGTATGGTATGGAGCATGCAGATTTTTTATCCCTCCCTCATGGTCTTTCACTCTGCTCACAGTAATGTTGTGTTGTTGCTACAGGTATATCATTTTTTTTTGTGGGAAATAAACCAAAGTCTACCAACTCATATGTTTATTTTATCCTGAGAGTTTAAATATGAAATGACCTGGACATGACATAAGTAATTTAAATCAACATGCAAAAATCTAACGACAGCTAAAAGCATTCAAACTATCAACCAAACTGCAGCTACACATCTCACCAAACAAAATAACAGGAGCTCCTGTGAATGAACAAGAACCCAAGTGGTCTCTTTGGTATTCTTCAGAGTATCGACTGCCGTCCTTCATATGTAGAAAATGTTTAAGGAAGTGGGTATCTGCGAGAGCTGGTGCCGCCAACATCTCGCTGAGGTCGAGCCAAGTCAAGCGGTTTGTTGTACAAACCAGTCTACAGCTGTGCTGAGGCCAGAGGGGGGATCATTTATCAGTCAGTTACCCCCCGCTCTACTTTATGTTAAACTCGAGTGAGTTTGTAACACAGGTTACTGCTGTAATGCTTTCATGTTGATGGCTGGCAATTCGTTCGGTATCAAAAGAGAAGGAGAAGGAAGGCGAGAGCGCCGCCGACACACTAATCTTAGCCCAGGGCAATCCTGGGATAACTTAGCCCTCTGCACACAGAATTTGTTAACACAGGGTTAACCCAAGTTCAGAGCCACATGATTTACACTGCATTTCACCCTGGGCTAAATCTGTGCTGGAACACAAAGCTTATGTTTACATTTAGAACTCCCTTAGGCCGGGCCTGACACCTCCCTCAGCCTGGGGCTACGAGGGTTTGGAGAATGCTCTTAGGTCTCAGCTAAGGGAATGAAAAAAAACCCCCACCTGATGATTTCCTAGAGGCAGTACATACCAGCGCAGACTCAGCATGTGAACGCTATAAAGACTCTGTTTTTTGCCAGCATAGCCAAGCTCTCCTCTCTGATGGATTGAGAACTGAGGAAACTCAGATGAACAGACCCTAAAACAACAGAAAGGCTTTTCACGAGAACCAAACATTTTATGGCGCTATAATCACATTCTGTAAAATGAATAGTGATTGTGACATTGTTGTAAAATATTTACTCGAAAAGAAAAAAGAGGAAAAGTGTTTCATCTAAGGAGACCATCATAGTTAAACAAACTACCTCTTTCTGGAACTGTGGAGATGGAATGAGGTCTGCACAGCTGTGATGCCTGGGTGCTGCAAATGTGAACTTAAATTTTGACAAACTGAAAAAATGATTTAGTAGTCAGCCGCATTATTATTCATGATCACCAACTCTTGTGTCTCGGCAAAACACTCCCTGCCACTCACACACGGACCTCAAACTGAAAATCATTTTCACAGCACTTTGGAAATACTGTATCAATGGGCTATCAGACATGAGGTGTGGGTTAAAGGGCGTTGGGATCCACAGTTCATTTCCTCTCGGCACACTCCACCGGTTCAAAAACTCAACAAAATGGACTTGGAGAGTGAGAGTGGAGATGGAGTGGGCCTCTGGTTCGGAGTGGCGGCCTTGGCTTTCACCACTTCAGCCTCTGCAGCTGAGTGCTCCCGACCGGAAACAAGGGCTTTGATTTTTGTGTAAAACTCAGAGACCAAATAATAGCGTCATCTGTCAGTCAAAATGTTATCAGTCAGATAATGGCGTACCATATCCTGCGGCAACTGCCTTCGTCTTAACATTCGCCACGTCGTGTTTGAGTGACACATTTGAACCTCCATACGTGACAGGAAAACCTCTGAAGCTTGTCTTTAATATTTCTGATACTCCAAGAAAAATCAGGGGATGAAGCATGACCTAGACATGAAAAAAAGAAGTTTCATGCAATATATGTGTACATCTCCGAACAAGAGTATGTTTCATAACGTTACATATAATGTAGTTTCCAGCAGGTATGAGTTTATTAATGTGACGTATTCCTCCTCCTCGTCAGCAGAGTATAAAGCACTTGAAAACGAGAATTATGAGGGATTTGTTTTTTAACCAATAAAAAAACAAAAGTGCAAATCAAGTTTTATGTCTTAATTCTTTTATCAAAGAGTAATAATGGTCGAATTACCAATTCTGGTGATGGCGCGGCTGTGAAACAAGTCTACCTAATCAGAATTTTGAAATGAGCTGTAGAACGGGGGGATCTGTCAAATCTGACCTCGAGGGGAATTTAATCAGCTTTAATTCTTCTTGTCAGCATCGGGCATCATGAAAGCTGACTGATCTTTGCACTCCTGACTGGTAGAGTGAAGGCTCATAGCTGCTACTGGAATAGTGATGACTTAAAAATCCAACTGGTGTCTGAAGCGAAGGAGCAGACAGAAGTCTATGACGCTCATCAGGTAATCATCAGAATCAGCATTTCCTATATTTGTCCCGCAAACAGGGACATTTCTTCATCACAGCAGCCAAAGGACAGTAATATTGTAATGAAAAATAATAAAAGAATAAACAATACAATAAAAAACTAAGAAGTAAGAAATACAATAACAGAACTGTCATATACATTGTATATACATTGTATATAAATGATGTTATAAATAATGTTTAATACCGTTAACAGTATAATTGTAGCATAATGAGTATATGAAAATGACCAGTTAGTGCAGAAAACAGAGAAAAGGGGTTCTTATGACATGTGAGCTCTACATGGAGCAGTGCTGGTTGTACCTTTTGACAGCAGCAGGAAGGAAAGACCTGCGATATCTCTCCTTCACACACTTAGGGTGTATTACTCTATAGCTGAAGGAGCTGCCCAGTGCAGAGATAGTGACCTGCAGGGGGCGGGACTCCTGCACCAGCAGCGATGACAGCTTGTCCATCATCCTGCTCTCTCCCACCACCTGCACTGAGTCAAGAGGGCATCCCAGGATGGAGCTGGCCTTCTTTATAAGTTTATCCAGTCTCTTCCTTCCTGCTGCCGAGATGCTGCTGCTCCAGCAGGGTTAACCCTCAGCAGATACAGTCTGCTCTGACCTTTCTTATATGTAGCTGCAGTGTGATCAGTCCAGCTTATTGTTCAGGTGAACTCCCAGGTACTTGTAAGATGTCACCATCTCAACGTCCGTTCCCTGGATGTTCACCTGTGTGCAGGGTTGACTGTGCCTGTGGAAATCCACCACCAGCTCTTTGGTCTTCTGCTGGCCTTAATAAGTTCTCTGTAGGCTCTTTTGTCCCCGTTCCTGATGAGGCTGACAATAGCAATCATGTGAACAGCTGTTTCATGTGCGGTTTGTTGTGAGTCCAACAGGACCAATAATGCAAACTAAAACAATGTGGATTATGGTGCAGCAATTTTCATGTGTAGACAAATCAAGTTTGTGTGTCATGTGGTGGCTTCAGCTCGAGCTCAGCGGTGCCTGTTTGAGATTAAAGTTGTACCGGCTGAGGTTTTTTGCCGCACCCAAGATGCGGGAGATTGGAGACAGAGATCGGCCCAAAGGTGATTTATTCCAACAAACAAAATTAGATGCCGGGAGCGAGGGGGGGGCAGGCAGGCGGGATGAAGCTGCGGGCTGAGCAGAGAGTCGATGAGGACCTGCACACGTGGAGCGGGGAAAGGCACACGCATGAGATGGAAAAATAAGCACTAGAGGGTAACATGAGCGCAGGTATAATCACCAGTTGGACGGGGCTGGAGTGGTAAAGAGACCAGGGTCATGTAGAGGCAGCTGATGAGTCTGACGCTGCACAGGTGCGTCTCTCTGCCGAAGCAGGAACCAGTGAACCACTCCCACGAACATAGACACACAAGCAGGGAAGGAGCAAGTGAGAGAAAATGAGGGGGGGAAACAGGTAGGGAGAGAACGACTGGGAAAACAAGAACAACACAAGTTGCCATGGCACAAAAGTGGAAATATAATCGTTGTAATGTGATCAGACCATCATGTAGGTCGACAGTAGAGCAGCTTATTACGACCTACTTTGTAATTTTCTGTCAGGCGGTGGTCTCTAGTGGCTGAAGTAGTTATTACACCAGTAAAGGATGTAGTCAGAGTAGTATGTATAGGCAAAGACTTTGGAATGGACGGTTCGATCAAACAAGCACAGGAGGTGGCCGTTAGTCAATGGTGAGTTATTTCATGATCATACTACATATGTTAGACTGAAGTTAGATCAGTAACAAATCAAGATAACAAACAGCAAGGTTTTCCTCAACCTAACCGAGCAGTTTTATATCGAACCAAACTGCAACGTAGCTGCTTCTCGCTCGTATGCTGCAATGGTCATACAGTTTTGGTGATGCTAACATATGACCTCTTGGGAGTCACTGGCAATCATTAAGGTATGAGGATGTGTTGGATGTGATGGAACGTTCACATCATGCCCTTAAAAATTCCCACCGTACATCCCTTCGTGCCCGAAGCAACATGTCACAAAGACAAAAACTCTCCTGCTTCCTGAATCTCCTGACTGTTGTTGTGATCCAGACTGATGCATCCTTTATTTGAAGAAAACAAGGAGGTGTCTGGCAGGCTGTCTGCCAGAAATCTCACAATGTTTTCTTCTGCTCCATTTGCCAGTGACAGGTGCTAATTGAAGATACTTCGCTGATTGTCACAACGTCCTCAGAATGAGCCGAGCAGATTGTTGGAACCAAAGGCAAAAGCCAAGGCAGGGGGAAAGGTTTAAAGGACTTTATTGAAATCAGCGAGTCGATGGCATAGAGGCTGGTGTGTGGCTGGACGCTGACTTAGCTGGGGCTCTGCGAGGTGGCTTGGATGGTAGCTGAGTCGAGAGAGGCTGGGCGTCTGAGTGGAAGAGGCGCCGGAGCTCGTGATGGCGGGATCTACGAGCGAAGAAGAGAGGAACAGGTCAGTCTCGGAAATCACAAAAGGTTGCTAGAGATCACTCGAACAGCCATGAATGACACTACGTGGGGAGTTTAACAATCTGGCAGCAAGGGGAAGAGAACACCTTTTGAGCTGGCGCTGATGAAGAGATGAGCTGCAGGAGCTCCCGCCAATCAAGGACGCCACGAGCATCAGAAACAGACACACAGCCTGAACAATACAGATAGATAACATGGAGTCCATAACCAATGACGCAAAGGACACCACACTTGGATACCTCTGCTGACAAAGTGTGAATTCTCCTTCCAATACACTGGCATAAATCGAACAGAGGTCCAATTCCTGCTGTCCTCTGATAAATATCCCCTCTTTACTGAGATCCAACTAATCTCTATTAATGTCTCACAATATTGTTTTCCTCTGCCGCCCTCATCATGAAGAAGAGTTACAGGGAGGTTGATAATTATTATTATAATCAGGCTGCATCTCTGTTTGCCAAGACAGCAGAGCCAGCTGTGGCTCTCCTCCTTCAGAAAACAACAAAAAACCCTCATGATTTATGCAGAGCAGCTCAAGGTTTGTCACAGAGATTATTCTCAAAGTTATACAGGACTAACTTTTATCTGGATACACCAAGCATCAAGCGATATTGATGTTAAAGCGATTGCATATAAAAAGTTGTATACCACATAAACATGGGACTGCCCTCGACTACATATAATGAAAATGCAATTTTGTGAGCAAAGTAAATCCTATAGTGCAGCCATGATGTGAGAGGTATATATGCATACAATGTACATGATAATATAAACATGTTATACAGGAATGATGCAAAGAAATTAAATGCATTGTGTATATTAAAATGGAAACAAATGCCATTAGAAAGCATAAAATAATGTAGGAATACAATAATAAAAACATAATTATATATCAGAATGTTTCTTATTATTATCATAAAGTGCTATAATTAATACAATGCTTTTTAAAAAAGTGAATTAGATATGTTACTACCAGGCCATCCTCATCATACAAATTCCCATGTAGGCCGACTGTGAAAGCAGCGTATCACAAACCATATGTTTCTTGTTAGATGGTGACCTCTGGTGGCTGTAGTAATAGTAGTAAACAGCAGCAAAGGAGGAAACCAGGCAGTGTAATATAAAGAGTGGCAAGTCAGCACAGGTGGGAGGATGGGAACAGGTGGTTGGGTCAAACAAGTACAGGACTTATACTCATGAGGCTGCTGTTCATGTCAAGTGTGAAAGCGAAAGTCAATGGTGATACTTTTGAACTTACTTAGTGAATTTACATCATGCACATTAAGTAACTGAAGTTACACGCTATGTAGGTATACTTTGTAATTGAAATCACATAAGAAAGACAGTTATTTTAAGCCATAGCTCAGTGTTTTCTTGAACCTAACCAACTAGTCTTCTTGCCTAAACTTACGCCTAAAGCGTACGATGCAGGTCGGGTACACTTTTCGCTATATAGGGCACAGTGATATATTTTGCTTTGGGAGTCACTGGCAAGGTGTTGGATACTTCTTCTTGTGCTGCACAGTATGAATTATACTGGTGCAGGTGTATGATCTGAATGAATGATTTGAAATAAAACTTATATTGAAAAGTCAACCAGAGCCTCCGACGGGGCCACAGAAAGGCAATAAAGCAAATGTTCTATCGAAGGCGCTGCATGAAAACGTTGGAGAAATACATTTTCGGCATATGAGCTTAGAGAGACGCTCCCATTTCAATCAGGGGCTGGCCTGTTTGAATTCATCATCCAGAGTTTCGATGCCACCATGGCTGACAAACTGAATGAATGTCAATATTCCAGCTTTGTTGCAAACTTTAATATCATTGTATCACTGGTGATATCTTGTTGCTCAAATCTTCACTGAATGTGATGCTGCAATCACCGTTTAATTGTTGTGTTTAGAGGGCTGAGTCACAGTCTGCAGTGTATATTGAAGATTCAATCATCATTTATCTAATCACCTCTGATTAAATGAAAAAAAAAAAAGATTTCTTTTTCTAATTAATTACACAGGAACCTTGAGTCAAACAGGCTGTGTGCTTCTAATGAATATAAAACCGCTTTGCCTTTTGGAGTGAGGCATGACTGGATATTTTCTCTCTGAATTCAATTTGAAACTAACGCGCCGTTGACTTGATGAACAATATTAAAAACTTTTGTAGGTCAAGGTCATCCTGCCTTTTAATAACAATGGTAGATACAAAATTGGCTCGTTTCCTGGATAGATTTGAGCTTTGCAGAATGAATTAGCTCAACCGACACAGAGAGGAAGGACGCATCCGAGCAAATCCTCTGCAATATAACATTTTGGTGATAATGGGAAGTACCAGCAGAATTAAAAAATAATGGTCCCTCTCTTTACGGCGGCTGTGAGACATACCTTGTCTCTTTTGAGTTTTCAGTCAGGCTAG
This sequence comes from Diplodus sargus, assembly GCA_903131615.1. Lineage (NCBI taxonomy): Eukaryota > Metazoa > Chordata > Actinopteri > Spariformes > Sparidae > Diplodus > Diplodus sargus. The sequence continues at coordinate 5,525,354 of CAEMYA010000014.1, read as the reverse complement.
CTGTATTGTTGGTTGGAGATAAGAATGTCTGTTTATTAGCCAGCTATGACATGGATAGGCATGATATTTCCATACAGTTCTCATGGTCCTTAGCGGGGACGCATTCAAGATAAGTTCCTTGATGTACCACTAACAAGACCTTGTCCATAGCGTCTATCTTTGGCTGTATAACACTCCGACTGGCGTGGCCCTTTTATAGTAACTCTCACATTCCGCAATTACCACCCTGTCAGACGTGTCTCCTGACGCTCAGCATGTTCTACCATACCCTCCGCTCTCGAGCCTTGTGGTTGTGCCTCATCTTAAGATCTAATCATTAGAGGAACTTCTCCAATGCGCTCGCCCATGTCTGTTGTTTTGACAGTTTCATTCAGTGTTTCTTAATGAAACTGTACTAAGTACTAAGTTTTGTCTCTGCTGATGAAATTCTTGGAAGAATTTTTCTTCTGTCTGCTCGTGTTATCTGTCAAGTTGGGCAATGGTTTGACAGGAGCCTGACGCAGATCTTTGTTAGACCTATCGTTGCCGTGATTAAAATTGCTGGGAGCTACAAGTGCACTTTGTGCATCTTTTGTCTGATTTTATTAATTGGACCGTTTCCCTGTGCTAACTGCAAAGTGCCTGGCACACGCATCCAAATTAAGAACAAATGCAATTCACCAGCATACTCAGGTGGTAAGAACAGACTTGGCTGTCAGCACAAGTTTCATTAATCCCTGGTAGGATTTCCTTGTTTTATTATTCTTTGTGCACAAACAAATATGAAGGCATCATCATATTCTGCTTCTGTGTATGCAAATGCGTTACCTTTAGCCTCCTCGGTACACTACAATGTCCTTTAGATATATTTAAAATCCAACTACACTGGCAAAAGCACAGTGCAAAGATCAGTCAGCAGAGAAGCATGACAAAATGGTCTGCCGTCAGCAGATACAAAACCTCTTAAGTTGCAATAATTAACCAAAGTCGTATGCTGTGTACCAGTTAAAGCAGGAGGTTAGAATTTCCTAGGTGAAAACTCTGACTTCTGACTTCCAAGCGTTCTAGTTGAGTGAAGCCAACAGTTAAAAAACTTTGCTGACCGCAACAAACTGATGTCGGAATCTGCATCTGAGTGATCCATTCACTAACCTGAGTCAAACACTGTCGTCTCTCCTCCTGACCAGTGCCGCCGATGTATGACGTCAGACAGCTGCTCCCTCATGAAGTGCCAGATGGACGTGCCATGAGGTTGCGAGTGGGAATTCCAACTTTGAGTGGCACTCCATTGTGTTTTTTTCTTGTAGCAGGTCGTACATTTTCAAGCTCTGAGGTCTGAGTGAGTACTCAGGTCTCAGTCCTGCTGTTCAACATGCTGTCAGATTATATCCCGTTTGTCAACCAGACACAGTGTCAGAACTAAGAATCTTGCTTTGATAAGGGACAAAAAAATAAATGTCTCCCATCGTCGAATCCTATCTAAGGTGCATTCTGTTTACTGCAACAGTGAGCAGCGATCCCAGCGCATAACAAGCGTATGAAATGGCAATGATTGTTCCAGGTATAAGTCAAACCCTCAGGTATTACTTTTAATTTGATTTCTGTCTTTTGAAAAACATACGATTGCGAAGCGAGGCAAAGAACTAATGGTCTTTTTTCTTCGGCATGTGACCATGGTATAAGCCGGATAATCCCCTTCACGGTCGTCCTTATCAGGAATTGTAGAGTCTTTGACGGCCGGGCCTCCCAGTCATTTATTAATTTCTAATGATGGACACCTTGTCAGACATTATCTCTTACATAAGCACCACTAAATGCACATCACGAGTCAGTGTAAGATATTAACAGTGTCCTCTGTCCAACCACCCCGCCGGACACTTCACTGTGGCTTCCTGTCAGTGTTGGCACAGTCGGGAGGCAGGGGCGCTGAAGAACCTGCTGAAATGAGGCTTTAGAAAAAACATCAAGTGGTTAAAAAAAAAAAATCTGATTCAGATTTGGAGCAGAGAGAGACAGAATTATAAACAGTATATGCAAAAACACGTACACCATCGGGTCAGATGGAAAGAACTTGATGCATAACATTTGCAGAATTAATAAGAAGACCCGGATAATTACAAATTTGTGACAGGCAGCATTTCACAAAGTTTCCTCCTGACTCAAAAAACTCACAGGATTGAGCAATTTTATAAGAGAGCCTGGGGAATGTCTCTCTCTTTTCATCTCCTTGGGTTGCTGACTGCGTTGTTGCTGTGGCTGCTTTGACCTCCAGTATGGTGTGTCAGTTTTAAAGTTTGTGTCCTGCCGTTTAATATCACGTCATTATATAGACTGACCTCTAAGCACCCCTAACTGTGACTGACTCACAGTGTCCCTGAGTGTGGGAGGCTCTGGCTGAACACACCAGAAGCCTCTCTCTCTCTCTCTCTCTCTCTCTCTCTCTCTCTCTCTCATAAACAAACAAAATCCTTCCACTTTCATGCTCAGCTAGACTGTTCCTAACATTTTACACACTTGTGTGTATGCATATTGGCCAAACATGCTGAAATAGACATTCCAGAAAGTTCATCTGTCGCCAGCATTCGAATCCTGCTGTGTGACTCGGTTTGGCCCAGAGGAAATCTGACGTTGTCTTCATGATCATTCTGACGATCCATCACTGTGACTTGTTAACCCATATCGTTTCGGTCTTCTAAGATGAATGAACCTGTGGTCATTGCTGTTGTATTGATGGTACTGAGTCCTGCTGGATTTTCACAAGGATTTGACTCCTCCTTGAAAAAAGCCAGCAAATCAGTCAAGCACGGCGAGCTTGGTCACAACATGTTCACCCATCTTCATAATCGAAAGTGCGCCAAGTTCCTCAGATTCATCTTCCTTAATGTCCCCCCTGTCTTTTTTGTTCCTTTAACTCCTTTTCCATGCCCTTGAAGTTCGTGCCATCTTTCCTTTCCCCTTGCAGCCGTTTCTAAATCTGGAAGGCGTTTGTGATCAGCCCCACACAAGAACTCTTCATCGCGCTGCTGATCTACAAGCTTTGAACCCCATTCAGTGTACATCATAGGCAAAGAAGCAGCTGGTGGATGATTCCCAATCCCATGACGACTTACACTTTTCCCATGCACTTGCAGCCTCTTTCATGTATTTATAATCCCGGTTTGGATCTCGCAATTCTTCATCCGCCATGTCGTTCATCTTTCTCATGTGGAAACCATCAAAAGCTCCTCTCAACAGAGAAGGCTCATTTCATTGTGGTCACAGTGATTCTGTGCAGTCAGACAGATTGTCCACAAAAGGATCAGTGTAGCGCGTGTAAGAGACTCATGATTCAAAATGTGTTTTATCCTCGATTGGATCAGGATCAGGAGCATGAGCTGGTTGATTACCAGTTTGGTCTCATCTTTTTATTGTATTGTTTTCTTTTTTATATGCCTTAATTTTGCTCTTTAACTTGCACATTCCTGCCTCCTACAGAATTCTGACTCATCAGAAACTCACATCAGATACCGCGGCACCATTCCTTTCGGTGTGAAACTCAACTCTTGAAATACATCTGAAAAATCGCATTTCTCTTCCTACTGAACCCGAAAACAGCCTTATCTTTTGACAGGAAAACATGTTTTTCGGCACATTGCAATTTCAGAAATCCCAGAGAGAGGAGAATCACTTGAAAAGAATCAGTGACCCACCTCAGTGGAGGATCCCGCTTCTGACACCAAAGTTGTTCTGATCGATGGCTTTCATCACTTACTGGCCTGACCCTTTGGAGTTTGGAGGATTCTGGAAGCAATGAGCGCCCGGGGAACAAAGTGACACGAAGCAGAGTTCCGCCAAACAATGTTGTCAAATTTAATAAAGGACACAGGGATGACGTTTGAGATAAGAATAAAGTGCATAGAAACAAAGATGGAATTATAAAATATGACACAAACCATGAGCCCAGATATCCCCAACATACTGTGACTTAGACTTTACCATTTTGTAGCCGACTGAGGATGCAGTGTGTAACAGAAAGAGAAAAAAATATTCGATAATAATGTCCAGATACTATCAGTAGTACTGACATAGCGTGCTAACAAGCTAAACTAATATGATTTACATCATAAACATACCTGTTGAACATCCGCATGCTAGCGCTGTCAGTGTTCTGTTAGCCTAGCTCCCTGCAGCTATAGGCTAATCAAATACTGGGGTCTTCATTGTAAATGGACTTGCACTGATAAAGTGCTTCTCTATCATATCGACTGCTCAGAGCGCCCTGCAACCCGTGTCGCATTCACTCATTCATGCACACACAGATGGAACAGCCACTGAACAATTTGTGGTTCAGAACATTGCCCAAAGTTACTTCGACACGTAGCTGGGGGAGCCGGGGTTCGAGCCATCAGCAATTTCTAGTAGTGGACGATTGGCTCTACCTCCTGAGCCACAGCTGCTCCCTCACTCAAACCTGTTCACAGTTGAATACCGTCACATTTGCTGACAGAAATACAGTCTTCCTCAACAAATCTCCATTCACTCGATGGAACAATCACAGCTGAAAACGATGAAGGGAGGATATCGAAACAATTCAAAGTGCCCTTCGGTGTTTTCTTGTAAAAAAACACATTTATGTTTACATTCGCCCAAATCCATTTTGTTTATCCTCGAGGCCCATCAGACATGTTTAATGCATTTTTCCTCATTTCAATTTCCCTGATTTTTTCTTGTGTATTGCCACCATTTGTCAATATGCATTCTTCCTGTTTGTGTGAGTGCATGTATCTTGCTCTAGAGCACAGAGCCGAAGCAAAAACGGTCACCCACTCATCAAACATTGCCCCCCTGTGGTCAAAAACACTGTCTTCACGTAAAGTCAAGAAAAAGTCTAATCTTAATGCAGCTATCTTGTACCTTTTGTCAAGTTGTGTCCATGTCTCACCCTCCCACACGTTTCTGTCTCTATTAAAACCATTAAGTAGAATTAGGCCATCTTAATTGAAATCCTGTCTTCTTTCTTCTGGATGCCCGTTGTCATGGAGACAGGGCGGCTTTACCTGATCAACATCTGGTTCAGAGTCAAATTCGGTCTAATCAGGTTGACTGTCTCTTTGTCCGCCTGCAGTGCACTTCTCTCCCTCTCTGCAGCATAAAGGCAGCAGCGCCTATTCATCACTCCACAAAAGTCGGACACAAGACTGAGCTAATGGAGGCCGTGAAGATTAGCACTACAGGTGCTTTTATCATTCTGTGGGTTAGGGTTAGTTAGGAGTTAGCTTTGGTTTTTAGTTTATTGCAAATCATTCAATGCTGCAAATTTTTTTTAAAAAAGAACATATTTATCTTTTGCCTTTTGGATAATAGGACTCACCAAGTGGCATTTAAAAGCAAGTATTTGATCTAAAGCACTTTAAATCAAATATATGGAGGGAGGGAACGCACTGTGAAAGCTCTGCTCGCAACCCTGCTGACAACAAGTTGTATCAGAAGTGTCAGAAGCAGAATCTGCTAGAGGGGCAAGGCAATGCTTTGTAAACAAAAAGTAGGCTTTCATGCATGAATTATTAAATCACAGAGTAATATTTGCATATGTT